>CM077079.1:130018592-130488674 GCA_039513925.1 Platanthera zijinensis | reverse complement strand
TGAATTACTCATCATAAAATTATAGAAAAATTACTGACTAATAGTATGATACAGAAAAGATCATTGTGCAAAGAATCATAATTTTACCAGCTTGCTAAGCACTAAAATAGATTTAATCCAATATCCATGATAAATAATACTTAAAAGAAGCAAGACTAGAATTAAGCTTCTAAAATCCCATAAAAATTCACAGAGTTTTAAAATCATAATAAAGGTTCTCTGCCTAAATTCATCAATTTCCAGGGAGTTTGTACTCCATAATAAATTTTCTAAGACATCATACAACTACTAAATCATAAGGAAAATTACCCAAAATAGTGATCATAAAAATTCATAAAAAATATCCAGAGCTTGTACTACCTGATGAGTCCTCTTTATATACCTATTTTTGGACTCATCTAGGCTTATTTTCTTTTCTTTGCACACCGTTTAGCGTCATTTGCACTCCTTTGGTTCGCCTACGGTTTTCCACGTCTTGTGCACTCTTTTAGCCTAATTCTTTGCGTGTGTGTATTTCCTTTTTGCTGTGCATTATATTTATGTCTGTGACTGCAATGATCGACATCCCGTCCAGTTTTCCTGCAGGTTCTGGATCGTGTGGGCGTCCGGCATCGGACTTTCACCATTTTGGCAAAGGAGTCAATGGTCGTGCGTTTTTACCCACGCACGACCATCGACCTCTTTGGCGCACGATCATCGGTCGTGCGCAGGCATGACCTCTCCTGTGAAAGTTCTGTCCCGCCATATCGCACGATCACCAGCCATACCGCGCACGATCACTGCTCGTGCGCTGCCGGTCGTGCGCAGTCATTATATCTTTTTCCACTTTTTGCCTCCATATCGCACGATCACTGACTATATCGCGCACGGACCATTGGTGTGCGCCGGTGATCGTGCGCGCTGTTTAAATTCTGTTTTCTATAATAGCGCAGGTTTCGCCCTATTCTGGGATCGCTCGACACTTCCGCCGTTTTTTCGTCTCGGACGAGGGTTTCCTCCGTCCCCCTTCATCCTCCACCATAGGGAGGGTCTCCGGGCAAGCTTTCAACGCCAAATCAACGCCGGAGCATCTCTCGGCCTCCTCCTTCATCCTAGAGCTTCAAGCGGAGTTTTGACCTAGCTTTCTCCATCAAGTTAGGAGGAGCTGGAGCCGCAATCTACGGGTCAGTTCAACGAAGAAGACGGGTCCATTGGGAGTGAGTGACAGCCTCCTCTACCCGGACGCAGTTGAGGACCGAGCTTGGACTCGGATTGACAACCCGGGATTCCAACCGTGAACCCTCAATAAGGCTTCGGATTCGGTCGATTCGCACACCTCTCCTCTTGTATTTGATAGCTTAGTTTAACTCTTTGTATTGATGAAGTATACTTTATTGTAGTTAATGATCTTGCACTTTATCATGTCTATGTGATTTGTGTGATTTTGTTATTACTGCTTGAGGTGCGCCTTATTATTCCACCATCCATCCACCCTTGCCGCACTAGCAATTGCTAGTGGCGTGCGTTGCGAAGAGGTGCCCACGACCCTCATTCGCCATTCTTCACCACCTCATCCGCTAGCCTACTCTTCCATCCGCCAAGCGATTCGGTGCATAGCGGCCCGTGTAGTTTCCATCCCGCCTGGCGAAGCAGTGTCATAGCGGCCTGCATAGTAGGATTTCCGCCGTTCTCTACACCTCATACGCTTGCCTACTCGCCCATCCGCCAAGCGATTCGGTGCATTGCGGCCCGACTAGTCTTCCATCCCGCCTGGCGAAGCATCGCATAGCGGCGTTGCATAGGAGTAGTTGTTAGATTTTTACTTTATTTTCCGCAACCATCAAAACCCCCATCGTTACCTTCGCCCAGAGGACTTCAATCTCAAGTCCTCCTCGACATTAACTCATCCCTTACTGTGTTCCTCAAGAGACCGACACTCGGGGATTTATTCCCAAACTTTATTACTTGTGCGACCGGTGCGCTTGCCGTAATCCATGCATCAAGTTTTTTGCGCCGTGCGGGGAACACAGTCGTTTGAGTTTTTGGAGAGGAAGATTTGAGATAGTTGCCCTTTCCATTTGTATATTTCATGTTTTATTTTTGTTTTGGTTTTTAGTTGTTGTTTTTATTTTATTTTATTCCCTTTCTAGTTTTTATTTTGCTATAGCAGGCTGTTCCACTTTTATTTGCTTGCGAGTACTTAATTTTTGCTTAGAAAATTCTTGTGGTGAATTCTTTCTTGCTGCACCATGTATTCTTATGCGAATATTCGTTGCCGTTGGTGCGGGGATTATAGGCATAACAGTGATGAGTGCCCCACTGAAGAATGGGAGCATAATTCTCGTGGTTTAGTGTATATAGAGCACCGTTGTCTTATGGTACTTCATACACCGTACCTCAGTCTTATGGTCACTACTCTTCTCCGCCTTCACCTTTTTCATATTTCCTCTCAGTCCCACCTGGACCGAGGAGTAATGGAAAACGGTGTTTTGTGTTGTCATAGCGCCGACCATGTGTTGAAAGATTGCGCAGAATTTCAACGCCAGTTGGAGGCGGATGATGAACCGGATATCCGGATCGTCTCATCCACCTCTCAAATGGCCGCTCCTTCTGATTCTGAGGATGTATCCGCAGTACCACCTTGTCTATGGGGACTGCTGTGGATACACCCATCAGACTTTCCACTGATCGATGTGATGATGTTGTGGTACTGTCACCCTCTATACCTTCTTCCCCTATTTTTGATTCACCCCAGGAGGAACCTGCGCATATTATCTCTGATGATGTTGCTCCTCCGCTTTCTTTGCATGAATTACCTACTCCCATTTCTAGTGAGTTGGTTGTTGATGTTATGCCTTTGGAAATTTGGAACATGAGGATGCACCGTGGTGTGACGAGGACATTATTCTCATCAATGGTGAGTACTATGTCTTGGAACACTGTGACGTACCGAGGTGTGATGAGGAAATCCTTGCTGGCGAGGAGGGTTTCTACTTCCTTGTTGGATGAGGGGGTCCAAACCCCACCGAGGACCTCGTGGTTTCAGTTTCCCCTCGCCATGACTCACATGACACCGACAGTGATCTATGTTTGGATCCTGCTGAGAGTGATTCCGGGATCACTCTCCCTATTTCCGCTTCTTTTAGTTTTTCGTCTCCTTTATTCCTTGACCCCCCTTCTCCCTCTGCGCCTGTGCGGGTTGACTCCTGCAGGTGAGTTGGGTTAACATTGAGCCTTGTGCTCAGGTTGTCGGCGAGTGCCTCAGCGTGCATGAGGAGTTTCCTTACTCCTTTTGCAGTTGAAGCCTCTACCTACACTTCGCCCCCAACGAGCTTGTGGTGGACGATAACCTTGCTAGGCAAGGATTTGTTTTGTGGTGAGATGAGTGAGGACCAGTGCTCCTCCTCATCTTACTTCCTATTTCCTCTACTGTGTGTCGCAGTTATTATTATCTAGGTAGAGGGGTAACTGTGCTATCACCGTATCGGTACCCGTTACCGACAGGATATTAGGCAGTTGCCTGTGCACTTTTCTTTTCATAGGCCCATTAGCTAGAACTTTTCTTTTGCTGAATAAGTCGTGCTGGGATGACAATAACCCAGTGCTTATCTTTTATTTTCTGCATTTTTCTTTTTTATGTCAGCTTAGTTTAGTATTTTCTTTTTGTATATTTCTCTTTTGTTTTTGCGGAGCTCACCCTGCAGGTATTCATGGAAACTACGCATTGGCGGGGTTGTGATTCTTCATATGGCGGGCCTGCTCCTAGTTTTCACGCGTCTTCTGGTATGCTCATAGCTGAGCATTGGGTAACCTCTTCCCTTAGCTTTTTTTGATTTAAATTTCTCTATCATTTGATGTGTTGTTTAGTTTAAGTCTGGGGGAGAGTCAGTTTACCTTTTGCACGTGCACATTCTTTTGCATGCTAGAAGCTTTTGTATTTTATTTTGTTTTATGTTCATTGCATCGCCACCCACTGCACCCACATGAGCGCGAGCTTAGCGGTTTGCGTGTCACGAGTTGAACCTGTATCTTTGTTCGATTTGGAAAATTTATGTGCTAGTTTAGGATTGTGCAACGGAGTAAAATGTTGGCCTTGCTGTGTTTCTAGTCAACTGCTCTCGTTTTGTATAGAAATTTGTGTAGACTTAATTTTTCTGTATGCTTATAGTTTTATATTTTTCTATTTGCGTACATATTTTTATTCTACTCCAAAGTTGGTGAATCCGGTGTGTGAAATAACGGTAGCGTAGGAATGTGTGTAGCCGCCACTAGACTCGTATTGCTTGAGTTGGGAGGAAGGATTATCTTTCTCGGTTGCTAAGAACTTGCCCAAGCTATTCTTGAAGCATTGGTACATGGTTAGTCTAGCGTGAGAGTGATGTAGGCCACCTTTTGGCCCGGTTGAGCTTTGTACCCATCCTAACATCGCCCTTGCCTGCCCTTTGTGCCTACCCTTCTTTTTGATTCAGCTCCACTATATTCGCCAAAGCCTCATAGCCGATCCTAGTCGCACACCCAAGTCGAGCTTAAAGTTTGTATTTTCAAGTTGGGTTGTGATGTGGTGATTCGTATTTGTGATATGTGTTGTGCCAAAGAAAAATGTGCTGATTTTGTAAAAGAAAGAAAATATTGAAAAGAAAAATATTTGAAAAAGAGAAAAAGAGAAAAGAGAAAGAGAAAGAAAAAGTTTGATTGAAAAATCTTTATTTGAGATGATTTGGATTTGGAGTAGGCGGTGCACACACCCATTTAGTAAAAGTTAAGTCTGGGGGTGTGGTGCACCCGTATTTATTTTGTGGGCAGCGGGTACTAGTTTTGTACGTTAGCTCATTTGGGTTAGGTGCATACCCTTCATGTTTGTCCTTGTTTTCCTCACCGTAACCCAAGCCCATTATTACCGAAGTCCTACGGACTTGCGCTTGAGTTGACTAGTGCCGTGGTGGAGAGAGTGCGAACGGGCAAGCTTATGGTTTCCGACATTGGTGGATTCCTTTGGGGGGTAATCTTGAGCCCGGTCTTCGGCAATGCTCACCTTAGTGGCCTGCCTACTTTCTCCCTGCGTAGGACCGGATGATTCACCGTGATTCCACTTTTGAGTAATATAAATTTCTGTTACGCATTGTGCAAAAAAAAAAATATAAAATATTTGTATACTTAAGAATTTCCTCTACTTTATTTTTATGCACGCGAGCATGCGACTTCGCATGGTACTCCGTTTTGCAATTTCTTTGTAGCTAGTTCATTTTCCCCGTCTGCTTAGGTTTTGTTTGCTCGGGACGCGCAAACGGTTAAGTCTGGGGGGTGATGAGTCCTCTTTATATACCTATTTTGGGACTCATCTAGGCTTATTTTCTTGTCTTTGCACACCGTTTAGCGTCATTTGCACTCCTTTTGGTTCGCTACGGTTTTCCACGTCTTGTGCACTCTTTTAGCCTATTTCTTTGCGTGTGTGTATTTCCCTTGCTGTGCATTATATTTATGTCTGTGACTGCCATGATCGACATCCCGTCCAGTTTTCCTGCAGGTTCTGGGATCGTGTGGGCGTCCGGCATCGGACTTTCACCATTTTTGGCAAAGGAGTCAATGGTCGTGCGTTTTTACCCACGCACGACCATCGACCTCTTTGGCGCACGATCATCGGTCGTGCGCAGGCATGACCTCTCTGTGAAGTTCTGTCCCGCCATATCGCATGATCACCAGCCATACCGCGCACGATCACTGCTCGTGCGCTGCGGTCGTGCGTAGTCATTATATCTTTTTCCACTTTTCTGCCTCCATATCGCACGATCACTGACTATATCGCGCACGACCATTGGTCGTGCGCGGTGATCGTGCGCGCTGTTTAAATTCTGTTTTCTATAAATAGCGCAAGTTTCGCCCTATTCTGGGATCGCTCGACACTTCCGCCGTTTTTCGTCTCGGACGAGGGTTTCCTCCGTCCCCCTTCATCCTCCACCATAGGGAGGGTCTCCGGGCAAGCTTTCAATGCCAAATCAACGCCGGAGCATCCTCTCGGCCTCCTCCTTCATCCTAGAGCTTCAAGCGGAGTTTTGACTAGCTTTCTCCATCAAGTTAGGAGGAGCTGGAGCCGCAATCTACGGGTCAGTTCAACGAAGAAGACGGGTCCATTGGGAGTGAGTGACAGCCTCCTCTACCCCGGACGCAGTTGAGGACCGAGCTTGGACTCGGATTGACAACCCGGGATTCCAACCGTGAACCCTCAATAAGGCTTCGGATTCGGTCGATTCGCACACCTCCTCCTCTTGTATTTGATAGCTTAGTTTAACTCTTTGTATTGATGAAGTATACTTTATTGTAGTTAATGATCTTGCACTTTGTCATGTCTATGTGATTTGTGTGATTTTGTTATTACTGCTTGAGGTGCGCCTTATTATTCCACCATCCATCCACCCTTGCCGCACTAGCAATTGCTAGTGGCGTGCGTTGCGAAGAGGTGCCCACGACCCTCATTCCGCCATTCTCACCACCTCATCCGCTAGCCTACTCTTCCATCCGCCAAGCGATTCGGTGCATAGCGGCCGTGTAGTTTCCATCCCGCCTGGCGAAGCAGTGCATAGCGGCCTGCATAGTAGGATTTCCGCCGTTCTCTACACCTCATACGCTTGCCTACTCGCCCATCCGCCAAGCGATTCGGTGCATTGCGGCCCGACTAGTCTTCCATCCCGCCTGGCGAAGCATCGCATAGCGGCGTTGCATAGGAGTAGTTGTTAGATTTTTACTTTATTTTCCGCAACCATCAAAACCCCATCGTTACCTTCGCCCCGAGGACTTCAATCTCAAGTCCTCCTCGACATTAACTCATCCTTACTGTGTTCCTCAAGAGAACGACACTCGGGGATTTATTCCCAAACTTTATTACTGTGCGACGGTGCGCTTGCCGTAATCCACGCATCACTACCCTATAATCAACTCTACCCATTTCTCATCACTTTTTAATGTGATTTGGTGTCATTTCCTATCTCTACAAGTTTTGCGCCCTAAACTAGGGTTAGATTTTTAGATATTCCAACGATCTCCAAATCTACTAAGATTTCATCCAGAGAACAATATAGCCCTATGGTTCTCATCACCCAATCTCGGGTCAATCCAAGGTCATTTGACCACATGACCTTCCCAAACCCCAAGATCCATCCTTAGGATTGGGCCTTGGGCCTTAGGGCAAACCTACCCTGATCCACCTCAAACTCCATGAGGGGGTGCTAGAGAATATTACTAGCCAGTGGTAAAAATCTCAGCCTCTGTTGAGGTGATCTCACCACTCAAACTTCAAAAGTGCACTTTTAACCTAAGACCTCTTATTAGGGCAAAACTTTGGGTTGACCATTTCTGATCCAAACCATCTCCAAATGAGATGAAAATATACAGAACCTTATGGTAACCCAGGGACCACTCACCAAAATTTGGGGGGGTGGAAATTATTTAACAATCTAATTAAAATCGGCTAGGATTATTGAATTTTTCTAAAAACTATAGAAAAATATTCTCCAAAAATTCTCATTTTTGGATAGCACCTAGATATATGTAAGATTAGATCACACCCCAAATTTCAAGTCATTTGGATGACTGGATTGGAGTGGGGAATTTTTCTAAGGTCAAGGCAGCCTCTGGATAGACCTCACCAAAGGGTGCTGTGGTCTAACCAGGATCCCAAATCGAGTGAAATTAATTTTGAATTAAAGTAGACTTCAAGGGCTACATTTCTTATGTTGATCATTTTTCCCGTAGGAGCCTCTAGGTAATTTTCCCAAATTATTTAACATGACAGATATCTCACTCAGAAATTGATTTAAAAACTAGAATTTATTTCTCATGCCACTGTTCATCTTCTTCAACAGCCCGAAACAGAGGCCTAAAACATAATATCCTGTAGCTTTCCAAGCTATTTCCGGCCACCCAGCCATCTCCCTGGACGGCCACCACCACCACCACCTCTGTTGAGGTGAGGGCTACCGTCGGGCGGCGGCACGGCCGCCGGAGAGGCGGTTTCCGGCGAACCTGCCACCATGAAATTTTCGGAAAACCACCAATACGCTCACCCGATCTGGCTCTTTTGAGCCCGATATCTCTCCTCCTAACGATTCCTAAGATCTATCCGCAGAAGAGAGGGAGGGGAGGACCTTGTTCGCGGGGTTGAAGGGTGCAGAGTGTCGGGAAGCCATTTGCGCGGTGGTGGCGTCGCCGGAAATTCTTCAACAGCAAGGAGGAAGTCTGAGCAGTTGAGGGAGTGTAACCTTTTTCTCTTGCTCTCAGGAATCTTTTATAGATGAGCAAATGGGGATGGGAAAGGGATGAAACATTGGAGATGAAACGTTGGCGGCCATTAATAACACTCTTATGACGTTTCGGTTGTGACGAATGGCAGTTGAAAAGTTGGGAATGAAGAGGTGCTTGCCAGGTGGCAATTTCCTATTGGACCCACTTTTCCTTAATTATTAACATAATTAAAGTAGGGAACGACCCATAAATACTCTTGATTTTTCATCCCCATAGCCAGAATTTATTAAGGCGTTGGTTACCGAAACTTCCAGTCTGGCTGACGTTTCGGCCTTGGTCACGGGCGTGACACATAGGTCACGGGCGTGACAGGCCCGGTTAGCAGTCTGGGTTCGACGATCGCCGAACTGAGATCGACGATCGTCGAAGGGTGGTCACGGGCGTGACATGGCGGGTCACGGGCGTGACAGGTCTGGAGACCAATTCTGGTTCGACGATCGTCGAATTGGGATCGACGATCGTCGAGCGTGTCACGCCCTTTGTCACGGGCGTGACATGGCGGGTCACGGGCGTGACAGGCCCATGTGGCCGAATTTGGTTCGACGATCGTCGAATTGGGATCGACGATCGTCGAGCATGTCACGCCCTTTGTCACGGGCGTGACATGGCGGGTCACGGGCGTGACAGGCCGTGTGGCCAAATTTGGGTTCGACGATCGTCGAATTGAGATCGACGATCGTCGAGCGTGTCACGCCCTTTGTCACGGGCGTGATATGGCGGGTCACGGGCGTGACCAACCCGTGACCCGATTTCTTTAGTCGATTTATTTCAAGTTTTGGGCTCCCTAGGGTTCTACCACAACCAACCGACTCCTAGGGGTCTAGCCGGAAATGGGATGTTACAAATCCCAATAAACAAAACAAAGATTTCGTCCCCGAAATCAAGGTTAAGCCTACGGGACTCAAATCGGGAAAATAAGCTTGTAACATCCCATGAGAACCGAATGATTACCTCCCTACGTTACGTTTGTTTGTGCGGTTTCGAATCTAAGGTTAATTCGCCCACTTAACTAGGTATATACACCCAATAAACAAAAGATTAGCCCCTATTCTTGAAATTTCAATTCCATTGGTTTAAAACAGGAAGGCAAATTGATTGTCCAGAGGGGTTTGAGGTATACCTGACGAAAAGTTCCGGATATTTTTGGCATCAAGTCCTGTGGCTCCCATGTATGCTCCTCCTGCCCATGATTGTTCACAGAACCTTGACTAACGGGACCTTCTTTCGCCGCAAGACCCGCACTGCTGTATCGTCAATTCTGATAGGCTCCACGTTGACTGACCGATCCGAGGGCCACCGGGCCATCTGCCGAGGGAATCAGCTGCTCAGGGCGTAGCAGAGCCACCGAAGTGAGGAACGTGGAAGACGTCATGCAATCCCGCTAACTCCGGCGGTAGTTCCAGTCTATAGGCTAAGGGGCCGATCCGCTCCAGGATCCTGTAGGGCCCCATATATCTTGGACTGAGCTTCCTCCGCCCGCGAACCCGCGAGACTCCGTGCATCGGCCGTATCTTCAAGAAAACTCGGTCCCCCACCTGGAACTCCACTTGACGATGCCTCGCATCGTAGTATTTCGCCTGTCTACTCTGGGCTTCCAACATCCTGTCTCGGATCAACCTAATCTGAGCATTTGTATCTCCCACAAACTCCGAGCCCAGTGCTTGCGGATCCTCATCCTGAACCCATGATAGTGGGGTTCTGCACCTCCTTCCGTACAACGCTTCGTATGGAGCCATGCCGATGCTAGACTGATGAGCGTTGTTGTACGAACTCGACCAGTGGCAACAATCTCTCCCAAGGCTCGCCACGGTCCAAAATACACAGTCGTAACAGATCTTCCAGTGTACGGTTTGTGCGCTCTGTCTGTCCGTCGGTCTGAGGGTGGAAAGCTGTGCTGAAAGTCAACCGAGAACCCAATTGGGCCTGGACTGACCTCCATTCTCTGGATGTAAACCGCCCATCCGATCCGAAACGATAGTCTTGGGCACCCCATGATAACGCACAAACTGCTCGATTAACCTCCGTACCAATACACTGACTGGTGTGTCCTTCGCCACTGGGATGAATCTGGCCACCTTTGTCAGCCTGTCCACTATCACCCAGATCGAGTCGTTCCCCGCACGGGATCTAGGTAGCCCATGTATAAAGTCCATGGCTATATCCTCAAACTTCCACTCCGGCACTGGAAGCGGCTGCAGCAATCCTGCCGGGTTCCTACACTCCGCCTTCACGAGCTGGCAGGCCTCACAATGCGTCACAAAATATGTAATATCTTTCTTCATACCCGGCCAGTACATCGTCCTCTTTAAATCCTTTACCATCTTGGTGATCCCGCGGTGTATCGAATACCGGCTGCAGTGAGCTTCCGTCAAAATGTCCTCCCGGATCCGTCCTCCTGCTGGTATGTAGACTCTGCCCCGGAAACACAGGAGCCCATCCCTCAAAGTGTAATCTCCTGTCATGCCTTCCTAAGGCCCGGAATATCAGCTCAGCTCTCTCGTCCAGCATCTGCCATCTCTGATGCGGTCTCGGATGTCATCTGTAGTAGCCATCGACCCCAGGTACTCCATGTACAGCTCCGGGTCATCCTCAGATACTAGCGAAATCTGCATCTCCTCGAATGATCTAATCAACTCCAAGGCCATCAGCTGCGGGCCTACTCCAGTCGTACTCGCTCTCCGGCTCAGAGCATCCGCAACCACGTTCGCCTTCCCGGATGGTAGTGCATGGTATACTGGTAGTCCGAAAGAAACTCCACCCAGCGTCTCTGCCTGATGTTTAACTCCTTCTGGGTGTCGACGTACTTCAGATTCTTGTGGTCGGAGAAGATATCACAATGTACCCGTAGAGATAGTGCCGCCAGATCTTAAGAGCAAAATGACTGCCCCCATCTCCAAATCGTGCACGGGGTAGTTCTGCTCGTGCTGCTTCAACTGACGGGAGGCATAAGCTATTACGTGCCCATTCTGCATAAGGACGGCACCCATCCCCTGATAGGAAGCATCTGTATATACCTGGAATCCCTCCCTCCCTGATGGAAGGGCAAGGATGGGGGCCGAGGTGAGACGATCCTTCAGCTCCTGGAAGGCAGATTCGCATCGCGGCGTCCAAATAAAAAGGGGACTCCTTCGTCAGAGACGTAAGAGGAAGGGCAATCTGAGAGAACCCCTTTACGAACTTCGGTAATAACCGGCAAGTCCCAAGAAACTTCGAACCTCCGTGGCCGACTTTAGTGGTGGCCAATCCCGTACTGCCTGGATCTTTGCCGGATCCACTGCCAGACCTGCTCCACTGATGACATGACCCAGAAATGCCACCTCCTTTAGCCAGAATTGGCACTTGCTGTACTTGGCATACATCTCGTGTTTCCGTAGCTTCTCCAAGGTCAAGGCTAGATGTCTCGCGTGCTCCTCCTCCGTCCTTGAATAGATGAGAATGTCGTCGATGAATACTATGACAAAGACGTCCAGATACTCCTCGAACACCCGATTCATCAAAGTCATGAATGCAGAGGGTGCATTCGTGAGCCCGAACGGCATCACGGTAAACTCGTACAAGCCGTATCTGCTGCTGAACGCCGTCTTCGGGATGTCCTCTCGAATGCGAAGCTGGTAGTATCCTGACCTCAGATCCAGCTTTGATAACCAATGGGCTCCCTCCAGCTGGTCAAAAAGCTCATCTATCCGTGGTAAGGGATATGTGTTCCGGACCGTCAACCTGTTCAGAGCCCGATAATCTATGCATAGTCGAAGGGTCCCGTCTTTCTTCTTAACGAACAGCACCGGAGCTCCCCATGGTGAAGAGCTAGGCCGAACAAACCGGCCTCCACTAACTCCTGAAGCTGACTCCGGAATTCCACCAACTCCTTTGGGGCCATTCGATAGGGAGCTCTGGATACCGGCTTAGCCCCCGGTACGAGCTGAATCTGAAAGTCCCTCTCTCGGTGCGGGGGTAACCCTGGTAGCTTCTCTGGAAACACGTCGGCGAAGTCCCGCACCACTGGAATATCTGCAATGGAGTCCTTGGCTACGACCGCCTCAAAGAGGATCTGATAAACTCTTCCCCCTGCAGGTGGGCCTTAACGGCCTGTATAGATGATAGTAAGGTACGGGGTGCTGGTATAATACCTTCGATGATGATGAAGGAGTCGCCGTGCCTCACGGTGATCCTCTTCGCCACGCAATCGATCTGGGCATGGTTCCAGTACAGCCAGGTCATGCCCAGGATCAGATCGTAATCTGGCATCCTCAAACCGTCGCTGGTGCCTCAAACGCCTTTCCGCCGATCCTCGCTTCCATATTACAATGAGTAGAGGTCAAAATCTCTGATCCATCGGGTAGGCGCACCCTCAGCATCTTCCCGGTGCATAGCTCCACTCCTGCCAGTCCTTTCACGAAATCCTCTGACACGAATGATTGCGACGCACCGGTGTCAAAGAGGGTGTGAGCGGCTTGCCGCTAACGAAAACTATGCCTGGGGTAATTAAATGTCTTAGTATTTTTGTTGCAGTTCATCTTCTCTTAAATTTCTAAGCAGGTTACGTCTAAAATAGTAGTTTATATGAAGAAAATTTAAAAGTGCTGCCATACCTGTGATAACCTGCTCCGGGTTCCGAGGCTGTGTCAGGTCTAGAGCATACACCTGCTCTCTCTTTGGCCTGCGACCTCGATCCTGAAATCCTCGTCCTCGGTCCTGTCCTCGTCCACCAAACTGTCTGGGGGGTGGAGCGCCCTGATGTGCTGGTGGGGGGTGCTTGCCCCACAGGGCAGTTTCGCTTGATATGCCCCGGTTGGTTGCACTGATAACATACCGGTGGCTGCCCTGCCGTCCTTGCATTTCCAGCATCTATATAGGCTGGGGAGCCAATATCCCCTGAGTCCTCTGCTCCTGCCCAAACTCCTGACGGGGCTGATCCCATTCCTTCTCTCTCCAATAACCTGGCCTCGAGGGCGGTCTCTACGTCCTCCAATCACTATATCATCAGCCGGTCTCTTCCGGCTCCTCACTGTAAGCTGATCCGCCTCTCTCTTCTTAGCCATCTCCAGAATCCTGGCCAGACTCCCCTCTGAAATGAAAAGGAGGGCCTGCCTCATGTCATCCTGCAGCCCCTTATAAAACCTCCGGGCATAGCCAGCATCGTCTAACTGGTAAGCGTCCGCATAACGGGCCAGGTGAGTGAAATCCTGATAGTACTCCACCACAGTCCTGCTCCCTGCCTCAACCGCAGGAACCTATCCTCCAGGTCATCTCTCGCGACTGAGGTACAAAATGTCCCAAGAGCGCTGCTCTGAACTCCTCCCAAGTAATATCAGCACAATCCATCCCTGCAAAGGTGGTGTCCAGCTGAGATTTCCACCATCTCTTCCCGTGTGACTCTAAGGAGGAGACTGCCAAAGCAACTGCCTCCTCCGTGGGGCATCGAATCCCTGCCAGCATCTCGTAAATGGTGTCCAACCACTCCTCCGTATGTACTGCGGACTCCGTCCCCTGGTAGGATGGAGGGGATAGTCCCGGGGAAGACAGTCATCCAATTGGCCCCGGGGTTCGGCTGTGGGTCCGGGGCTTGCTGAGCTCTGAAGGCCTCCAGGATGGCCGTCAGTGTTGCCCCATCTCCGTCTGCTGGAACGGAACGGGTGCTGGCGGAGTCGGGACCACATCCGGAGCCTGAGGTGTCCCCTGCTACGATGTAGGGTTCGTCGTAGGCTACAAGCAAAATTTCCATTTGTTAGCGAGCGAAATGAATGGAATTTAAGAAGAGTTATGATGGACTTTCACATGTGATTTCCCTTATGGGCACACCACTGCTTCCGCTGCTAGTTTGTCCGCAAACTAAGCTCGCACGGGGGTGGCCCAAGGTTTTTGTGGACTACTTCTCTTTCGATCGAGGTTTCCTCTGATACCACTTGTAAGACCCCTTTTTTTTATTTTTCAACCAGCGGGGTCTTATGCCCAGAACCGCCGCTTTGCGGTGACACCTTCGCACCCGGGAAGGTTGCCACTATAACGCACCGATTCTGCCAGCCTTTTCGATCGCAATAAGTAACAAGCAAGAGAGAAGCAAGTCCACCAAAAGAGAATATCACATAAAATAAAACTCCACGAAGGGAGTGTCCACAGAAAATCATCAGAGTATAAATAGTCTGGAAATAAACGGGCTCATGCCCGGTACATCAGAGTCCTCACTACAAGTCGCTCATCGCGGAAGCTAAGAAAATGCTAATCACTCACGGAGCTGGTCGCAGGTGCACCGGTGCTAGACTGTCCCACCTCCATGCGCACCGTACTCCGCTGGTGCTGGTCCCTGTCTCCCATCCGGAGCTCCTGTAATGTTTGGTTCGAAAACCATTAGTCATAAAGACTAAGCCCTATCATCCCCTACCCCTCCCACCACGGCTCCTAAGCACCGGGCGGAGAGGAGGAAAGGGAAGCTACAAAAGTGGAGAGTAGTCAAGCAAGTGACGGTGGACCTAGCTAGCAAGTTATATCAGGTGAACAGTATAAATGTTGTAATAGGTAGAACAATTTATAAATAGCAAATTGTATTAAAGACTGCTAGAGAATAGTAAGTAAGCAACAAGTAAGTAAGTATGTAAGTAACCTTAACTTATATGAATGCACATACAAACTTATAAGTTAAGGGATCTTCTACAAGGCTCCCATCGTATAAAAAGTCCCATACCGATTTATACGTTGGGGTGTCGGTTGTATGCAAATATGAGTGTTGTGATATGCTATGCCATGATTCATGCAAGTGCAACCCACGCACACACACTCTATGCGCACAGACCTTTAGTTCCCCCTGTTCGGGAGGCTAGCTTCACCCCCAGGAACCTCCGTAGTGGCAAACGGAGATAGTGGGTCGGGCCCCCCACTCCTAGGCGGGTAACCACACTACCAGGCCTAGCCCTTCCGTACGCCCCTAGAAGAACACAACCTAGAGTATCCGCGTACTGCTGCTGGATGTACCCTCCAGACTTTTCGCCGAGTCATCGTACCGCTGTCGGTGTGATCGATCGCCTAGTACCGATGACCCACCACTTTTCTCCGTACTCCAACCCTCGAGCCCGCGGCCCCCCGGACAGTACTGTCCGTGCATCTACCTTCAGAGCTACTGTCTGATGGCAAGTAATCCTATAGTTCTACTTTCCTAGCTACCGGGGAGTGAGTGTGTGCAATCCTAGTTATACTAGTTGCTCTTTTAATTTATTACTCCTATGGTTTACGTTAGCCCAGGACTGCCCCCGGTATTCCCCGTGAAGGGCTCTCAAGGGGCACTAGGAACCAAGACGGTGCACTACGGCCCGAAGTTCCCTTTCGCAAGGCACTTATTATTATTGGTGGTCTACCCTTTACCCAATCCCCTTTTAGTTGCTTTAGTTCTAACCCTAGAGTATTAAGACTCTTCCTCTTCTTCCCGGGACGGACGATCTTTCGTCGTCCCCGTACTCCCTTACCCTAACCAGTCCCACATCCTACTTATCCTGACTTCTAATAATGAACTCAACCTTAACTTGCCCTACCAACCATCGATTATCAGAATTCCGTGGTTTTACTAAATGCAGACCATCCTAAACTATATGAGGTACACAAGGGGAGGTACTCCAAATTATCTTCCAAATCTCCTATAAAATTTACTGGAGAACTATCATGACTTAATTAGCTTAAATCCAGAAATTTATAATTTTCCTAATTAATCTGATATTTATTTTATTTTTCTCAAAGATTGGCCATGGGTAATTTAAACATGAACTACATGATATTCTTAAGTTATGGCCACCCAAAAATTGTGATCACTAAATAACTGTAAGGTATCATCAAATACTAATTTGCAGGATTTTACAAAAGGTATATAGCCTCTAATTAATTTATCCATTATAATCTCATTATTCCCTTTTAAAGAAGGAAGTACTGAAATTACTCATCATAAAATTATAGAAAAATTACTGACTAATAGTATGATACAGAAAAGATCATTGTGCAAAGAATCATAATTTTACCAGCTTGCTAAGCACTAAAATAGATTTAATCCAATATCCATGATAAATAATACTTAATGAAGCAAGCCTTAGAATTAAGCTTCTAAAAATCCCATAAAAATTCACAGAGTTTTAAAATCATAATAAAGGTTCTCTGCCTAAATTTCATCAATTTCCAGGGAGTTTGTACTCCATAATAAATTTTCTAAGCACATCATACAACTACTAAATCATTAAGGAAGTACCCAAAATAGTGATCATAAAATTCATAAAAAAATATCCAGAGCTTGTACTACCCCTATAATCAACTCTACCCATTTCTCATCACTTTTTAATGTGATTTGGTGTCATTTCCTATCTCTACAAGTTTTGCGCCCTAAACTAGGGTTAGATTTTTAGTTATTCCAACGATCTCCAAATCTACTAAGATTTCATCCAGAGAACAATAATAGCCCTATGGTTCTCATCACCCAATCTCGGGTCAATCCAAGGTCATTTGACCACATGACCTTCCCAAACCCCAAGATCCATCCTTAGGGTTGGGCCTTGGGCCTTAGGGCAAACCTACCCCGATCCACCTCAAACTCCATGAGGGGGTGCTAGAGAATATTACTAGCCAGTGGTAAAAATCTCAGCCTCTGTTGAGGTGATCTCACCACTCAAACTTCAAAAGTGCACTTTTAACCTAAGACCTCTTATTAGGGCAAAACTTTGGGTTGACCATTTCTGATCCAAACCATCTCCAAATGAGATGAAAAATTATACAGAACCTTATGGTGAACCCAGGGACCACTCACCAAAATTTGGGAGGGTTTGGAAATTATTTAACAATCTAATTAAAATCGGCTAGGATTATTGAATTTTTCTAAAAACTATAGAAAAATATTCTCCAAAAATTCTCATTTTTGGATAGCACCTAGATATATGTAAGATTAGATCACACCCCAAATTTCAAGTCATTTGGATGACTGGATTGGAGTGGGGAATTTTTCTAAGGTCAAGGCAGCCCTCTGGATAGACCTCACCAAAAGGGTGCTGTGGTCTAACCAGGATCCCAAATCGAGTGAAATTAATTTTGAATTAAAGTAGACTTCAAGGGCTACATTTCCTATGTTGATCATTTTTCCCGTAGGAGCCTCTAGGTATTTTTCCCAAATTATTTAACATGACAGATATCTCACTCAGAAATTGATTTAAAAACTAGAATTTATTTCTCATGCCACTGTTCATCTTCTTCAACAGCCCGAAACAGAGGCCTAAAACATAATATCCTGTAGCTTTTCCAAGCTATTTCCCGGCCACCCAGCCATCTCCCTGGTCGGCCACCACCACCACCTCTGTTGAGGTGAGGGCTACCGTCGGGCGGCGGCACGGCCGCCGGAGAGGCGGTTTCCGGCGAACCTGCCACCATGAAATTTTCGGAAAACCACCAATACGCTCACCTGATCTGGCTCTTTTGAGCCCGATATCTCTCCTAACGATTCCTAAGATCTATCCGCAGAAGAGAGGGAGGGGAGGACCTTGTTCGCGGGTTGAAGGCGTGCAGAGCGTCGGGAAGCCATTTGCGCGGTGGTGGCGTCGCCGGAAATTCTTCAACAGCAAGGAGGAAGTCTGAGCAGTTGAGGGAGTGTAACCTTTTCCTCTTGCTCTCAGGAATCTTTTATAGATGAGCAAATGGGGAGGGGAAAGGGTGAAACGTTGGAGATGAAACGTTGGCGGCCATTAATAACACTCTTATGACGTTTCGGTTGTGACGAATGGCAGTTGAAAAGTTGGGAATGAAGAGGTGCTTGCCAGGTGGCAATTTCCTATTGGACCCACTTTTCCTTAATTATTAACATAATTAAAGTAGGGAACGACCCATAAATACTCTTGATTTTTCATCCCCACAGCCAGAATTTATTAAGGCGTTGGTTACCGAAACTTCCAGTCTGGCTGACGTTTCGGCCTTGGTCACGGGCGTGACACGTAGGTCACGGGCGTGACAGGCCCGGTTAGCAGTCTGGGTTCGACGATCGCCGAACTGAGATCGACGATCGTCGAAGGGTGGTCACGGGCGTGACATGGCGGGTCACGGGCGTGACAGGTCTAGAGACCAATTCTAGTTCGACGATCGTCGAATTGGGATCGACGATCGTCGAGCGTGTCACGCCCTTTGTCACGGGCGTGACATGGCGGGTCACGGGCGTGACAGGCCCGTGTGGCCGAATTTGGTTCGACGATCGTCGAATTGGGATCGACGATCGTCGAGCGTGTCACGCCCTTTGTCACGGGCGTGACATGGCGGGTCACGGGCGTGACAGGCCCGTGTGGCCAAATTTGGTTCGACGATCGTCGAATTGAGATCGACGATCGTCGAGCGTGTCACGCCCTTTGTCACGGGCGTGACATGGCGGGTCACGGGCGTGACCAACCCGTGACCCGATTTCTTAGTCGATTTATTTCAAGTTTTGGGCTCCCTAGGGTTCTACCACAACCAACCGACTCCTAGGGGTCTAGCCGGAAATGGGATGTTACATTGGGTGCAAGCATCCATTCTTTGCTCAAGAATAATCTTGTGTGCTTCCATCAATCCTTCTGTGCATTGTGGACTGCAATCATGTTTCATTTTGGGTATTATATCCACAATAACCCGGATTTGAAGTGGAGTCTAGTTAAGCTAAGATGAATTGTGACTATATTTAATGATGTTATTTTAGTTATGTAATTGCAAGTTTACATTGCCAAGTACACACCAATGTCAGGTTATAGTGGGTTAGTAAACACAGGACTATACAATGTAATCCCTCATTGTGTAAGCCAATGAGTTGACTCATATGTAATCTCTCTATTGCGTGTACTTCTATCCCATGTATAGGAGAAGGATCAATGAAGGACAACGACTTGGAATCAGAAGGACAGGAATTTGTCTAAGAACAATTCCTCGAGTATGGTTAGGAATACATGTCGAATTCGTCGAGTATACTCGTTAATACTCGTTGAATTTGTCGTATATCCCTTCCAACACTCGTCAAATTCGTCGTATATCCCTTCCAACACTCGTCAAATTCATCGTTTGTACTTAGGGAAAATTCTCTGAGAATTGGAAAATCCGCCAAGTAAAATTCGCCGAGTATCATCGTGTATACTCGTCAAATTTGTCGAATGTATCTAACGATAATCACAAAATTCATCGAATATACTAGACGATACACGCCGAATTCATCGATTTCATTCGACGCTACTTCTTTAGATATTTTTAAGTCTCATTTGTTGAATATTTCTTGACAAGGCATCAAGAACGTTTAGTCATTCAGCCTATACTCGACGAATTCGTCGAGTATGATTCTCCGCTTTAGCGTTGAGTGCTGATTCGTTTAAATCTAATTCATCGTATATCAAGACTCATTCGGTGAGTATACTTGTGATACTCAGCAATACTCGACGAATTAGACTTAGGTCATTTTTCCAAAATTTCCAAAACTCTGGTTAAGGTTTCGGTCGGCCATGCACAGTACTTTCTAGGTTTCGCTTTTAGAAAGATTCTTTATACCATTGGCAAGGAGATCTCTATAAATACCTAGGGGTTATTTACTTTCCATCTAATCGTGCTATTATTCTCATTTCAAACCTAGAAAAATTTCCAAAATCGGAAAACAGTCCGTCCGCCTACGACGTACAGTGATTTTGCGATTTCTCCGATCAGAGGCTGACGTACTGTGCATGATTCATCTTCTTCGACATACACGACTTGATTGTTTCTCTCTCTACAGATCTATAGTCCTCCAGATCGAGTCAATCGATGATTCACGTCAAGATTAAAGATCTTCAACGTCTTCATATTTCGTGTACTCCAAACAATTTCAAGATCTACTATTCTCGAAGAATGACAGATTAAAGATCTCAGATCTAGTCTAAGTTTGATTGTAATATTATTGTGTAATTTTCATTTACTTTTGAAGGAGATTTTTCTCCGAGTGGTAGATTCGTTTGTGGATCGTGTCATAGATCCATTTGTGGATTGAGTTGTAGGAAAGATGGTTCTCTGAGTGGTAGGAGGTTAGTCTCCGAGTTATAGGAGTTGCGGCTCCGAGGTGTAAGATTTGTTTAAATCTGAGAAAGGTGAAGTTGCCGAATATAGCCCTTTGTGGTAGATAGGCTAGGTGGGAAAGTAGATGTACCCAACTCGGGGAACAACTATAAATCTTAGTTTTTGTGTGCTTGTAATAAATTTATTTTTATTCCGCGAAAAGACACAAACATTAACTATTCACCCCCCTCTAGGTGATTTTGGTAGACGCTAGACACTTTCATTTGGTATCAGAGGGATATTTTGTTTGATATAAGGTTAACACCTTGAACAAGAGACCAGTTCTAGCGTCAAGAATTCTGTCTAAAAACCATGGAAAGAAGTAAAGAAATGTCTTCTATGAAGCTTCTAGTATGCACAAAAGAAAACTTTCCCATGAGGAAAGAATGAGTAAGGTTCTTCATGGAAGCTGCTGATCCCAGAATATTCCAGATTGTTGAAGAAGGACCCCACATATCGACTCAACTATCAGCTCTAAATCCTGTAGTCATGATCCCCATGAAGATGATGGACTTGACTAATGATGAAATTGCCTTAGTCTCTCTTGATAAGAAGGCAAAGAACATCATCACACGTGCAGTGGATGACTCCATGCTTCAGAATCTATTCCACTGCAAATCTGCCAAAGAAATATGGGAATGCCTAGTTGTGCTTATTGAATGGACAGAGGAAGTCAGAGATGACCACAGATAGTTGTTGATCAAGAATACGAAGCATTCAAGCAAGGATCAAGTGATAGTATTGCTGAAAGCTCCGAGAAGTTCTTTAATATTGTAAACGACCTCAGGAACTATGGTCGTACTTTCACTAATGGCGAGCTCAACGACAAATTTCTAAGATCCCTTACAAAGGACTGGGACACCAAAGTCGTAGCCATTAGAGAATTTGGAAAGCTGCCTGAAATCGACCCTCAGAACCTCTTTGGGAAATTCATCTCCTATGAACTACAAATGAATACCAGAAAGAAGGTGGAGGAAAGAAACAAGACTTCCAACAAAAAGAAGTCGGTAGCTCTAAAGGCTGAAGGTTCAAGAAAGTCCAAGGCTATTTCACCAGTGAGGAATCATGCTCCTGACACCCTAGAAGACTCCGAGCCTAGCATATCTAGATCTGAGCTATCGGATGGAGAGTTCTCTCTAATATCTAAGCAGTTCAAGAAACTGCACGGCAAGAGGAGAAATATGAAGAATAAGTCATCCTAATCTGATTTCAAAAAATCTCATTGTGATTGTGATCGTTCCAGAAAAAGCTACAACCGAGAGGACGGGTATAGATCCAAACCAAACAAACACTCTTCCTCTGAAGTTGTGTGCTATTATTGCAACAAGACAGGTCTCATGATTGCTGAATTCCCATACAAGAAGGAGGGCTCCATGAAAGAGGAGAAAAGATACTTCAAGGGCAAAAGAAAAGAAGAAAAGAGCTTCGTCACCAAGAAGTACAAGACTCTCAGCGACATTCACTCAAGTGAGTCGAGCTCAGAGAATTAGGATGCCTACTTCGGGCACATGGCTCAATCAGACGAGCAAGTTGGTGAATCAGAGTATTGCGGGAAAGTAAACTCACACACGTTACTCTCTGAGTCGAAAATGTCATCCAATGGTCATGAAGACTATTCTTCTGAGGAATGCGATTCTGAATTAATGGTTCAACATGAGAAACTTTTGAGACCTTTTGACAAATGCCGCAAGGTTGTCAAAAAGCAGGCAAAGATTGCCTCTCTCAAGGCAGTGGAATCAAGCCTGAGGGAGGAAATTGCAGAATTGACTCCTATCAAAAGTGAAGTTCACTCCTTGCAAGAGGAATTGAAAAGCTTGGCTGAAATATTAAGTATAAAAAAGAAATATCTTGATGAGTTAGAAGAAAAGTTCTTGGTGGAGTGAAAACTTGTTAAAAGTTACTCCATGCCGATGACTATTCTTCCTCTCATTTAAGAGTTCTCAGCTCCGAAAAAGGGTAGTGGTCTTGGCCACATAGTTGGAAAAGGTAAGGCTGCCAAGAAAGCCTATTCCAAAGAAAGGGGGAAGGCACCTCTAGGTCAACCATAGCTTAGGAAGGTTATCTTCCCAACAAACAAGTTTGACCTTAAGTTATCCTACGGTCATCTAGTTAAGCCTACTTATGTAGAGCCCAAGAAGCTATAGCTGAGATGGACCGATCCCCGAGACTATGTTGTCAGTGTTTTCAAAGCACAATACAAAGAGATTGAACTCAAGATTTATGGTCCCTATGATCATGGACATAACCATAAGAGGGTACCAAAGGCCAAAACTTTTCTACCAAAGGCAAAGGAGATGGAGAAGCCCTGTGTATTCTATAATCAGGAGGCTTCCACCTCCAAGTATGTTGCCCCTACTAGAACTCACATTCAAAAGGTAAAGCAGGAGTACAAGAGAAGGTACAACATGTTTGACTATTAGTGCTGCTACAAAATTAGTCATTTTGGTGTAGATTGCCAGTTTAACCCAGTTAACGTTGTAACTCCACGAGTTAACCATGCCAGACTGACCACTCACAGAGTTAATGTTACTAGTGGTGTTAAGCTAACCAGGAACCAAGGACCCAAATACATTTGGGTTCCTAAGGTAAAATGATTTATGATTGCAGGTATGTCCAAAGGCCAACAAAACTCCTATCTGGTATTTGGACAGTGGATGCTCTTATCATATGACCGGGACAAGATGCCTATTTCTTGATTTCACCCCAGTCAAAGATGGACCAAAAGTCATATTGGGATGGTCAGACCGGGGAACTACAAAAGGCTATGATATGATCTCCAACGGAGTAGTCTCTTTCACAAACGTGGCTTATGTTGAAGGATTACACCAAAATAATATAAGCATAAGTCAGCTATATGATAAAGGCTACATCATTGAGTTCTGCAAGGACAAGTGTTTGATAAAGTCGTATGCAAATTTGGAAACGGTCTTAAAAGGCACTCAGAGCAGAAATTTTTTCTGTTTAAATATCCTATGTTTAGGCAATTCTACCTAGTGTGTTTTTTGGCTAAAAGTAGTGTGTCTCTATGTGACCAATGATACAAGAGATTAACACATATTAATTTCAAAATAATAAATATGTTATTTTCTCACAACTTAGTGCTTGATGCCCCCAACATTAAGTGCCTTAAAGAGAGTCCATGTCACTCATGCCAAATGGATAAGCAGACGAGGGCTTCCTTCAAGTGTATTGCTAAAAAACATTCTTCAAGAAGTTTATACTTACTTATATGGACTTATTTGGTCCTATGCCTATTCATTGTTTAGGAGGTAAGGTCTACACGTTAGTAATTATTGATGACTACTCATGTTTTACTTGGTTGTCCTTTCTGAAACACAAGTCAGACACCTTCGAAACATTCAAAATTTTGTCTGACAAATTCAGAATGAATTGAACTGCTCAGTAGTCAAAATCAGAAGTGACCAAAGAACATAATTTGAGTCTGGTGCTATGACATAATTTTTTTGATGTCAAGGTATCTTTCATGAGTTTTCCTCCCCACGCTCTACACAACAAAATGGAGTTGTTGAGAGAAGGAATAAAACCCTAATTGAAGCATGTATAACTATGGTTACTGACGCTTCACTTCAAAAGTACTTCTGGGCTGAAGCAGTCAACACAGTTTGTCACGTGGAAAACAGAGCACTTATCAACAAAAGCTATCGTAAGACCCCCTATGAGCTATTGAAGGGAAAAAAACCAATTGTGTTCTATTTTAGAATCTTTGGAAGTAAATGCTTCGTACTTAATAATGGAAAGTATTATCGCACAAAGTTTAGTGAAAAATGTTTTGAAGGTATTTTTGTAGGTTATAGTAGCCATAATAAAGCATATAGGATTTTCAATAAGAAAACTCTAGTTGTAGAAGAGTCAATCAATATTGTATTTTATGAGACAGGCCTTCTCCAAAGCATCTCATCTAGTGTTATTGGTGAAGATACAGGCACCAGGTTCAAGGAACTAAGCTTGGATGAAGCTGTCAAAGATGAAGCTCCAAGCTCGGTCAAGATCGTTGATCCAGGCTTGGTAGATGTAGAACTACTAGAGGAAGAATTTCTTCAACCTTTAGAGGATGCAACAAATGCTGCAGAGCCTGCTGGTGGAAGAGGAAGAAATCTAGGGTTTAGATACCTAAGAGATCACCCAATTTATCAAATAATTAGAGAGCTAGGGGACAGTGTTAGAACCAGAAGAGGTACAACTAATGAGATTATGCATCTTAGTTTTTTATTACTGGTTGAGCCGAAGAAATTTGAAGAGGCAAATAAGGATGCTTCTTGGATTTTGGCAATGCAAGAGGTGCTCAATCAGTTTGAATGTTGCAAAGTCTGGGAGCTCGTACCCAGGCCCAAGGGACAGAACGTGATTGGCACCAAGTTGATCTTCATAAACAAGCTGGACGAAAATGAAGTCATAATCAAGAATAAAGCCAGGCATGTAGCTCAAGGATACAGACAAGAAGAAGGGATCGACTGCGACTAAACCTTTGCTCCAGTGGCTAGGCTCGAGGCGATCAGGTTGTTTCTTGCGTTTGTTGTCATCAAAGGCTTCACCGTCTTCCAAATGGACGTGAAGTCAGCATTCCTCAATGGGAATATGAAAGATGAAGTATACGTAGCGCAACCTCTAGGTTTTGTAATCTCAACTCACCCTTAACATGTTTATTTTCTTAAGAAAGCTATATATGGATTAAAGCAAGCTCCACGAGTTTTGTATGAGACGCTGTCTAGCATTCTTCTTGAGAAAATGTTCACAAGAGGAAAGATAGACAATACATCAATTCTTAGGGAAGTAAAAGGCTAGATTTTGTTAGTGCAAATCTATGTTGACGATATTATTTTTTGCTATATGGAAGACAACCTTTGAAAGAAGTTTTCCAAACTTATGCAAGGGAAGTTTGAAATGAGTAGAATAGGAGAGCCGAAGTATTTCTTAGGACTTCAGGTGAAGCAATCTGAAGATGGAATTTTAATCTCTCATATGAAGTTCACCAAGGAGATTCTTAAGAAATTCGAAATGCAGAACACAACCTCTTTGAGGACTCCAATGGGTTCAACTATGTCTCTGGATAAGGATGAAAAAGGGAAACCTTTCGATGAAACCAGTACAAAAGTATAATTGGATCCTTACTCTACCTCACTGCCAGTAGACCAGATACAATGTTTTCAACTTGCGTCTGCGCTAGATTTCAGGTGAACTCAAAGGAATCTCATTACATCACTGCAAAGCGAATTTTAAGAAACTTTAAGGGTACACCCAATCTTAGCTTATGGTACCCAAGAAATAATGATGCCAAGCTAATTATTTTTTCAGATGCCGATTTTGCAGGAAGTAGGGATGATAGGAAAAGCACTTCCTGGACATGCCAATTCCTCGAAAGACGGCTTATTTCATGGAGTAGTAAGAAGCCGAATTATATGGTAACTTCTAATGCCGAGTCAGAGTATATCTCTGTGGGTAGTTGTTGCGCACATCTTCTATGGATCAGTAATCAACTTGAAGACTACAACTTGAAGTTTAAGGAGATTCCAATATATTGCAACTCATCCAGCACAATAGCGATCACGAATAATCCAGTCTCTCACAGCCAGACAAAGCATATTGAGGTGCAATATCACTTCATCCGGGAGCATGTGGAGAACAAGGATATAGCCCTCAACTTTGTCCCAACGGATAAGCAGGTCACATATATTTTTATGAAGCCGCTGGACGAGGCCAAGTTCTCGTTTTTCAAAATGGAACTATGTAGCTGTACAAGGATTCGTGAGAGGATAAGGAAGATAGGAAGCTCTCGGGAAATACAACAATGTTGAAAAATATCCCAAGGGAAATTTGTCGAATATCGGACAACTCACTCTCCGATTCGTCGGATATCATGGGATACTAGCCGAATCTGACTCGGTTCCGGTGAAACTAGCCGAATTTCACTAAGGGACAAATTTCATATCATTCTATATGTGATGCCACACGCCACATATATCAGGTACGCACTTTCTAGGTCAATTTAAATCAAATATTATATATATATATATAATACGGGTAAAAGGGGGAAACCACACAACAAAACTTGCTGAACTCAAGACGATTCGCCGCAAACTCCCCCCCCCCCCCCCCGACGGTTCGGCTCCTGCGACAACTGCATCTTCTTCCTCCCTTAGAGTTGCGCTCGATCATCGTAACTAGGGCTTTGTGACAGAAATCCACATTATGATCCCAAGGTTCTAGCAGACATAAACCCTAAACTAGTTTCCCGCAATTGTTCTTTCGACAGCTTGCTCTCACCGATCAAACCTACACAAGTACAGCAAGCACTCCTTTGTTCTTAGAATTCCCCATGGCTCCCAGAAGCACATATGGTCTGCTAGGGGGAGGAGAACTAGTTCGCACAGGGTTTGCCTTAGCCTACGATGAATTTAGAAATGTGCTCCTCATGTTGGAGACTGCTGGACTTTCCTTTATCCTTGAACATCCATGCAAGGTTCATGATAAGGAAGTCCTCGAAATCTTCCAAAATGCTAAGCTGCGGCATGAGGAAACCATCATAAAGAGCAGAGTTCAAAAGACCAAAGTCAAAGTGAAAGCGTCACTCTCCTCAAAGTACTTGCGGCATGCTACTTGTGAAGAAGCCGACTACCTAGACGACGATGACTTCTTTAGGGCTCTCCTTTTTTGTGGACTGCCCCGAGGTACCAAAGTAGTTAAGCGTAAAGGAATGAACGTACAAGGCAAGATTCTATTAGACATCGTGGGAAAAGTGCTACTGTGCAAAATCGGTTCCCTTGATTACCTTTCTACTGAGATATACATGACCCTTGTAGCCGTCATCTACAGAAAGAGACTTGATTGGGGTGCTCTGCTGTTTGAGAAGATCTAGGACAGCCTTCGAACTCCCTACTTTGGGAGGATTATCAGCTTGTACCTGAATCAACTGGATGGTGATAAGTTTGATATGACCGGAGGTGTGCCTATCCATCTTCTGAAGAAGATCGACTCAACTATATTCTCATGGTTGGATAGGAGGATCTCAGGAAAGGGGGAGCCCCAGACCTGTATGCGGAGGAGGTAGAATAAGTACCTGAGGATAGGATTCCTACTCCTTACCCTAGTGAAATTCCTGAGAGTTCGAGTGTAGGAATCGAAGGGGAGACAGTTGAAACACAAGTGGCCACTAGCACAATGCCCTTGAGTGTGATTCTAAAGTTAATGCCAGTTCCAGATGTTATACTTGCCAAGATAGAGGATCTGATGATAGAGGTTGCCAAGATGGTTCAGACTGCTATTGAAGAGTTAGTTCCTGTGGAGGTTGAGGATGAGGTTGTTACTAATGATGTTGAGGAGGATGATACTACTAAAGATGACTTAGAAATTGATGAGGTTGTTGCTGGTGAGATAATGCTAATGGAGAACCTGATTTTCCCTCTTCTAGAATTTACTCCTGCTTCATCTTCAGAGGGGGAGGTGACTAGGCCCTCATTATCAGTTGCTACTGAGGTTCTAGGCTCATGTGCAACCTTGAGAAAAGGATAGGCAAGATGCTAGATGCACTTCCTGCTGCTGTAGAAGAGGTTGTGGTTGTAATGCCCCGAAACTCAAAAGAGCAACGGGCAGCATTTTTAGGCATGTTTGGGTCTTAGTAAAGGTCACACGGCCTGGGACATGGGCGTATCCCAAGGCTGTGTCAGGCGCGTGTTCGATATCTCACCGAGCACTCAATGATTTTCACTCAATGAGCGTTGAGTGAGGGCACATGACCTGACACACGGATGTGTCAGTGGCCGTGTCCTACTCGGGCAGTTTGCTGGTTTATCTTGAGGCAGTTACACAGCCTGGGACACGGGCGTGTCCCAGGGCATGTCTAGAACACGGCATATGACACGGGCGTGTAAAATGGCTGTGTCGTGCTCGGGAAATTTCTGGACCCGTGTCGTCTGAGGCATACGGCCCGTGATACAGGCGTGTCACTTGGAATACGGGCGTGTTCCAAGCCGTTTCACAGGCCGTTTCCTAGTCGGGATTTTCCCGAATGACGGTGAATGAGTTACACGGCCTTGGACACGGGCGTGTCGCAAGTCGTGTTCGGCCCAGGAAATTTATTTTCAGGGCGAATCATGGCCGTTCATTCCCTTATTTTGGGATCTAACGGTTCAGGCCTCTCAATCCTAGGGTTAATACCGGGATTGGGGGTTTAAACCCTCACTTTTTATTGGCCACTCTCTTTCTAAGTTCTAGAGAGAAGTGATAGCAAGGAGGAAGAAGGAGGGAATATCCGGTCGCCGAAGGAGATTCGGAGCGCCAAATCGCAAACCGAGTCAAGATCTACGGAGGAGAGATCATCACGGTTCTTTTCATCCATGTAGATTTCCATGGCGCCGAAGAGGAATGCTAGTGTAATGATTCTCTACTTGAGCATGTGAAGCTCTTCTTCTTTTGCATAGGAAAAAACCGCTCCCGCGAGTGTGCGGCAAGTTTGCGGTGTTCCTTGGGGTAGATATGTAAAGTCCCCCTTGTTTGCATTTAGAGTCCGAAATTGAGAAATGGACATAGGCATGGTGTGTGAAGCCTACCCGGACATGTTGGTATGAATCGGTGATTTTTTACTATGCATGATTAGCCGGAGAATACTCCGTGCCTTTGGTTGTTTTCAAGTTTCTACGTGGTAGATTGCAGCAGGGATCCTTGGGGATTAACCCCAAGGTGCACCCAGAAAACTGGGCGGAAACGCATTTCTGGCATCTTGGTGGCCTGGGAGCCAATTTTTAACAAGACTGGGTTATGTGATTGTATGAACGAATTTGGGATCCGACGAAGTTTGACCAGTGCGCTTGTCTTAAGTTTGACAGTGCGGCGTAAGAAACAGGCTTCTAGAACCGGACCCGGGCTATATGGTTTGGTGACAGATACCTGAAAAAGGGATTGGCCACTGGCATAGTCGTGCGAGTCTTAGGCTTTGGTTTAAAAGACTAAATGCTCACGAGATTTGCCGTCCTAGGGATGGTGGTGAAACCGCGGTTTTTGCCGGGTTCACCGAGTTAGTGCCCTGAGAGCACGGGGTGTGTGGCCGTGTGAGCCCGAACCTGTGATGTTGTGTTTATTCACTATATTGCTTGTTACGCTTACAAGTGCAGGGAAGGAGCTTTGCTGCCCCGAGTTTGGGGGCGGAATCTTTATAATTTGGTCGGCATTAGCAGAACGTTATTCTTGTTTCCCACCATTGCGGTGATTTGTGATTGTAGGTGCTGCGGAGCCGAGCGGCAAATAGCGGGCCAAATCCCAAGTTGCTGAGCCAGCCCTCGAAGGCCTTGTTTGTTTTCTTGTTTAAATCATATGTGACCGGCCTGCGAGCCGAAGTTTGTAAGACACTATTTAAATTTGGTGAACTATTGTAAGGCCATAAGGCCAGTACTTTTGTGTATTTTGTAGTTCATTCCTACTAGGTTGTTAGTGGACATTCGTGCTTGTGGCTGGGTTCTTAATTTTACAACTTAATAAATTGCTTCCGCTAGATGCTCTGTATAGGACGTATGTATTGGTTGAATGGTTCAATGAGTAACCCTTCAGTCTGTCTGTGGTATATGGCGTCGGGCCCCGGCCGGACCTACTGCTATATGCTATGTGATGGATAGGGGTGTTATAATTTGGTATAGGACTACCGATTTCGGTCAGACTTAAATGAATTCGTGGACGAATTCACTTTAAGAGGTGGTGAGCACATGTGTGTGCATCATAGTTAGAACATGAAAAGAACACATGAATGTCCACTTAGGAATGAAAATACACATGTTTGAGGAACCTGTGTGTTCCTATAATTGCTTTTTGCAATGTTGTTTGGTCTCTTATCGGTATTTTGTACGACTATAGGTGACCAGGAGTGGTGTGGGGCCGTCAGAACGTCCACTTTCTGAGGCGAGTAACACACCACATGATGCACCGGCAACACCTCCTTCGGCTGATACCATATGATTAGTAGCGGAGGCAGTGTTTGTGATGATTAATGCGTAGCCTGCGAGACAGGTGCAGCAGCTTGCCCCGTTTGTGGAGGAAGTACCGCTCTAAGCAGTGGAGCCAAGGAGAGTGGAGCAGGTTGTAGTGGAGCCAGTGTTGCCTAGGAGAGAAACAGAGAAACAGCTTAAGCACGTTATGGGCTTCAATACTCTAGTGTTCTCGGGGACGGGAACCCCAACCAAAGCGGAGGATTTGCTCTCCAGAGTCAAGAGAGTAATGATTGCTACTGTGACAGAAGAGTGGCAGAAGACCACTATTGCCACGTTCTTGTTGGATGGTGACGCAAGATTATGGTGGGAAGGCTTGGAGTTACACCATCTGAGGGGTAGACAGTTTACTGACGTCTCGATAGAAGAATTCTCGATACTGTTCTTGGCTCGATACCTCCCCTCGGCTTAGAGTATTGCATTGGTGAATGAGTTTCAGAAGTTGGTACAGGGACAGAGTAGCGTGGATGAGTACCTCCACAAATTTACACGATTGGGTCAGTACGCTAGCTCTACTTTTGCTGATGGGGAGCAGAATACGAATCGTTTCTATGAAGGTCTAAAGGATGACCTGAGGATACTGCTCTCGGGGCCGATGACGCAGGGCTTCTTGACCCTTTGTCAACACGGCCTGGTCTTTGGAGAAAGACATGAGGAATGTACAGGCAAAGAAAGCTATGTCAGAAGTAGTTGGAGACGTTGGTGCTAAGAAGTCAGAGTTCAAAGTGCCGTCTTCAAAATCTAGTTTCCACAGGTGGAATAAGAAGGCAAGGACATCGGGTCCATCCCCTTCCTCAGGTGCTTTCGGGGCAACCAACCGAACCCCAGGCGCTTGCTTTACTTATGGTAAGATGGGGCATTTTGCCCGTGACTGTTGGAGCGGACGTACAAAGTCCGAGAGGAAGCAGGGAGCAACTTACGAGGAAAAGGGCAAGGTGGTGGAGTCAACCGCTTCCCATTATGCTCGGACTCAACCAATAGTCTATAATCTGGGCCAGCAGGAGGCAATCAAACAAGCGGATGTGGCAACAGGTACGATTTAAATTTATAGCAAGTTAGATTTAAATACTGTTACCTAGTGCTTGTTAGATTATTATTGTTTGTATAGGCTTTGTTCTGATTTGCGATAGTCTGGCAAGGGCACTATTCGATACGGGAGCTTCACACTCCTTTTTGTCCGAAGGTTTCATATCGCGCATCAGAGTCCCTTCTTCGATGGCGAAGGACAAATTGAATGTGTTACTGCCGAATGGTTTTTCTATGCGTACAGACAAAGTATGTGCCGTAAAGATTTGTATTGGACGTCAGGAGTTCGACTTAATAGCGTCGTTACTGCCGCTAGTAGAGTTCGACGTCATTTTCAGTATGGACTGGCTTTCGGAGTAGAAGACATACATAGATTGCAACCATAAGGAAGTCAAGCTGGGTGTTGGGCGGGAGACAATGTTTGCGGGACTGAAGGGGTCGAGCAAGACTTTAATGTCTGCTCTTCAGGTGGTCAAGGTAGTCCGTTCTGGTGCAGCGCTATTCTTCACGTTAGTGGAGGCTGTAAAGCCTATACCCACTTTGGGTAGTATCCCAGTAGTGTATGAGTACCCTGATGTGTTCCCGGACAATCTTCCTGGAGCCCCACCTCAGCGGGAGATCGATTTCACAATTGAGTTAGTGCTAGGTGCTAAACATGTGTCACGCTCTTCTTATAGATTGGCGCCTTAGGAGATGGCGAAGCTAAAGGTTCAACTAGAGGAGTTGTTAGAGCAGGGCTATGTGCGTCGAAGTTCGCCGCCTTGGAGCTCACCGGTCCTTTTCGTTAAGAAGAAGGACGGAAGTTTGCGGCTCTGTATCGACTATAAAGAGCTGAACAAGTTGACAGAAAAGAACAAATACCCGATCCCAAGGATTGATGATCTTTTTTATCAGTTAGTCGGGTCATCGGTGTACTAAAAATTGGATCTTAAGTCCGATTACTATCATCTGAGGATATGGGAGAGTGATATCCCAAAGAAAGCATTCAACACAAGGTATGGGCATTTTGAGTTTACGGTCATACCGTTCGGGCTGACTAATGCGCTATCAGTGTTCATGGATCTGATGAACAGAGCGTTCATGGAGTACTTAGACCATTTTGTGATCGTCTTTATCGACGACATACTGGTGTACTCGCAGTGCGAAGAAGATCACTTCAAGCATCTGCATTTGGTTTTGGAGACACTGAGGAGAAACGAACTATACGCAATGTTATCCAAATGCTAGTTTTGGTTAACCTCAGTGGCGTTCCTTGGTCACATTGTCAGTGGTGAAGTAATTACGGTAAATCCATCGAAGATAATTGCGATACGGGAGTGGCCTGTGTTGTCTTAGGTAGCGGAAGTCCGGAGTTTCCTGGGGCTTTTCGTCTATTACAGGCGCTTCATAGAGAACTTCTTGCGGATAGCGTTACCTCTCACGGCGTTGACCAGGAAAGATCAGAAGTTTGTTTGGATGCGCAAGTGAGCACAAGCTTTTGAAGAGTTGAAGAGTCGGTTGACCACGGCACCAGTGTTAAGTTCGCTGAGTGGGACCGAAGGCATTGAGATCTACATCGATGCTTCGGGCAGTGGATTAGGCTGTGTGCTGCTGTAGCATGGAAGTGTTATTGCTTATGGCTCGCGTCAGCTGAAAGTGCACGAGAGGAATTATCCAATCCACAACTTGGAGTTGCCGGCCGTGATTTTTGCGCTAAAGCTGTGGAGGCATTATTTGTACGAGTAAAGGTCTATATTTATACCGACCACAAGAGTTTGAAATACCTGTTGGACCAAAAGGATCTGAACATGAGGCAGCGGATATGGATGGAGTTCTTGGGGGGCTATACATTAAAAATTCATTACGTGCCCGGGAAAGGCAATGGAGTTGCGAGTGCGTTGAGTAGCAGGGCTCCTGCCCAAGACAACTGGTTGTCGATTCATGATGAGCCGTTGATTCAGGAGTTGGAGGCATTAGAGATCTGTTGTGTTGACAAGCAGACTAGCGCCGAAGCATTATTAAACTGGACGAAAGTTCAGTATGATCTGGCTGATCGTATTCGACAGGCTATGAATTTGGATAGCAGCATGAAGGAAATCATGGATGCAGCTTCAGATGGGTCAAATTCCCAATTTACAGTTGAAGATGGACTGCTAAGGAAGGACAATCGTTTGTGCATCCCGAACGTGAGTAAATTACGGGTGGAGTTGATGTACGAGGATCATCATACCAAGTACTCAATTCACCCAGGGAGCACAAAGATGTACTGAGATCTGAAGAAGTTGTTCTGGTGGCCAGGACTCAAGAAGGATGTGGCACTATATGTGGCAAAGTGTCAAACTTGCGCCTTAGTGAAGGCAGAGTGCCAAAAGCTAGGGGGTATCTTGAAGTCTTTTCCTATTCTGGAGTGGAAATTCGACGACATTTCGATTGAATTTGTGCATGGTTTTCCAAGGTCGCATAAGGGAAACGGCGCCATCTGGGTGATCGTAGATCGGTTGACAAAAGTGTCCTACTTAATTCCGCATAAGAAGGACTATTCGGTGGAGAAACTGGCAAAGATTTATGTGGATAACATTGTTAGACTGCACGGTGTGCCCCGCAGCATCGTGAGTTATAGAGATGGGCATTTTACGTCCAATGACTGGAGGTTGGTGCAGCAAATGCTGGGAACTAAGTTGAAGTTTAGCACAACCTTTCATCCACAGACGGATGGGCATATTGAGAGGGTCAATAGTACGATGGAGTAAATGCTTCACATGTGCGTCCTGGACTTCGGAAAGCAGTGGGAAGATCATCTGTATTTGGTGGAGTTTGCGTACAACAACAGCTACCAAGCGAGCATACAAATGGTGCCCTTTGAGGCCCTATATGGTAGAAAATGTCGCACGCCATTATCATGGTTGGAAATGGGTGAGGCGAGGTTGTACAAAAAGCAAGAGGTGTAAAGCGCCACTTCATTGGTACGAACCATTCGAGAGCGTTTGCTGATCGCTCAAGATAGACAAGCTAAATACTACAATGCCAAGCATCGGAACATCGAATTCATGGTTGGCGATTGGGTGCATTTGAAGATAAAGCCGTTCAAGGGTGTTTCATGGGTACGACGCTTGAAGAAGCTGAGTCCGAGATACCTTGGACCATTTTAGATTTTTGAGCGGATCGGTGAAGCGGCTTATTGTCTAAGGCTATCAGTGGAGTTGAGTGGTCTACACGACGTATTCCACATATCAGTGTTGTGGAAGGAAGTGCAAGAGCCTTCGCAGGTGATCGCAGTTGATCAAGTACCGGTGGACGAAGGGTTAATGACAAGGGTAAAACCCGTTCGTATTGAGGTTTCTGAAGTCAAGCGACTTCGTAACATGGAGATAAGGATGGTCAAAGTCCTTTGAGACAATTGTGGTCGGGAGGAGCTCTCATGGGAACGGGAGCAGACCATGCTTGATGAGTACCCATAGTTATTTCACTCAGGTACCGCTTTTGGTTTTCTGTATCTTTTTCTTTGATAATTTTGTAGAAGAAATTCTTTTAAGAGGGAGAGAGTTATAACGCCCCAAAACTCAAAAGAGCAACGGGCAGCATTTTTAGGCGTGTTTGGGCCTATGTAAAGGTCACATGGCCTGGGACACGGGCGTGTCCCAGGGCCATGTCAGGCGCGTGTTCGACGTCTCACCGAGCACTCAACGATTTTAAGTCAACGAGCATTGAGTGAGGGCACACGGCCTTACACACGAGCGTGTCAGTGGTTGTGTCCTGCTCGGGCAGTTTGCTGGTTTGAGTTGAGGGAGTTACACTGCCTGGGACATGTGCGTGTCCTAGGGCGTGTCTAGCACACGGCATCTGACACGGGCGTGTCACATGGCCATGTCATGCTCGGGACATTTCTGGTCCCGTAACATCTGAGGCACACGGGCGTGTCATATGGAACACGAGCGTGTTCCAAGCCATGTCACAGGCCGTGTCCCGGTCGGGATTTTCCCGAATGACGGCAAATGAGTTACACGGCCTTGGACACGGATGTGTCGCAAGCCATGTTCGGCCCATGAAATTTATTTTCAGGGTGAATCGTGGCCGTTCGTTCCCTTATTTTGGGATCTAACGGTTCAGGCCTCTCCATCCTAGGGTAAGGCCAGGATTGGGGGTTTAAACCCTCACTTTTCATTGGCCACTCTCTTTCTAAGTTCTAGAGAGAAGGGAGAGCAAGGAGAAAGAAGGAGGGAAGATCTGGTCGCCGGAGGAGATTCGGAGCGCCAAATCGCAAACCGAGTCCAGATCTAGGGAGGCGAGATCATCGGGGTGCTTTTCATCCGTGTAGATTTCCATGGCACCGAAGAGGAATGCTAGGGTAACGATTCTCTACTTGAGCATGTGAAGCTCTTCTTCTTTTTCATAGGGAAAAACCACTCCTGCGAGTGTTCAGCGAGTTTGCGGTGTTCCTTGGGGTAGATATGTAAAGTCCCCCTTGTTTGCATTTAGAGTATAAATCGAGAAACAGACATAGGCATGGTGTGTGAAGCCTACCCGGACATGTTTGTCTGGATCGGTTATGTTTTACTATGCATGATTAGCTGGAGAAGACTCCGTGCCTTTGGTTATTTTCGAGTTTCTACGTGGTAGATTCCAGCAGGGATCCTTTGGGATTAACCCCAAGGCACACCCAGAAAACTGGGCGGAAATGCATTTCTGCCATCTTGGCGGCCTGGGAGCCAACTTTGAACATAATTGGGTTATGTGATTGTATGAACGAATTTGGGATCCGTTGAAGTTTGACCCACGCGCTTGTCTTAAGTTTGACAGTGCTGTGTGAGCAACGGGCTTGTGGAACAAGACCCAGGCTATGTGGTTTGGTGACAGATACCTGAAAAAGGGACTGGCCACTGGCATAGTCGTTCGAGTCTTAGGATTAGGTCGGAAAAACTAACTGCTCACGAGATTTGCCATCCAAGGGATTGTGGTGAGACCACGGTTTTGACCGGGTTCACCGAGTTAGTGCCCTGAGAGCACGGGGTGTGTGGCCGTGTGAGCCCGCACCTGTGATGTTGTGTTTATTCACTATATTGCTTGTTACACTAACAAGTGCAGGGAAGGAGATTTGCCGCCCCGAGTTTGGGGGAGGAATCATTATAATTTGGTCGGCTTTAGCTGACCGTTATTCTTGTTTGCCAACATTGCGGTGATTTGTGCTTGCAGGTGCTGCGGAGCCGAGCGGAAAATAGCGGGCCAAAGACCAAGTTGCTGAGCTAGCCCTCGAAGGCCTTATTTGTTTTCCTATTTAAATCATGTGTGGCTGGCCTGCGAGCCGAAGTTTGTATGGCAGTATTTAAATTTGGTGAACTATTGTAAGGCCATAAGGCCAGTACTTTTGTGTAGTTTGTAGTTCAATCCTACTAGGTTGTTAGTGGACTTTCGTTCTTGTGGCTGGGTTCTTGCTTTCACAACTTAATAAATTGCTTCCGCTAGATGCTCTGTGTAGGACGTGTGTATTGGTTTAATGGTTTCAATGAGTAACCCTTCTGTCTGTCTGTGGTATATGGCATCGGGCCCCGGCCGGACCTACTGTTATATGCTATGTGACGGATATGGGTGTTACAGTGGTTCTTTTAGATAAGGAAAGAGATGCAAAGGAGCAGACTCCAATTCTAACTGTTGCTGAAGACTATGACATAACTTGTAAAGCTCGTCTATCTCCGATAGATGAGCCTTCCAGTGAGAATCTACCCAACACTCCTATCCCTGAGATCCCAAGTTCAACTATTGTTAATACAATCCTGCAATGCATAGAGGCGTTGTTGGCCAAGAAGAAAGCACATTTTGATTCCTCAATGAAAAGAGTGCTGAAAAAGATGAAAGAAATAGAAAGAGATCTGAATAACAGACTAGCTGAGGTTAAAGTCAGATTTGACAAGCTAGATTCCAAGCTAGACTCCTTGTTAACACACGGTGAAAAAGGGGTAAATTTTGTCATGAATGGTTTAGAAAGCAATCTAAAAGTTCTCTACAATGTTGATACAAATGCCAAAACCATGATTGAAGCTCACAATAATTTGATGGATCATTATGACACCAGCATGGAAGCTTATGCTAATGCTCTGGCTGAAGAAGTCAGAAAGGGTGAGGAGACCATGGCAGCTAAGGTGGTCGTAAACGGAAATGCACTTGAGGAAGCGATGTTAGAAAGCTTCAGAGGAGTAAATTACTATAGCTTTGATAACTTCTCGTGGCTTTATAAGGAGATCGATGGTTGGCCAGTCCAGGAAGCTCAAATACATGTTATGCCTGCTCTTGATGAGGTTCATCCTACTGAGGATTACTCTCAAATTGGCACACACACAGGCTGCTGCTGCTGCTAGTGCTACCGAGGCTCCAGAAGTTCACCTTGTTGAAGACATTTAAGCTGCACCTGTGTACAAGTGAAGAAGATATAGGGAAGGCACGTCTGCAGTACGGTCGGAGCCAGTTCGATAAGAGCCAAATAGATAGATGGAAGAGGTTTGGAGCCCTATATCTAGAGGAGTTATCTTCGATACATTCTCCTTGGTCGACCTTGGTGATGAAAACATCAGCACCACTACGATCAAGAAGAATGGAACAAGTATAAACTGGCTTGTACAAAGAGAAGAATACATTTCAGGAATAATCAGAATGCTGATCTGATGCCTCCTGCCCCTCCAAAGTACTTTCCAAAGCCAAGGGATTATTTTGACAGGCAGAGGTTGAAGAGGCAGAGCAAGCAGACCCAATAGTCATATATCGTATTTTATGTGTTGAGTGTTGCGGGTTGCCCCCCCAAACTATGAACTTTATTAATATATCTATACTATATTAAAAAGATATACTATGGCCTGCAAATAGCGTGATTTCAAAAATAGAACAAAAAATAACAACCACCGATTCTTGATCGATCAAAAAATGAACGGCGGAGGTGATAGCAAAATCTAAGTAACTGGCTCTCTAACCCTAAATCCGTAGAACCCCGTGAAATCCCGCACGACGCCCTTCACCTCGTTAATGCCCTTCTTCTTCCCAACACTTATTTTCTCTAACGCGATCCTTAGGAGAATCGAACTGGCCGCAAACCACCTCCACTACCAACCTTCCCGCAACCGACGCACTCCAACACAGAAACTTCTCTTTCGACAGTCGTCGTGATTTTGAAAGCCGCCCAGAAGAGCTGTGAGAACACCTTCTTATCTCCCTCTATCTCTTATTTTTCTCACATATTTCAATCTCGATTTCATAGTTTCTTTTGTTTTAACTCACAAATTTTGTTGTTTATTTCGTTCTTGATTACTTTTTCAATTTCGTTTTAGATTTACTTTAAGAAATCTAAAAAAATAGATTTCCTTCTACCAAATAAGATCTACGGATTAGTCATCTGATTTCTGATTTTCGCTAAGATATATAAGAAAAAATTAAGATCTACTAATTTACACTTCCCGATTTCTGATTTACAGATCACTTCTTGCACAAGCGTCTCAAACTTCCTCCCGTGGATGCTAGGCATCATCGATCAGCATCTCTTGTAAGCTCTGACTCTTCTCTAACCGACTCACCTCCAGTTTTCCTCCAAACGACTCAGCATTTCTTTGTGTTTCTGATCACCATTGATTTATAATAATTATTCAGTGTTATTTCTTGTTTTTTATCATGGTTTCACTGATTTCTTTCATTCTCTTGGACATTTCACTGATTTCCTTCTACCAATTTATTTACAGATCTCTAATGCTTTTAGTCATATATTCTTTATTACTTTTGTTTGAACATGATTTCGATAAGATATCTAAGAACAAATCTCGAATTTATTCTACAGATTTAGATCTAGGGATGATTTACAGCAGGTGCAGAATAACTTTTAACAGTTAAAAATTTGTTGTTTTAACTCACTGATTTCTGATTAACTATCACTTAAAAGAACTATGAAAGCAAAATTCATGATGAAATCTGGCTGGTCAAAATTTAAAATAATTTTTGTACTGTAGATTTTCTATGAAAATCAATACTGTAGGAAGAGATTGAAAAAGTAATACCTTCAACCAAACAAAAAGTTAAACCAAATGATTAAATTTCTTCATCCAAACAAAGTGATTTGATTTCTTCAACGATTTTGTTTTTTATGTGATATTTGGGGCAGGAATTCTTATTTAAAACTAACCCGTTCTGATTTAGGCTAGCTTAATATCTTCCGGATTGTTGATTAGGTTTGCCATGTTTAGAACAATCTCTAGTGATTCTCAGAAACAAGATTCTTATTTGGATGTCATTTTAGATTTCGTAGATTTCAATTTCACTGAGCTAGATGTTTGTTTGTTGTATATTTTGCTTCCACTTTGAGTAAATATATTAATCTTCATTTTGTTATTTCGTTCTGATTTTGTTTTACATTTTCTTTTTAAACTTTCCTCTGTACGGATTTTGTTAATTTCTTTTTTTGATTAGGGGGTTCTGCGGCTTTAGATCAACAGTTTAACACCTCTACGTTGTTCTAGACTAATTTTGGTAGATTCAGATTTGAATTCTGATTTTTATTTGGGATTTTATTCCTGATTTTATTTCAGGTTTAAGTTTTAGTTAATTCTAATTTGGATTTTAGTTTTTACTTTTACTTTTTATTTCAGTTTAGATCTACATTTTAGTTTATATTGAAGTTTATATTATGGTTCAGAACACTCTGTGGTGATTATCAGAAACCAGATTCTTATTTGGATGTCATTTTGGATTTCATAGATTTCAATTTCACTGAGCTGGATATGTCATTTCATATCTTTTTAAACTAAAATTAAAAGCTTTCAGTTTGTTCGTTTTAGATTTTGCTTCCACTTTGAGTAAATATATTCATCTTGATTTTGTTTTTTAGTTTTGATTTTGTTTTACGTTTTTGTTTTAGATTTTGTTCTAGACTATTTTGTTAATTTCTGATTTTGGTTATGGGGTTCTACGGCTTTAAATCAACGGTTTATGATATTTGATCGGGCCGATCCAACAACGTCAAAAAATACGGTATGATATCAACTACAACGAAGCCTGTTATTTTGGAGACCTCATAAATTATTTGTTATGATGAACTCATCTTCTTTTATTCTTTCATATTATCCTACAGTTGTAGAGTAGAGCATCAAATAGTTCATAAGTTTTAGACATAATGCATATAACTACATGCTTGTTGATCTAGGCCAGCTAAACCCACTGAAGTTGGATTCAATTCTGAAGAGCAATTAAAGAATTACCTTTTGGTATGTCTTCACATTGTGGCCTCATTTTAGTTATAGATTTACTCTTCTCTGATATTACAAATGACTAACATGATGATCTAATGTGGGCAACTCTAATATTATTAAATGAAATTTTAATATAACAGTTGACCATCAGTACTTTTTAATATAGAGAATCAAGTTGTTTTTTATAATGTGTAATGACCGGGAGGTAATTGGGAATTTTCATCTTAGAAACTCTAATATTAGTCAAAGACTAACATCATGATCCGAGTCTACTTTTTAAAACTTATGCTGGTATTGAGTTTTGTGTTCTATTTCTATTGTTACTATATTGAATTTCCCCACGACAAATGCCGCCCCCACGAAAAATATTGCCACCCACGACGAATGTAGCCGCCCACGACCAATGTCTCCCCCACAACCAATATTACCACCCACGACCAATGTCGATGCCTACAACTAATGTCATCGCCCATGACCAATGTCGCCACCACGACAAATCTCCATTATGACAAATGTCGCCACCATGAGAGATGTCACCCCCATGATCAAATGTTATCCCCACAACAAATATCGTACCCACGACATATGTCGCACCCACTACATCTGCCCACCCACGACAAATGCCCCACCCATGACAAATGCCTCCCCCATGACAATTATCGCACCCACTGCACATTCCGTCCTCATGACAAATGTCGCCCACATGATAAATGTCGCACCCACGATAAATGCCCGGAGCCCGGCATCACTGGCCGGGTACTGTGGCGCATAGCCATTGGGCCGGAGGCCCGTGCCTGTCACTTGTATATCTATACTATATTAAAACGATATACTGCGGCCTGCAAATAGCGTGAGTTCAAAAATAGAACAAAAAATAACAACCACAGATTCTTGATCGATCAGAAAATGAACGGCGGAGGTGATAGCAAAATTTTATAAAGTAACTGGCTCCCTAACCCTAAACATGTAGAACTCTGTGAAATCCCACACGACACCCTTCACCCCGCTAACAGCCTTCTTCTTCCCAACTCTTCTTCTCTCAAATGCAATCCTATAGAGAATCGAACCGGATGTAAACCACCTCCACTGCCAACCTTCCCACAGCCGATGCACTCCAACACAGGAACTTCTCTTTTGACAGTCGCCACGATTTTGAAAGACGCCCAGAAGAGCTGTGAGAACACCTTATTCTCTCCCTCTATCTCTTATTTTTCTCATATCTTTCCATTTCGATTTCATAATTTCTTTTATTTTAACTCACAAATTTCATTGTTTATTTCATTCTTGATTAGTTTTTCAATTTTGTTTTTAATTTATTTAAGAAATCTAAGAAAAAACAGATTTCCTTCTACCAAATTAGATTTACGGATTAGTCATATGATTTCTGATTTTTGTTAAGATATCTAAGAAAAAATTAAGATCTACCAATTTACTCTTCCCGATTTCTGATTTACAGATCACTTCCTACACAAGCGTTTTAAACTACCTCTCGTGGACGCTAGACATCATCGATCGACATCTCTGGTAAGCTCTGACTGTTCTCTAACTGACTCACCTCCAGTTTTCCTCCAACCGACTCAGCATTTCTTAGTGTTTCTCATCACCATTGATTTATAATAATTATTTCATGTTATTTCTGATTTTTAATCAAGGTTTCAGTTATTTATTTCATTCTCTTGGACATTTCACTGATTTCCTTCTACCAATTTATTTACATATCTCTAATGCTTTTAGTCATATATTCTTGATTACTTTTGTTTGAACATGATTTCGATAAGATATATAAGAACAAATCTCGGATTTGTTCTACCGATTTAGATATAGGGATTTACATCAGGTGCAAAATAACTTTTAAGTGTTAAAAATTGGTTATTTTAACTCACAGATTTCTGATAAACTATCACTTAAAAGAACTATGAAAGCAGAATTCATGATGAAATCCAGCTGGTCAAAATTAAAAATAATTGTTGTACTATAGATTTTCTAAATCTATATTGTAGGAAGAGATTGAAAAAGTAATACCTTCAACAAAAAAAAGTTAAACAAAATGAGTAGATTTCTTCAACCAAACAAAGTGATTTGATTACTTCAACGATTTTGTTTTTTAAGTGATAATTGGGGAAGGAATTCTGTTTTAAAACTAACCCATTCTGATTTAGGCTAGCTTAATATCTTCCAGATTGTTGATTAGGTGTGCCATGTTCAGAACAATCTCTAGTGATTATCAGAATCCAGATTCTTATTTGGATGTCATTTCGGATTTCGTAGATTTTGATTTCACTAAGCTGGATGTTTGTTCGGTGTTTATTTTTCTTCCACTTTGAGTAAATATATTCATCTTCATTTTGTTATTTAGTTCTGATTTTGTTTTATGTTTTCATTTTAGACTTTGTTTTGTACTGATTTTGTTAATTTCTTATTTTGTTTAGGGGGTTCTGCTGCTTTAGATCAACGGTTTAACATCTCTACGTTGTTCTAGTCTTATTTTGTTAAATTCAGATTTGATTTTTGATTTTGATTTGGGATTTGATATCTGATTTCATTTCAGGTTTTAGTTTCAGTTAATTCCAATTTGGATTTCAGTTTTTACCTTTACTTTTGATTTCAGTTTAGATCTACATTTTAGTTCATATTGAAGTTTATATTAAGGTTCAGAACACTCAGCGGTGATTATCAGGAACCAGATTCCTATTTGGATGTCATTTTCGATTTCGTAGATTTCGATTTCACTGAGATGGAAATGTCATTTCATATCTTTTTCTTAATTAAAATTAAAAGCTATCAGTTTGTTCGTTGTAGATTTTGCTTCCACTTTGAGTAAATATGTTCATCTTGATTTTGTTATTTAGTTCTGATTTTGTTTTACATTTTTGTTTTCGATTTTGTTCTGTACTAATTTTGTCAATTTCTGAATTTGGTTAGGGGGTTCTTCGGCTTTAGATGAACGGTTTCTGATATTTGATCAGGCCAATCCAACAACGTCAAAAATTACGGTATGATGTCAGCTACAACGAAGCCCCTTATTTTGGAGACCTCATAAATTATTTGTTATGATGAACTCATCTTCTTTTATTCTTTCATATTATCCTACATTTGTAGAGCAGATGAAAAAAAATTTCAAGTACATGAACAGTTCATAAGTTTTAGACATAATGCATATAACTACAAGCTTGCTGAACTGGGCCAGCTAAACCCACTGAAGTTGGATTCAATTCTGAAGAGCAATTAAAGAATTACCTTTTGGTATGTATTCACATGGTGGCCTCATTTTAGTTATAGATTGACTCTACTCTGATATTACAAATGACTAACATGATGATCTAATGTGGACAACTCTGATATTATTAAATGAAATTTTAATATAACAGTTGACTATCTGTGCTTTTTAATATAGAGAATCAAGTTATTTTTTTAATATGTAATGACAGGGAGGTAATTAGGAATTTTTATCTGAGAAACTGTAATATTAGTCAATGACAAACATGATGATCCAAGTCTACTTTTTAAATCTTATGCTGGTATTGAGTTTTGTGTTCTATTTATATTGTTATTGTATTGAATGCCCCCACGAAAAATGCCTCTCCCACGAAAAAAGTCGCCACCTATGCCTAATGTAGCCTCCCACGACCAATGTCTCCCCCACAACCAATGTTACCTCCCACGAACAATGTCGACGCCCACGACCAATGTCACCACCCACAACCAATGCCGCCACCATGTCAAATCTCCATTACGATAAATCTCGCCACCACGACAAATGTCACCCTCATGATCAAATGTCGTCCCCACAATAAATATCGTACCGACGACATATGTCGCACCCACTAAATCTGCCCCACCCATGACAAATGCCCCACCCATGATAAATGCCTCACCTACGACAAATGTCGCACCCACTGCACATACCGTCCCCACGAGAAATGTCTCCCCCATGACAAATGTCGCACCCACGACATATGTCGCACCCACGACAAATGATCAGAGCCCGGCGTCGCTGGCCGAGTACTATGGTGCGTAGCAATCGGGCTAGAGGCCCGTGCCTGTCACTCGTATATATATATATATATATATATATATATATATATATATATATATATATATGATTTTTATGTTGATTGGGAATATGTGTTGTTTTTAATTTCATTTATCTTTTCAAGTCTAAATGTTTTTTTTATTTGTTATGTACAATTCACCTTCACTTATAGGGTTCTAACTTCTTCAAATGGGGGGGGGATTGTTGGGTATTGTATCCACAATAACCCGGATTTGAAGAAGGGTCCAGTTAAGCTAAGATGAATTGTGACTATATTTGATGTTGTTATTTTATTTATGTACTTGCAGGTTTAATTTCCTAAGTACACACCAATATCAGGTTATAGTGGGTCAGTAAACAAAGGACTATACAATGTATTCCCTCACTATATAGGCCAATGTGTTGACTCACATGTAATCTCTCTATTGGGGTGTACTTCTATCCCAAGTATATGATAAGGATCAAGGAAGGACAACGACTTGGAATCAGAAGGACAGGAATTTGTCTGAGTATAATTCATCGTTTATGGTTAGGAATACACGTCAAATTCATCGAGTATACTCGTTAATACTCGTCAAATTCGTCGTATATCCCTTCCAACACTTGTAGAATTCATTGTTTGTACTTAGGGAAAATTCTCTGAGAATTGAAAAAATCGCCAAGTAAAATACGCCGAGTATCATCGTGTATTATCGTCGAATTTGTCGAATGTATCTAACGATAATAACTAAATTCATCGAATATACTAGAAGATACACGCCGAATTTGTCGAGTCCATTCGACGCTATTTCTCTGGATTTTTCAAAGTATCATTCGTCAAATATATCTTGTCATGGAGTCGAGAGCATTGAGTCATTCAGCCTATACTCGACGAATTCGTTGAGTATACCAGCTGATACTCGATGAATTCGTCGAGTATGATTCTCCCCTTTGGCGTTGAGTGAATGGCTGGCATGTGCTGATTCGTCTAAGTCTAATTCGTTGTATATCAAGACTCATTCGACGAGTATACTAGTGATACTCGGCAATACTCGACGAGTTTGACTTAGGTCATTTTTCCGAATTTTTCAAAACTCTGGTTCGGGCTTCGGTCGGCCATGCATAGTACTTTCTAGATTTCATTTTTGGTAAGATTCTTTATACCATTTTCAAGGAGATCTCTATAAATACCTAGGGGATATTTCCTTTCCATGTAATCATGTTATTACTCTCATTTCAAACCTAAAAAAATTTACAAAATTGGGAAACTGTCTGTCCGCTGCCGACGTACAGTGATTTCATGATTTCTCTGATCGATCGCTGACGTGCTGTGCATGATTCAACTTCTTCAACATACACGACTGGATTGCTACTCCCTCTACAGATCTATTCTCCTCTAGATCGAGTCATTCGATGATTTACGTCAAGATTCAAGTTCTTCAACATTTTAATCTGTCGTGTTCTCCAAACAATTTCAAGATCTACTATTCTCGAAGTATGACGGATTGAAGATCTCAGATCTAGTCTATGATTTATTATAATATTATTGTGTAATTCTCAATTACTTTTGTATGAGATTTTTCTCTGACTGGTAGATCCAATTGTGGATCAAGTGTTAGATCTATTTCTGGATCGTATCGAAGATCCGTTTGTGGATCTAGTTGTCGGGGAGGTGGTTCTCTGAGTGGTAGGAGATTTATCTTTGAGTGGTAGGAGTTGTAGCTTCGAGGTGTAAGATTTGTTTAAATCTGAGAAAGGTGAAGTAGCCGAATCAAGCCCTTTGTGGTAGATAAGCGAGGCTGGAAAGTGGATGTACCCAACTCGAGGAACCTCTATAATTCTCGGTGTTTGTGTGCTTGTTTTTAAGTTATTTTTATTCTGTAAAGAGGCACAAACATCACCAATTCACCCCCCACTAGTGGATTTAGGTAGACGCTAGACACTTTCATTGCCGGAAGTAATATTCTGATTCTCCATAATGTCATTCTGTGTTTTTCTTACCTGCTGAAGCATATCTTCAGTGAATGTTACAATAGGTGCATCCCTCATGAAGAAAGACACAGTGTTGGCCTTCACTAGATTGACCTCAAACTTGATAGACTTTATTTTAGTAGAGAGATTTTGTCTCACTTCCTTGATGGAGTCATCAATGTAGTGTTCTAATTGTCTTCTTTGATCATCTAGCAACCCTTTGAGTTGGGCTAAAAAAGAAGAGGACATCTGATCAGCCTTTGTAGATGTTACGTGGTCACCTGTCTCCTCAACCCTATCTCTAGTAGTAGTCCTTTCTTCAGAATCAGGCATCACATATTCTGAAGAGTGTTCTTCTGCATGTATATTGGCAGCAGGAGTGTCTTTGTCAGATGCAGAGGAGACAATCTCATACACAATATCATGAGCGGGGAGTTCAAGGTAAATCTCCCACTCAGCTTGAGCCTTGTCCTTAAGGACATCTTGGTCTTCATCATTCCCTATGGGAATTTGTGGCTTTGAGGAGGTAGTGACTGGAGCATCTTCCATTGTCCTATCAAGAACTTGCTCCCCCTCATCTTGAGGATAGATTAGGACAACTTTAGGACCCTCTGTAGTTTCAGCAATCCTTTTCTGTAGATTTTCAATGAAGGTGTCCAATTGTCCTTTAATAGATTTAACAGTCTCCCCCTTAGTAGGTACAGGTATCTGCGAAGTCTCCCCCTTTACTTCAGCACAGATATTTTCCACTTGTTGATTATTCAGTGTGCCCATAACACCAGCTTGGTTTTCTTTAGAGTGAGTTCTTCCCAGTTGGTTCCTTTCAGCAGGTTCAGAGGATATGGAAACCTGAGCACTCCTCTCTTCTGGTTTCTTCAGTAGACTCAGTGAGCTGGGGATTATGTGGCTCCTCTTCACTCTTCTAAGAGGACCTACTCTCTTTGCTTTCCTTATTAATCTGAACAGCTTTCTTCTTCTTCTTCTTGGGAACAGTCTGTGCATGTGCCAATAGAACTCTATCCCACCTATCAATCATTTTTGAGTCCATCCTCCTCATATAATTGATTTTAGTTCCTAGCCTTTTGTTAAGGATCCCTAGAACATAGTTGTGAAGAAATAGAGATAGAACTCTACCCATATTAGGTTCTGGTTTGTATTCTACTATTTTGTCAAAAAGAACTCTTCCCCAATCTATCTTCTTAGAGAGAATTATCTTTTCCATTAACTCAAACATTTTCTTGGAATTTTTATCATGTGACCCAGAATTGCACAGCAATGCCTTCCCAACCACATCTGCAAGGAAATTTCCTTTCAGGTTCAGTTCTCTTCACAAGATTGATCAAGTGGAATTCTTTGAAAATCCACACAACTTCAGGGCAGCTTTCACATTAGTTTGATCCAATTCATCTTCCTCATCTGATAACCTAAACCTGGGAAGTTGCAGTGCCTTGCTTAGTCTTTTAAGAGTAACCTTAACCTTATTTCCACTAATGAAGGACCTGATTTTAACGGATGAGGAGTTGACCTTTGCATTTGAGTACAACTCTAGTACCTCTCTCTTCTAGAGAAAACTTGGCTCTGATAGAACATTTTCTAGGTTAGCAACCTGCAGTAGATGGAGAACTAGTTGAACCTCCTCATGTGAATCCTTAAATGCATTCCTTACCAGCTTTGAACCCTCAAACCAAAAATCTAATATCCTTGGCACCATCTCTTCTGTGAGTTGTTGTAGATTTGTTGATCTTTCGTTGTTTCGTCGAAAGGGACAGAGAAGGGCGAGGAATAGTGTATTTTGTTCTAAGCACACACTATTCTATTTATATATTCCCTTAAATTGAGAATGTGGAGAGGTGCGTACATGTTGCGATGATCATGAGGAGATCAATAACTTTGATTAATCCCATAGATTAGCCATAAATAGATGTCCATGCGAGCATGCGTTGAGTGAACTCAACTCACTCAACGTTCTCGACGCCTAAAGTTATCTCGACACACTCAATGCCTGAGCACATATACTCATTGCACTCAACGCTTGGACACTTAGTCCATCTCAGTCTTGATAACGTGCAAGATATGGTAATTCCTACAACAAAAATTCATGAGGAGCATCTGAATCCATTCTAAGTTCATCATACCCAATTCAAATTTTAAGGTGTCGAACTTTGTTTCATCTAGTGGCTTAGTGAAGATATAAGCCACTTGCTTTTTTATAGGGACAAACTCAAGCAGATTTCTTTTCTTTTCTCATGCTTTTTGATAAAGTAATACCTAATCTTTATGTGCTTAGTCCTGCTATGACACAGATGATTCCTAGCAATAGAGATTGCACTAGTAGAATCACAGAACATTGAATTTCTACTTATTCTTATGTTGTAATCCTGGAGTTGGTGCTGGATCAACAATAGCTGAGCATAGAAACTACCTACAGATATGTATTCTGATACTGCAGTTGAGATTGCAACACTGGTTTGCTTCTCTCTGCTCCAAGACACAAGTCTTCTTCCTAGAAATTGACAGGAGCCTGATGTGCTTTTCATGTCTTCTCTACAGCCTGCAAAATCTTCATCTGAATACCCAGTTAGTTCAAAATCACTATTCCTAGGGTAGCATAGGCCAAGATCAGGTGTGCCCTTGAGATATCTCAAAATCCTTTTAGCTGCAGAATAATGAGACTCTTTAGGACATGTATAATATCTAGCACAAACACATGCAGCATACATGATGTATGGCCTACTAGTAGTAAGATAGAGGAGGGAGCCAATTATACCTTTATACATGGTTTCATAAATAGGGTTCCCTATCTCATCCATGTCTAGTGACACATTTGATCCCATGAAAGTTTTCATTATGGAGGCAGACTCCATTCCAAACTTTTTAATTAACTCTCTTGTGAATTTAGACTGTAAGATAATCCATTCTCAGACTGTCTTACTTGGAGGCCCAAGAAGTACTTCAATTCACCGATACTGCTCACCTCAAATTTTTCTTGCATAAGTTTATCAAACTTTCTGCAAAGTTCATCATCAGTAGACCCAAAAATTATGTCCTCTTCATAAATTTGGACTAGGATGATTTAGCCCTTAACTTCCCTTAGGAATAGTGTCTTGTCTATCTTTCCCCTTGAGAATTTATTCTCAATGAGAAAGCTAGACAAGGTTTCATATCATGCCCTGGGGGCTTGCTTCAACCCATATAAAGCTTTTTTAAGCTTAATTACAAAATCAGGAGAGTTAGGATTAATAAAAACTGAGGATTGCTCAACATAGACCTCTTCTTCAGGTCACCATTTAGGAAGGCTAACTAAACATCCATTTGATAGACCATGAATCTGAAAGATTTGGTTTATAGATCCTAAACACCTAGGGGGTGAATAGGTTCAAATCAAATTTTAACTTAGGCAATTAAAATATTAATCACAGTATAGCAAATTAGGATACAACTATCACAGCACGGGATAAAACAAGCACAGGAAAACACAGAACAACACATAGTGTTTTATAGTGGTTCCCCAATTTGTGGGTACGTCCACTCTCTCCCCTTCACCTATCCAGCTAAGTGCTGGATTCGGCAAAACTTCCTTCCACTAACTCAGATCCTCAGATCTTATAACTAAGAACCCAACTGGTTCCTACAGCTCAGACTTCTTCAAGTCCTACAACTCAGATTCTTCCCAAGAATCCTACCTCAGGCAAACATCCCTACCTCAGCCCTTATCACAAGGCCTACAAATCAGATCACAAAGATCCTACCTCAGGCACTCAGCCCGACCTCAGCCTTTATAAACTTAGGCTTACAACTCAGAGAGATAACTCTCTTAAACTCAGATCTATAAAAGATCTTACAGAAAAATTGATTATATAAGTGATAAATCCTTCACCCAGGTAGAGAGAGAAAGGGGTGAAGGCTTCTTGATCAGTTCTTGATTGATCTGACTGCTTAAGATCCAACCTGTCTTAGCTTCTTCAAAGGTTCTTGAATCTGAACAAAGCAAGGTTGATCTTCTTGTGAAGTTGGAGATGATCCTCAATCCAGCTTCCTTCTTCTATTCAGAATTTGATCTGAATTCTTCTGGCAGACTTGTTCAGGATCTACCTTCTCTTGATCACTTTTAGATTTCAACTCTTAGAAAAATGTCAAGTCCTTTCTTATTAGATCTCTCTGGTTTGATTATAGAACAAGTCTTTATATAGACCCATCTGAGGTTACCGGTTGATCCGATTCATAACGGCCTTCTGATAGCTCTGATAGAAGCAACAACTTTGTTAGTTATGACAACTATCAAGTCTTCAGTCTTGACACCTTATACCTCATTGTACTCTATCTCAGCAGAAAAGCATCGGGACAATACTTCAAATGTGTAAATACAAATATACCATGTGTCGACACAATTCTTGATGATGTCGACACACCTCACACAATGTCGACACAACCCTTCTCTATCTTCTCGACACAGCTTCTGTAGAATGTGTCGATACACAAATTCTATGTGTCGACATAATAGCTTCTAGTCTCGACATAGTTGGTGTTGACAGAATTCTTGAGTGTGTCGACACAATTACTGATGATGTCGACAAAATTGCTGTAGACAAAATTTCTGTGTATCGACACAAGTCTTGTGTGTCGATACAATCTGGCTTCTGGTGTCGACACATCTCCTTCTCAAGTGTCGACACTTGTACTTAGAATATTTTTCCAGCATTTCTTTGACCTGCATATTTAAACTCAACATCGCATCAAATACACATTGATGTATATCATTGAGTTAAGTGAGGTTTATTCCAAATCAGGTACACAGTTTCCAATATACCCAACAATCTCCCCCTATTTGGAGAAGTCATAACCCTTAGTCAATGATACACCACTTATAATAAAACAAAGATTATGATGTATAAAATCATTACCCAGACAGGGCAATTCATAAGCAGAAATAACATGTAATATCATCACAAAATATGATAAAATACAGTAACCAAGAATCAGTTTTGAATTACAAGGTTTTTAGAACAAAAGATTACATTATTCTACACCTAGTCAATCTATCCCTAGGATTGATCAGGCTCCTTGATGACAATTCCTTTCCCAGACTGAATCCTAGCTTGTACATTAGCTTCTGTGTCATCAGCAAGCTTCTTTCCTTTCAGATCCTTCTTCTTAAGATATTCAGCCTTGATCTTTGCCTTTCAAAGTAATGAAAAGGCTTTGAGGAATACTTGCTAGGCTCCACAGAGTTAGCAGGTATCTTCCCAGCTCTAAGGTCTCTTTTGAACTGATATATGTCATCTTGCCACTTCTGATATTTGATCCATTCCTGTTCAGAATACCACTTGCCTCTATCTTGTATATTTTCTTTAACATCATTCCAGGCAGTAAGAATAATATTCATGGAGGTTGGACTCTATTATTCAAAATCAGGCTTTAATTCAGCCTATTCTCTGAACCTTTTCCTAGACAGCTGAGCTTCTTTCAAAGCATCCCTTTCTCTTTGTGCTTCTATTTCTCTTTCTAATACAGCTGCAGGCATGTCAACTTTTTCAAGAATAATATTATGTGCCTTCTTTGGAGGGCTGTACATTTTGTGTATTGCCTGCTGGATTTCTTCTAAATCAGAAGGGGGATAAATGACTTAGGCTACCTCCTGCTGAACCCCTTCAATGTGAGCATGTTGAATTCCAGATTCAGCAGTGTTGTCATCATCACAAAGTGGTGGATAACCAAGAGAGGCTCTGATACTATTGGATATCCATTTAGTATGATCTGAGCTTGCTTTGACTAATACTCTCTCCCCCTTTATGAATTCTCTGGCCACATGGTCTCTCAGATCATCCTTTTTAAACCTTACTTGATCTGCCAGATAATCTATTCCTTCTTTGTAGTAGGTCCTAAACTTCTTAATTTGATCTGAGATAGCTTTTTGAGATGACTGGATTGCTATTTGGGCAGCTGCTAAATCTTCTTTGATTTGCTTTGACACTTCAGTCTTTACATTAGTGGCTATACTACCAAGCTTTGTTAGAATAGCATGATGCGAGTCTTTGAGATTTTCATTCATTCTGAGTTGATTTTCTATGACATAACCTTGTTTGACTGCAATGTCAGCTATTTCAGTTTTGATCTCATGTTGTTGCTTGGCCAAGTAAACTACAACATTACCTCCTTTATGGAAGCAATCTGTCATCTCTTTTTTATTTTTATTGACTTCAAATCTGATGGATTTGATATCCTGGGCTAGCTTAAATTAAAGGTCCTTGTGGGTCTCATCCACATATTTTTCAAGAGTAGTTCTTTTCTCATCCATCTTCACTTGCAGTTGCACCAAAAGTGAACTATAGTCTACTACAGGAGCTGGTGTTTGTGGGCAGTCTTCAGAGCCTTTTTATAGCCAGAGCTCCTCTTCTTGAGCTCCACAAGTTTCCTTTTCTTTGCCCTGGAGACTTCTTCATCTTCAGAAGAATCAGAGGAACTAGCTATGTCCACTGTGTCTTTTGGACTAAAGGAAATGTTTGGCATCTCCCCCTATGTTCTTAGCATCTCCCCCTCAGTTCTTGCTCCTTGTAAGTAAGGAAATAACTCCTCTAAGGTTACCTCTTATTGCATCTAAACTTGAGGAATAACTTTCTCCTTCTCAATAGATGTATCCCCCTGGACATCAAAGTCCTCTTCCAGGGATTTCTCTATATTAGGAGAGTTTTGTTGTTCAGATTGATTTGGATCAGACATATGCACATTCTGTGCTTCTTTCTCAGTAGAAGTGGCTGCAGCATTATTGATTTCTGAAACTATGGTCATGACTGTGTCAGTTGCATTTTCACTATCCAATTTAACTTCATTTATACCTCCCCCTAAATATTATATCTGTGGATTTTCTGGTTCATGGAAAATGGTAGTTTCAGTGTTGTCTCCCCTTGGAGTTGATACCACCTGGTTGTCTGGAACTTGGATGGTCTCCCCTTAAGCCTGAACCTCTTTGTCAGGTGATGGTGTAGGTGATTTCCTTTTCCTTGGTTTTTCTTCATCTTTGGTGAAGTCAACTTGCTCTTCTGAATCACTAGAGGATTCAGGGAGCTTGGCTGATGTGTTCTTTTCTTTACTCTTCTTCTGCTGTTTTGTAGGTGTAGGAACATCTTTAGTCAATACTCTTTCCCATCTGGACAAGATTCGTAAGTCCATCTTCCTCATGTGATTATTCTTAGAACCAGTAGTCTGATTCATCACTTCTGGAATATTGATAGCCAGATACAGGCTTAGTATTCTACCCAGATTAGGTTTCTTAAGACTTTCTTTGATCTTTTCAAACACAACAGAATACCAGTCAATTTTCACCTTGAATATGACTCTGGTCTTGAGATTGAACATATAGGCTGAAATCCTATCATGTACTCCTGATTTGCACAAAATTACCTTGCCGATAATCTCAGACAATAATTTGCCCTGGGAATTCATTCCCTTCCTGTTAATTGATGATCCAATCTTGGTAGTGGGATCCAGTCCACACCATTGGAGAGCATCTTTTGTCAAGGAAGATGCTATGTCATCTTCTTCCTTAATCCTGGGAAGTTGAAGTGTTTTACTTAAACTCTTCTGTGTGAGTTTCGCCTTAGCACCTTGGACAGATGATTTAATCTTCATGCCCTTGGAATCCATTGATGCCGATGAGTAGAATTCAAGAACCTCCTTCCATATCCTAGTAGGTTCTGAGACTAGGTATTCTAATCCGTTGTCGGTGATTAGGGTAATCACGGCTTTGATTTATTTTGAGGCATTCTCAAACGCATTGCGATCCAGTTCATATCCCTCATTTACTTTGTCTTCCATCTGTGGCGCTATGGATGATAAAGAGAGAAGAGAGTAGACTGAAGAATTTCTTGTCGACACAGGGTTTAGAGTCGAGAGTTCTGGATAGCACAGTCGACTAGATTTTGTTTCTCCTATTTATAGATTTCTTGTAAAGGGTAGGTCAAGAGACGCACCTAAATAAGAATCTTATGAGTCGACATAATTTTGCATGTTTTGACATAGACTACTTAGGTCTCGCATAGAATTGTATGTGTTGTCATGTCTATGTGTCGACATAGTTGATTGTGTGTCAACACAGAAATCTTTTAATACAAGGTCTCGACAGAGTTGTGTCGACTCAAACCTTTTCTGTCGACACAGATTTTATTTCTGTGTCGACACAGTTTATTCCTTTGTCGACACAACTCGCCGATAGTGTCGACACAGTGAGCTTGTGTCGACACCAACTTTCTAACTTAGCCAATTTTTTGAGAAATTTTGTGCTTACATATCATTTTATTTTAGGTTTAACATACCTAATTCAATCTTAAAATAATCTAATTAAATTTCATCCAGAGGTTTTGTAAATATGTCAGCAATTTGATTGTTATTGTTTACAAATTCTAGACTTATGTCTTCTTTTTCAACATGTTCTCTAATGAAATGAAATATGATTTCTATATGCTTAGTCCTGCTATGTGAAACAAGATTTCTAGCAATAGATATGGCACTAGTAGAATCACAATATAATGGAGTTCTACTTACCTTGATTCATAGTCTTGAAGTTGATGTTGTATCCACAATAACTGAGCACAGCAATTTCCTGCAGCTACATATTCTGACTCAGCAGTGGATATAGCCACACTTGTCTTATTTTTACTGCTCCATGACACAAATCTTCCACTTAGGAACTGACATGTTCATGTGGTGCTTTTCCTATCTTCTTTGTAGCTTGCAAAGTCTACATGTGAATAACCTGTTAGCAGAAAATCTCTATTCTTATGGTACCAAAAACTAAGATTTTGTGTGCCCTTAAGATATCTTAATATTCTCTTGACAGCAAAATAATGAGATTCCTTTGGGCAAGCTTGGTACCTAGCACAAACACATGTGAAATACATGATGTCAGGTCTAATAGCAGTTTAGTAAAGAAGGGAACCAATTATCCCTCTATACAAAGACTCATCAACAGGTTTTCCTGCCTCATCTTTGCCTATAGGCATACTTGACCCCATTGGAGTTCTCAAGGTGGAGGCTAACTCCATGCCATATTTCTTAATTAACTCCTTGGTGAACTTAGACTGGGATATGGACAAGCCATCAATAGTCTGTCTAACTTGGAGTCTCAAGAAGAATTTCAGCTCACCTATGCTGCTCAACTCAAACTTCCCTTACATAAGTTTGGAAAACTTTCTACAAAGGTTGTTTTCAGTTGATCCAAAGATAATGTCATCAACATATATCTGGACTAGGATGATCTTGCCTTTTGATTCCCTAAAGAATAGAGTCTTGCCAATATTCCCCCTTGAGATTTTATTCTCAATGAGGAAGGTAGACAGAGTTTCATACCAAGCCCTAGGGGCTTGTTTCAATCCATATAGAGCTTTCTTAAGCCTATAAACATAGTTAGAATAAAGAGGATCTATAAAACTTGAAGGTTGTTCAACATAAACTTCCCCTTTTAAGTCACCATTCAAAAATGTTGACTTTACATCCATCTGAAATACCTTGAACCCTTGGTAATCTGCATAGGCAAGGAAAAGCCTTATTGCTTCCAACCTTACCACTGGGGCAAATGTATGGTCAAAGTCTATTCCTTCTTCCTGCCTATAGCATTTTGCTACCAGTCTGGCTTTGTTCTTGACTACAATGCCATTTTCATCTAACTTGTTCCTGTAGATCCACTTAGTCCCTATGACATTGTGATTCTTTTTTTTAGGAACCAACTTCTAGATTTTACATCTTCTAAATTGATTCAGCTCTTCCTGCATGACATCAATCCAATTTGGGTCTTGTATAGACTCTTCAAATTTCTTAGGTTCCATCTAGGACAAGAAGCTTGAACATTGAACTGTGTTCATGCTCTTTCTTCTGGTCAGAACTCCATGTCTTGCATCATCAATGATTTGGTGTGCAGGATGATCCCTCAGATGTCTTATTGCTGGAGGAAATATGTCCACCTCTTGATTTTCTTCATTATCTTCACCAAGTTGTACTTAATTATCTTCATCTTCAGCTTGTGGGTCTTGTACTCCCCCTGGACAGCATCCATAATTTCCCCATCCTGTCTCATAGGTTTGTCTTCACTGATGATTAGCTTGTCCATCTTATCTTCCAACCCTGTAGAGATAGAAGAAGTGCTTGACAGCTCATAGTTAATTACCTTAGATTCATCAAAGACTACATGAATAGATTCTTCTACAACTTGAGTAGTCAAGTTGTAGACCCTGTATGTCTTATTACTATTGTTGTACCCAACAAATATCCCTTCTTCGGATTTGGCAGGAAACTTAGTTAAATAGTGTTTGCCATTATTAAGAACATAACACTTGCTACCAAAGATTCTAAAGTAGGCTAAATTTGGTTTTCTGCCTTTCATAATCTCATAGGGTGTCTTCTTTTGCCTTTTGGTTATGGAAGCCCTGTTGAGAACATAACAAGCAGTGTTTACATCCTCAGACCAGAAATATTCTGGGAGAGAAGTATCACTTTGTAGTGTTCTACCAGCTTCGATAAGATTCCTATTCTTTCTTTTAGCAATCCCATTTTTCTGGGGAGTTCTAGGTGAGGAGAACTCTTGATTATTCACAAGTTATTCACAGAACGTTGTCATGCATTCAGACTGAAATTCTGTCCCATGGTCACTTCTTATTTTGACCACTGAATTGTTAATTTCATTCTAAATTTGCCTAACAAAATTCTGGAAGACAGTAGGGGTTTCAGATTTCTGCCTCAGGAAGAAAACCCATGTAAATCTAGAATAGTCATCCATAACCACAAATGTGTAAGATTTCCTACCTAAACTATGAACTGGCATAGGACCAAATAGATCCATATGCAGGAGGTATAAACATCTCACAGAATCTTTGGTATCATGTCCATGTAAAGAGGTCTTGGTCTGTTTTCCCTTTTGGCAAGCTGAACATACACCCTCTTCAATGTACTTGACCTGAGGACCATTCCTCACTAACTCCATACTAAAGAGTTGGCCTATTGACTTATAGTTCAGGTGAGCTAGCCTCGTGTTCCATTGAACACAATCAGATGCTTTCTCACCTGCAACTAGACAAATAGGAGAGTTCTTACTCTCACAACCAAAATTAAGACAGTAGACATTTCCTTTCCTAATGCTTGTCAGAATGATCTCTTGATCACTTGACCTTCTTATTTGGCACACACCCTTGAGGAAAGAAGTGTCATGACCAAGATCACTTAGTTGGCTTATGCTTATTAGGTTATGTTTCAGACCTTTCACATAAGCCACTTGGGTGAAAGTGATAGAGCTATTTGAAATGTTACCAAACCCTTAGATGACCCCCTTTTCAGATCCACCAAAGATCACTTTGGGTCCATTTTCTATGGGAGAGTAATCCTTCAACATCCTTCTTGTTCCAGTCATCTGCTTGGAACATCAACTTTCCAAGTACCATATTGGGGTATGGTCACTAGGACTCACCTGCATCAAATAAAATTACCAATCCTTAGAACCCCAACTATTATTGGGTCCGAGGTTCAGGTTAGCTTGGAATTTTTCATGCTTGCCTGCAGCCTTTCTGACAGGTATGCTGGCATTTTTCTGGACGCTAGCATTGTGCCAACAATCAATGGCATAGTGGCCAACTTTACCACAACACCAGCACTCATATCTATTATGCCTTCTTTTAAGTACAGGCTTAACAACATTGTTGTCAGCAGTCTTTTTATATGCTGGGTCTGGTGCATCAAACCCAGATTATTCCTGAAGGACATGGTGTGTTTGCTCATGGGCTGCCCTATTAGCAATTTCACCTTTGCCATCTTGATCACCATGCTTATAGTGACCATATGTAATGTCATGATCATACCTGTTAGTAGGCTGCATCACTTTCCTGAAAGAAATAGGGGGTTTGGAGGCTAATGGCTGAACTGGGGCTTTGCATTTTCTTTTGGAATTAGCTTCCCTTATTTTTCCCTTGAAGCCTAATCCTGTCTTACCCTTTTGGGAGATCAAGTTATCAATTAAGGGTAAGACTGACTTTAGCTTTGAGAATTTAGCCACAAGATCATTCTCTTTTTGAAGTATGACTTCCAGACTCTTGATGTGATCATTTTTTAAAGTAATTGTACCCATCTGAATAATAGTTATGTTTTTCAGTTTGGCAACTTCATTCAACTTCAAATCCAGCATTTTTGCTAAATTTGATGCAACCAATTTAAGAGATGCAATTTCCTTAGCATGCTTTTTGACAAGGATTCTGCTTCTCTTAAGAGCTTGAAACAGACCACCATACTCATCAATTAGTTGATGAACATCCCCTTCAGATTCAGAACTATCCCCATATCTTGATGTAGATACTTCTGATTCTGATTCAGTATAATAATCAGAAACTGAAGATATATTGTTTACCTTACTGGGACCAGGCTGATCCTGGCACTGATCTTCCTTAAACAAAATCTTCAGCCCTCTACAATGATGATCTTTAATCGCATTTATAGAGCCTAGCATTTGCAAGAATTCAGATTCTACTGAATCCTCTTTAGTAGTGAACAATCCAATATAGGCTTCAGCTTCAGCCTCTTCTCAAGATTCTGATGATGAGGAGTCAGTCCAACTCTTCTGCTTCTTGGCAACAAAGGATCTCTCCTTCTTGCCCTTATTTTGAAGCTTCTTCTTATCATTAGATTCCTTTCTTTTATCAGGACAGTCAGCTATAACATGTCTTGACCTGTTGCAATGATAACAAACAATTTTAGAAGAAGTTTTTTACGGGGATTAGAGCCATACCTGTCATGCTTAGATGTTTTCTTTTTCTTGTAATAGTCATCCTTGGAGGAAGATGAAAATGGCTTTATTCTCTATTTCTTCTTCTTCAAAAACCTTTGAAACTGCCTTGTGAAGGCAGCATGGCTGTCTGAAGAGTTGATGTCAGTATTTTCTGATTCAACTTCTGCAAATCTCTTGGGAGGAGAAGGAGACTTTCTCCAGCCCTTTCTTGTGGCTTAAACCTTGAAGGATACTTACTTCTCTTTGTATTCAGACCTATTGTTTTTCTCCTCCTCCTTTCTGGCAGTGAGCTACATCTCATATGATAACAATTTTCCAAATAAGGTTAGCGGAGGTGTATCAGCAAGCCTGGCCACCTCTCTGATGGCACAAATTTTAGTATCCCAGTCCTTGGTTAGTGACCTGAGAAACTTGTCATTTAGTTCATATGTGCTAAAGACTCTTCCATAGGTCATTAGCTCATTTACAATTCTAAAGAATTTCTTATAACATTCAGCTATGCTATCTATCTTGGCTTGTATAAAACTCTCATATTCTTGATTTAGCATAGACTTTCTATCCTCTCTTACTTTTTTTGTTCCCTCCATGTAGACAATCAAAGTGTCCCACATCTCCTTGGAGTTTTTGCAATGGACCAGATTCTTGAATATAGAATCATCTATAACACTCACCAAAATGTGTCGTGCCCTTTTTTCTAAAGGTTGCTAGGATGATCTCTTTCTTAGTCATTTCAGAATAACCTTTTGGAGTCTTGAGGTTGGCATCAAGAACTGAAATGTTCATAGGAATAAATGGCCCTTCTAATACTGTGATGTAAATTCTTGGATCAGATGCTTCCATGAATAATCTGACCCTCTCTTTCCATATGCAAAAATTTAGTTTCATATAGATAGGAAGCTTCATGGATCCAAGTTCCTTCTAATTTTCACTTGAACCCATTTTGGCAACTAATAACTACCTTGGAGATCAACTCAGACTGTTTGGTCTATATTTGAGTTAACCACCCTCTGATACCACTTGAAAGATTTGGTTTATAGATCCTAAACACCTAGGCGGGGGGGGGGGGTGGTGAATAGTTTCAAATCCAATTTTAACTTAGGCAATTAAAATTTTAATCACAGCATAGTAAATTAGGCTACAACTATCACAGAACAGGATAAAACAAGCACAGGAAAACACAGTACAACACACAATGTTTTATAGTGGTTCCCCAATTCATGGGTACGTCCACTTTCCCCCCTTCACCTATCCAGCTGAGTGCTGGATTCGGCCAAACTTCCTTTCACTAACTCAGATCCTCAGATCTTATAACTTAGAACCCAACTGGTTCCTACAGCTCAGACTTCTTCAACTCCTACAACTCAGATTCTTCCCAAGAATCCTACCACAGGAAAACAGCCCTACCTCAGCCCTTATCACCAGGCCTACAACTCAGATCACAAAGATCCTACCTCAGGCACTCAGCCCTACCTCAGCCTTTATAAACATAGGCTTACAACTCAGAGAGATAACTCTCTTACACTCGGATCTATAAAAGATCTTATAGAAAAATTGATTATAAAAGTGATAAATCCTTCACCCAGGTAGATAGAGAAAGGGGTGAACGCTTCTTGATCAGTTCTTGATTGATCTAACTGCTTAAGATCAAACCTGTCTTAGCTTCTTCAAAGCTTCTTGAATCTGAACAAAGTAAGGTTGATCTTCTTGTGAAGTTGGAGATAATCCTCAATCCAGCTTCATTCTTCCATTTAGAATTTGATCTGAATTCTTCTTGGAGACTTGTTCAGGATCTACCTTCTCTTGATGACTTGTAGATTTCAACTCTTAGAAAAATGTCAAGTCCTTTCTTCTTAGATCACTCTGGTTTGATTATAGAATAAGTCTTTATATAGACCCATCTGAGGTTATCGGTTGATCTGGTTCATAACGGCCTTCTAACAGCTCTGACAGATGCAACAGCTTTGTTAGTTATGACAGCTGTCAAGTCTTCAGTCTTAACACCGGATACCTCATTGTACTCTATCTCAGTTCAAATGTGTCAACACAATTAGACCATATGTCGACACAATTCTTGATGATGTCGACACAGCTCACACAATGTCGACACAACCCTTCTCTATCTTCTCGACACAGCTTCTGTAGAATGCGTCGACACACAAGTTCTGTATGTCGACATAATAGCTTCTAGTCTCGACATAGTTGGTGTTGACAGAATTCTTGAGTGTGTCGACACAAGTCTTGTGTGTCGACACAGTTGCTGATGATGTCGACACAATTGCTGGCGAAAAAATTTCTGTGTGTTGACACAAGTCATGTGTGTCGACACAATCTGGCTTCTAGTGTCGACACATCTCCTTCTCAAGTGTCGACACTTGTACTTAGAATATTTTTCCTGCATTTCTTTAACCTGCACATTTAAACTCAACATCCCATCAAATACACATTGATGTATATCATTGAGTTAAGTGAGCCTTATTCCAAATCAGGTACACAGTTTCCAGTGTACCCAATAGAGTCTTTTATATGCAGCATATGCAAGGAATAGTCTAATGGCTTGCAATCATGCCACTGATGCAAAGGTCTGATCAAAGTCAATACCTTCTTCTTTGTTGCATCCCTTGGCAAGCAATATGGCTTTGTTCTTGATTATAACACCATTTTCATCATGTTTATTCCTATATATCCATTTAGTTCCAATGATGTTATGTCCTTGTGGTCTGGGAATCAGCTTCCAGACCTTACATCTCTTGAACTGGTTCAGTTTCACTTGCATAGCCATAATCTAGAATGGATCTTTGTTGGCATCTTCAAATATTTTTTGTTCAACCTATGACAGAAAGCTGGAGTACATGGAAATATTTAGGCTTATGCTCCTAGTTGTAACCCCTTGGTTGGCATCTCCTATGATCTGGTTTCTAGGATGATCCCTCAGATTCCTGACAGCTAGAGGCATTCTTTCCTCAGCTACCTGAAATTCAGTGGTTGGAGCATGCTTCTCCTTATGGAATGTATACACCATTACCTTCTCCTTGTGCAGTTGAAGTAGTGTCCTTGAAGTTCAAGTAGTCCATCTCAAGTTCTACACATGTAGATATAGATGAGCTAGGCAGCTAATTGTTAATCATTAATGATTCATCAAAGACTATATTAACAGACTTCTCTATAACTTGAATTATGAAATTGTAGACCCTATATGTTTTGCTACTATTGTTGTATCCAATAAATATCCCTTCATAGGACTTGACAACAAACTTGGTCAAGAATGACTTCCTATCCTTAAGCATAAAAAATTTACTAGCAATGATCCTGAGATAGGATAGATTAGGTTTTCTGCCCTTCATAATCTAATTGGGAGTCTTCTTGTGGTACAGATTGATAGAGGTCCTATTCAGGACATGAAAAGCAGTGTTCACTACCTCCGCCCAGAAGTATTATGGGAGAGAAGTATCACTGAGCAGTGTCCTGCCATCCTCTATGAGATTTCTATCTTTCCTTTCAGCTATCCTATTTTGCTGGGGAGTTCTGGGTGAAGAGAATTCCTTGTGAATCCCTTGGTTTTCACAAAACTTTGTCATGGCCTCAGATAGAAATTCAGTACCACGGTCACTTCTGATTTTGACCACAGTACTGTCTTTTTCATTTTGAACTTGACTAACAAAGGTCACAAAATTGTCAAGGGTTTCTGACTTTTCTTCGAGAAAAACACCCAAGCAAACATGGAAAAGTCATAAACTATCACAAGTGTGTAGACTTTCCTACCTAGACTGTGATGTATCACCTCCATTCGTCATATGGAATATAACAGAAGGTTCGGCCGGTGCCCCACGCAATATACCACAGACAGTTTGTTGAGTTACGTATTAATGCCAAATTACTACCAAAGGAACACGCATCCTAACTCAGAGCATTCTAGCGGAAGCTTTTTAAAATAGTTATAAGAACCCAAATACAAAAGCATGAATGTCCACACTAACCCAAGGAAGGAATGACTGCAAAATACACAAAAGTCTCGGCCTTAGGACCTTACAAGAGTTTACTAAAACAATAAATGTTTTCCATAATTTGGCATGGAGGCCGGGCACACATGATCATAATAAAGTAAACATTTCGCCTTTGCCTTCAAGGGCCAGCACAACATCAAGGGATTCAGCCCGCTACTTGCCACTAGGATCACCAGTTCCTGCATATGAATAAACACCCGAATGGTGGTAAAACGTGGCAACGGTCAGCAAAAGCTGACCAAATTATAACGACCCCGCCAATTAATCGGGGCGGTGGTGCTCCTTCCATGCATTTCATTAGAATAACCAAACATGATGATGAAAGTACAATTTAAGGACACTTCACCACAGGCGTAGGCACACAAAGCCACAAACCCCATGCTCAGGGCACGTTCTCGGTGAACCCGGTCCACCACCGCCCCCAGGATGGCAACCATAGTGAGCAAACAAGTATTTTTGGCTGAAGCCTAAGACCTGCCCTCTATGCCATCGATAAGTGCCATATACCTTAGGTCTCTTTAATTGAACCACATAGAGCGGGTACGGTTCCACTCCACCCGTTACTCACTTCGCCATGTCAATTAAAGTCATCAGCTAGGGTCAAGTTTCCCCGAATCCCGAAGTATCGATCATACAAGTGTACATTACCCGGTTATGCACAAGGTTGGCTCCCAGGCCACTAAGATGGCAGAAATGCGCTTCTGCCCAAATTTCCGGGTGATCCTTGGGGTTAGTCCCCAAGGCTCCCTATTGCAATCTAACGCGTAGAAAACCCGAAAAACAAACAACACAAAGTCTTCTTCGGCAATACATGCATAAGGAAAATAACACCGATCCAGACCAACATATCCGGATAGGCTTCACACACCATGCTGACGTTCGTACTTCGATTCCGGACTCTAAATGCAAAACTATAGGGATAAACCATGTCTACCCGAAGGAATACCTCACACTCACCGCCCACTCACGGGAGAGAGTTTCCTTTGCAAAAAGTAAGAGGACTTCACATGTCCAAGTAGAGAATAGTTACCCTAGAGGTTCGCTTCGACGCCATGGAAAACTAGCGAGATGAAAAGCACCGCAACGGACTCGCCTCCGCAGATCTGGACTCGGCTCGCGATTTGGAGCTCTAAAGCTCCAACAATGGCGGGATTCCTCCCCCTTCTTCTCCCTTTGCTCTCACCTCTCTCTAACACTTAGAAAGAGAAATGGCCAAATGGAATGAGGTGTAAACCCTCATTTCCCGGCCAAAAACCAACAGGAAGGATTCTGGGCCGTCGGATCACTCTTAAATAAAACGAAAGGCCCTTATTTGCCTTTAAAATCATCTTCATGGGTCTGCATACGGCTTAGGACATGCCTATGTCACAGGCCGTGTCTCACAATCGTAAGAAAAATCGTCGATCTCAGAACACGACACGGCCTCTAACACGCCCGTATCAACCTGAACACACCCGTGTTGAGAGAACTAAGTTGTCAAACTAAATCACCTAGAGGGGGGTGAATAGGTGAAATACGTGCCAAATGCGGAATAAAAAAAATTAACACAGCACAGATAAGTAATCAAGCAATCACACAGACGATAAGAAATTCACAGTGGTTCCCCAATCTTGGGTACGTCCACTTTTTTCACCGATCTAGCAAATCACTAGACTCAGCTACTCCACTATCTCGGATTGCAAACCAATCCTACACCTTGGAACTATGTTCCTACAAAACTCGATCCCAAACGGATCTACACTCGGAAGATAAAACTTCCTACCACTCGGAGATAAATCTCCTATAATGAAATTATTTGAAGAAAAATACAAACAAAGTAATACAGATCTGGATCTTTGGCTTTGTCTTCTTCGTTGAGAGCTTTCGGCTTGGACAGAAAAAGGTTGAGGAAGACTTGACCGAAATCCGGAGATCTGAAATCCAGAATCACCACGATCGAATAGAAATATCAGAGATCGATGAAGCACGACGTGATCAGATGATTCTTCTTGAGTCTGGATCGCTGGAGAAACTGAGATCGATAGCAGCGGTGTGAGAACGACGATCCAGAGCTTCTTCCGAAAATAGTAATGGCGGCGGACAGAAAGATTAGGGTTTTCAGGATTTTCTTTTTCTTAAAAAGAATAATCTCTGTAAACGTGTGTGTTTAGTCAAGTCTGAAAAGACATATTTATAGGTGGTTTCCAACGGTCATAAACATAATTAAGGATGATACGTGGACCAATCAGAAAGGACTATTTAAAAATACACAAAGAAACTTGACTTAGAGAAATTTAGGAAATTCGAACAGACATACTCGAGAGACAGAGACATACTCGAGTAAGAGGTTACATACTCGAGTGGGTATGAGGAATATACTCGAGTATCAAGATAGAAAGTACTCGAGTGCTTCAGGGATCAATACTCGAGTGACTTAGAGAACCTACTCGAGTATGAGCAAATATACTCGAGTATAAGCACTTAGAAAAATTTCTCAGATAAGACTTGAAGAACTACTCGAGTATAAGAGTTTGAGATACTCGAGTATGGAGAAGATAGACTACTCGAGTATCTAAGGAAAACTACTCGAGTGACCACTAACCTACTCAAGTATGAAAAACAATCTACTCGAGTACAGAGTTACTTACTCGAGTATTTCAGAGAACTACTCGAGTATGAGGACTTAGAAACTTTTTAGGATAAGAAGTCCAGATCTACTCGAGTACAACCAGAACGCTTATTCGAGTAACTAACCATCTACTCGAGTATAAGGTATCACTTACTCGAGTGAAGGAAAATCTACTCGAGTATAAGCTTTCATACTTGAGTAAATAGAGAATCCACTCGAGTAAGTAGTCCAACCTACTCGAGTACAGACTCACTTACTCGAGTATACTATAGAAGTACTCGAGTATGTGGACTTAGAAAATTCTTCTGAGATAGACTTCAAAACTCCATAGTCCAAGTGCATGTTGATGAAGTGTATCCCAATAGAGAGGCTATACATGAGCCAACACCTTGGATCACATAATGAGGAATTACATTGTATGGTCCTGTGTTTGGTGACCCATTATAGACTGACATTGGTCTACACTTGGCAATAAGAACCTGCACACATACAACTCAAACACAATATCAAATACACCTTAATTCATCTTAGTTCAAGGTCTGACTTCCTACAAATCTGAGGTATTGTGGAGACAAATCCCAACAATCTCCCACTATTTGTAGATGTCAGCATCCTCTACACTAAGGTGAATTACTTAGAGTAAAAAGAACTACAAAATATATACTGATGAAAAATAAAAATGAAGCAGGAGAAATGATAAAGATAGCTATAATTAGAATCAAATATATATATATATAGAAATGTTTTCAAAAGATTAAATGTCCATTTCCACATCCTCATTCACTCAAGAAGGGGCTCCTCTATGCAGTCTTTCTCTTTTAAGCTCTTGCCTCTCCAGGTAGCTAAAAGGTTTGGGAAAATAGGTCTTGGGCCTTGGAGGAGCAGCTGGATTGTTATATCCCCAATTTCTGTCATGCAGTCTGATTTGATTTGGGATGCATCATATGCTTTCCATTGAGAGTAGCTGTAGTACTGATCTCTATTTTCAACAAAATCTGTTACCAGCTTCAAGGTATCAATGATAAGAGACTTGGAGGTAGGACTCCAAACCTCTGCATGAATAACTTCTGGTCTACCTTCTGGAGCTGGGGCAGGCTCTTTTCTTGGTGCAGAACGGCTAGCAGAAGCGCCGTCACCATATTTTCTTTTCTTTTTAGGGGCACCCTGAGAGCTTGGAGGAAAATCATCTTGCCACACATCATCATAAGAAAGAGGAGGCTAAGTCATATCACTAGTAGGTCTAGGTGAGAAGACTAGCACATACTCTGGAAAGTTTGCCTGATCTAGAGCACTTGAGGGAGGATAATCTTCAAGAGGATCTAGGGACTTTGGAATTATGGCAGGGTTAAGCTGGGAGTTGGGAAAATTCTGATTATGCAACCATACTGCAGTATCATAGGTATAGAATTTGACAGATTGTAGTTGAGCTAGAATGTCTGCTTTCATTTCTTTGACTAGATTATCCATAGATGCTTTAGATTGTTCAGATATTTTTTCAACTTGTTCTTTGACAATCTTCTCGCTGATATCTACTGATAGTCGGGCAATTGCTTCATCTCTGAATGTTCCAACTTCTTCACAAACTTTCATGACATTTGAGGCAGCATCCTTTTCCAATAGAATCTGATTATTTGCAACTGTTTCAGCTTGATCCTTGAGTAGACCTATACTGGTAATAGTATGATCAATGGCTTTGCCACCCAACTGAAACAGTCTCTTGAGCTCATCAGTGTTTGCTTGAATTTCAGCAAATCCTATACTCATCTCAGTTTCAAGAGTAGAGATCTTGTTGTTCACTGATGCCAGAGAATCATCAAAGTATTTTCTCTATTCACGGAGCATTTGCTCAATCTTGCTTACAAAATCTGAGGAGCTAGGGGGATCTTAGGCTGGGGCTGAGGCTGAAGGAACAGGAGCAACCCAGGGGGGATTTTAGTAATCTCAACTGAGCTTTCAGCTCTCTTGAAAGGTGGTACCACAACTGAATCTTCTGTAGGGATGAAAGAGGGAATAGAGAAGTCTAGTGTCCTCAGAGGATCATCCACTGGTTCTGGAGACATGTCCTCATCATCAGACAAGAGATTAATCTCTGGCTGACCTTGCTGTTTATCAGGGGACTGATCAGGAGAGGTAGGGGGTACCTTGACAGGGGAGGGAGAAGGATCCTTAGCAGGGGAAGGATCTGCTTGAGAGTGATCCTCAGGAGATAGCATAACTGAATCATCTTGAAATACTGGATCATCTGTCCTGAGTTCATCAATCAGTCTGTTAATGTCTTCAGTAGTAGTGAGAAGGTTTTCTTGAGCTTGAATTTTTGAGGTGAGATCTTCTGGAGGTGGAGAAGGAGGAGGAGTAGGATCTTGGATTAGATCTTGCTGAGCAGAGTCTTCTGATGCTTTGTGCTGAGGATTAGATGAGGCAAGCTCCCCCTCAACTATTGCACCCGAGGTGGTAATAGTGTGATGTAAAGGAGGAGATTGAATCCTGTCATCTGAGACAAGGGGCTCTCTGGGCTCATCTTCTTAGGTGACAGCTGCTTTGGAGGCTTGAGCAGTGTTGAGGAGTTTGATTTCATATCTTTGGATTGAGAGGATGGATACTTTCTTCATATGATGGAGGGGAGTGCCTTTAGATAAATCAAACACTGTAGGATTGATCTCATGGAGAAGGAGTGAGATAATCCTGGTATAGCTTGGTTTTTTCACACTTTCTTTGATCTTGTCCAGTATCATCATTCCAAACTGGAATTTCTTCCAGCATACTATGGCTTGCATCACATCAAAAAATTTTTGGGAAATTTCTCGGAGGGAATAGGTTTTGCATAGAATAAATTTGGCAATCACATCCACAAGGAATTTTCCCTCTAAATTGTAATCTTCACGGCGGAACGAATATGCTTCATACGGGTTTATTCCACAGAAGAAACTGGTTCTCTCGGAATCTTAAGGAGTCAGATCATCTTCTTCATCCACCACTAGAAATTTTAATAGAGTGGCTAAGGAAGTTTTGTCCAGATGGATTTTGATTCCACTGACCTTGGATTTTAGAGCTGTACCATTGTGCTTGACCTTCAGATTTTTGTAGAACTACTCGACTGCAGGGAAAAAGACTTTGCACGATGTCTGGAGGATGAACGAGAGAGCGGCGGTGTCGAACAGAATTAGCAGGTTTCGGAAATCATTGGAGAGGTCGGCTATACCTTCAGGGTCGAGCTCTGAGCCGATTCCGATCTTGGAGGAGGGAGCCATCGGAGATTCTGGAGTACGGAGGAGACGAAGCGACAGAGCTCTGCGGGTTCCAGAATATGAAGCGACGACGGCTACTCGGGAGAATGAGGAGTGGAAAGGATTTTCGATTTTTCTAGATATATACATGACCCTAATTAGGTTGAAGTAGGAGTGTTAAAATCATACCTGTTGCGGAGCGGCAAACGCTTTGGTGCGAATAGAAAAAAAAATTAGAGATTCAAATTTCTGATTTCCGTATACTCGAGTAGATTTTGCCATACACGATTATGAGATGGAGCATACCCGAGTAGATCTAGTATATACACGAGTAGGTTACCAACTACTCGAGTATGTAGATTCTGTTACTCGAGTATTTCCGTTTACTCGAGTATAAGTCTCTATATACTCGAGTATATCACTTTGAAATACAATTTACTTGGGAGAAATTTTACTGCCACTGATATCTTCAACTCTGAGCCTGTCTTTGAATCCACTATCACTATTCCTCTTTGTTGAGCAGCCCGAGTTCCATTTTGAAGAATGAAAACTTGGCCTCCTCCAGCGGTTTGGTGAATATATCGGCAACTTGCCTGTCTGTGGAGACATATTGTAGATCTATGTCTCCGTTTTCCACATGCTCCCGGATGAAGTGATATCGAAGCTCTATGTGCTTTGTCCGGCTGTGGGAGACTGGGTTGTTGGCGATTGCAATTGCGCTGGATGAGTCGCAGAACAAAGGAACGTTCTGGAACTTCATGTTATAGTCTTCAAATTGATTCTTGATCCATAGAAGCTGTGCACAACAGCTGCCTGCAGAGATATACTCGGATTCAGCCGTTGAGATGGCTACACAGTTCTGCTTCTTACTGCTCAAGGAAATAAGTCTCCTTCCGAGAAATTGGCAAGTCCCGGAAGTACTTTTCCTGTCGTCTTTGCTTCCTGCAAAATCTGCATCTGAAAATCCAATTAGTTCACTATCATTACTTCTTGGGTACCATAAGCCAAGATTTGGTGTACCTTTGAGGTATCTCAAGATTCGCTTTGCAGCAATGTAGTGAGATTCCTTAGAGTTCACATGAAATCTAGCACATACACATGTTGAAAACATTATGTCTGGTCTACTTGAGGTAAGGTAGAGCAAGGACCTAATTATGTTTCTGTACTTGGTTTCATCAAAAGGTTTCCCTTTCTCATCCTTGTCTAGAGACATAGCTGAGGCCATTGGAGTCCTCATAGAGGTTGCATTCTCCATTCCGAATTTCTTAAGTAGCTCTTTGGTGAATTTGGTCTGTGAGATGAAAATTCCATCCTCAGATTGTTTCACCTGAAGCCCTAAGAAATACTTCAACTCTCCTATACTGCTCATTTCAAACTTCCCTTGCATAAGTTTAGAAAACTTCTTGCAGAGGTTGTTGTCTGTAGAGCCAAAAATAATGTCATCGACATAGATTTGCACTAGCAAAATCTTGCCTTTTATTTCCCTAAGAAATAATGTCTTGTCTATCTTTCCTCTTGTGAACTTGTTCTCAAGAAGAAAGGTAGACAACGTCTCATACCAAGCTCGAGGAGCTTGTTTAAGACCATATAAAGCTTTTTGAAGTAAATAAACATGATTAGGAAAAGTTGAGTCAACAAAACCTGGCGGTTGATCTACATACACTTCTTCCTTTATGTCACCATTCAGGAAGGCGGACTTGACGTCCATCTGATAGACGGTAAAGCCCTTAAGTGCAGCATAGGCAAGAAATAACCTGATCGCCTCCAGTCTTGCCACTGGAGCATATGTTTGGTCAAAGTCGATTCCTTCTTCTTGACAATAGCCCTTGGCGACAAGTCTGGCTTTATTCTTTATAATTGTTCCATCTTCGTCCATCTTGTTCCGGTACACCCATTTTGTCCCAATGACGTTCTTCCTCTTGGGTCTAGGAACAAGTGTCCAAACTTTGCATCGTTTGAACTGATTCAGCTCATCTTCCATGGCTAGAATCCAGGATGCGTCGGAGTTGGCTTCCTCAAATTTCTTTGGTTCAACCTGTGAAAGAAAACTTTGGTGTAAATTTTCGTTAGTTGTACCTCGACGAGTTCTGATGCCATCCCGAGGATCTCCTATGATTTGGTCTAAGGGATGATCCTTCACGTGTCTGAACTCTAGAGTCCTTGCATCTGGGATATCTTCAGCCACTGGAGTTGCATCTTCAGCTGGGATGTGTTCTTCATCTTGATCATCTACCTCTCCAACAAGGGTTGTAGAGGTGATCTTGATGAACATCTCATCTTTACCTTCAGTAGGTTCATCCAAGCTTAGTTCCTTCATCTTTGTACCTGCATCTTCAATAGGCACACTAGAAGAGTTGCTTTACAGCAGACTCGTCTCATCAAATACAAGGTGTATCGACTCTTCTACTGTAACATCCCTTTTTCAAATCAGACCCCCCCTAGGTGTGGCTTTGAGCATGACTCAGTCTTGGCAAGTCCTTAGTGAGCCTAGGAGACCAAATGACTAGTTGAGGCTCACTTGGGCTGCAAATAGTAAAATCTTAAAACCCTAATTTTTGGTGGCCTGGTGAGTTCAATCTGACTCCAAGGCATTCCTAGACCTATTATGAGATCAATGGGTCACCAAGACCCATTGGGGGCAAATCTGGTGGCTAAGTTGACCCAAGTCAACTCAAGCCCTAGTTAGGCCAAGGTGACCTTCCTTTGAGACAATTCACCCTCATTATGTCAAACCTACCCTACTTAACCATACCTAGGCCTTAGAGGAGGTCAATGGGTCACTAGGAGTCCTTTGATGGTGACCCAAAAGGTCAAGTTGACCAAGTCAACCCTAAGCCCAAATCAAGTCAAACCTAGTTCAATTAGGTTAACTCAAGCTCAAGCCCTCATGTAGGCTCATGAGGTAATAGTAAGGGATAATATGGCTGCCTATAGCCTAAACCCTAGGCTAGTCAACATGGTGACTAGGAGAGAGGGTTAGGTCAATTTTTGGAAGAGTAATATAGGAGAGAGAAAGTGAGAAAAGAGGATTATTTTTTTGGTGAAAGGGAGAGCCTCCATTCTCTTTTGAATTATGAGGTATTAATATTAATTATGGGCTGCCTTTAGGCTTTTAGGGAGAAGAAATCGTGAGGGTGACTAGGAGAGAGAAAGAAGTGAGAATTTTGATATATTTAGGAGAGAGAAAAGGTGGTGGAGAGGTGAGTGGGTGTTTTGAAGTGTGAGGAGGCATGGGGTCAGCCAAAGAGGGGCCCACAGCCACCTAGTGGCTGACATCTCTCCCCCCAACCATTTCCCCGGCCACCAAGGGGTGGCTCCACCCCTCTCTCTCTCCTCCCAACCTTTTTCATGAAGAGGCACTTGCCCCTTGATGAAAACCGCCCCCTCTCCCCTCTCCTCTTTATATGCTCACTTAGGAGAGAGGGGAGACTGTTTTCGAAATCAGAGAAGGAGGAGAGAGCCTTGCCGGAGCCACCAAGGAGGAGAAACGCCGCCACCGCCGCCACCATGACGTCGCGCCGCTCAACCCGCATCCATGCCCGAACTCAGGTCCTCCCCCTCTCCTCTCCTCATGCCTAGATCTTAGAACTTGTTTAGGATGGAAGTCGGGCTCTAAGGAGCCGGTCGGGTAACCTGAAAATCAGAAAAAAAAACTCCATTTTAATGGAGTTTTGGGTGGCTCGGGTAGGGCGGCGCCGCCACCTCCGGCCGCCCTAGCCACCGGCCAACTACTCCCCCCACCACCGTGAGGGTAGAGGAGGTGATGTCCGGTGGTGGCACCGCCCCTAGCCGCCAGAAAACAGCCCGCAACCCCACATTTCTTCGGCCTGGTTTCGGTTATTTTGGAGAAGATGAATAGTGCATGCAATTAAATTAATTCATTTTATTCTAATTACTGGTCGGTTTTTAAAATAATAATTAAAAATACTTAGGCCCTCCTACAGAAACTATGACCAACATCAAAGTTGTAGCCCTTGATGTCTAGTTTAATTCAAAAGTTGTTTCAACCAATTTGGATTAGTGGGCTGACCCCAGCAACCATTTTAGTGAGGGCTCTCTAGAATAGTGACAAATCACAAAATTAAATCCCCACTCTTCAATTCTTGTCATAATGCTTTGAATTTTGGACAGGAGCTTACTTATACCTATACCTATCTACAATAAAAATTTGGTGTCATTTGGAGTATTTTAACCTAGGTTTTTGATCTAAATCTATAAAAGCTAGGGTTAGGAAATTGAAGGGTCAAATGACCTCCATACCCTCCCAAGTTTTGGTGAGGTGTCCCTGGTGTATATATCTAGGTCTGGTTCAAATTTCAACTCATTTGGTTGAGTTTTGAACAGGAACCATTAAGCCCTAAGTTGGACCTAGGGAAGGGTAATATGGGAAAAAGGGACTTGTGGCAATTGGGTGGTCAACTCACCTCAACAGAGGTTGAAGTTGTGACCAATGGGTTAGGATGATCCTAAGAACCTTTGGGGAGCAAAGGAGATGTGTTAGGGTGGATTTACCCTAGGGCCCAGGTACAAACCCAAAGTGAGGACTTTTGGGGGTTTGTGAAGGACATAGGGGCAAATGCTCTTGTATGGCCTTGATATTTGGTGGAGAGGTGGTTAATGAATATTTAACCCTCTGGTTATAATCTTAGAGAATTTTGAGGTAGCTAGGTACCTCAAATCCTAAACCCTAGTTTTAGGGTAGAAGGGCCTTTAGGGTCAAAACAGTAATTTAACTCATCTAAAAGCTATGAAACTTGGGTAGAGTGAGTTTTAGAGTGTTCTAGACATATGGTAATTTTCCTGGAATTTTATGATTAATAAAAGTTATACTTCATGTGTTAAATGATTATTAGCCGATTTGTTGTTTTCAATTGTTTGGTGGCTTTAATTTAATTAAAATCAGTTAAAATTCTGGATTTAGATCTTGCTGATTAGAACATTGATTCCTGAATTTTTATAGAACTTTATGTTGAGAATTTGTAGAGGTTCATTCACAATCTTTTAATATGGGCTTTAGATTGTAAAAATAAATTAGGGCTTGTTAAATTGCTGGAAAATTATGAGATCTGGAATTTAAGGTTTTTAGGCTCTTGTATAGCACTGAGAATTATTTAAGAATTTTTAGGGTTGCTGTTATAGTACTTGATTCACAAAGCCGGTTAGATTGTTAATTAGTAAATGATTTATTATAATTTAATTTCCAGCAAGAAAAATATGGAATTCTGTAAATGTTGTTTTTAATATCATACCAGCACCCTGTAATTATTTCAAGATTTTTGGAGGAATATTTTATATAGATGCTTCAATAAACAAGAACTAGATGATTTATTACTAAATTATATTTAGGCCCCTTGGACATCATTGTAAATTATCAAACCTTGGAAAAATAGATACTTAGGCCTACTAGTATTTACCATAGAACTTTGATGTTTTGAATCAACTAAAATGACATACCTCATGTTCAAAATGATGATATTAGGCCCTTAAGAATAAATAAATAAATTATCTGATTTATTAGGAAAATATTTAATGCTTTGGATTTAGGCAAATCCTATTAGGATAGACCCCCGATAAATAATCTGAGGGATTTGGATGAAAAGTAGGAGTCGAGTTTTCATGAACATCATATAGTACAGGTTGGTCGGTAGATAATAACCATGAGGAAATGTGTAAACAGGGTTAGGTTGTGTTGACTTAAGGATAGGTCATGTTGGTGGATTCATAGAAGAGAATGGATCACCTAAGGAGGTTTCAAGGTCTGGTGAGAATCGAGTCAGTAAGTGTTAGAAGGTGCGCGGGTCCGACGAAAGATCGTCGTTCCCGTAGGAGCGAAGAGTCAAAAATCACCCTAGGATAGTATACTGTAATATGAAAGGAATGGGTAAGGGAAATCAACCAACCAAAAATAAGTGCCTTGCGAAAGGGAACTTTGGTCTTCATACCATCGTAGTTCCTGTTGCCTATTGAGAACCCTTCACGGGGTATAATCCGGAGGCAGCCCTGGGCTAACGTAAACCTCAAAACAAAAGAAAGAGTAATCAGTTAAGTAGGGATTCACATTTGCACACACTCAGTAGTTAGGGTCGGAAATGGTTAGGCCATCCCGATGTGTTTAAGGGATGGGGATTTGGAATCAAGCCGGACGGGTTTGTCCGGGGAGCTTTTGGCTCGGTTGATAGACCTTACGGACGGGTTTGTCCGGGGAGCCTTTGGGCTTGGTTGGTAGTGGATACGGACGGACTTGTCCGGGAGCTTTTACCTTTTTACTGCTTATACTATAATCGTTGCATGTGCATAGATAGGAAGGAAAAGGTGGTGGGTCTTCGGTATCGGGGAGATCGATTGCACCGACACCGGTATCGTTGACTCGGCAAGGTGGTTAGCACCTTGCCAAAGGTTAAGTCCGGCGGACCAGTCGGCAAAGTACGCAGGAGTCCGCCTCGTGCACCAGGCGTGAGCGTACGATAGGTCAGACTGGTAGTGCTTTTACTGGTTTTGAGGTGGGCGAGGCCCAACCCACCGCTTCCGTTTGCCACTACGGGAGTAACCTGGGAGTTATCTCCAGAAAGGGGGAACTAAAGGTTTGTGTGCACAAAGTCGGGTGTGTGAGTTGCACTGCATGTCATAACATACCCACCATATAGATGCATATCATAATCAGTCATAATAACTTGACACCTAAAGTATAAGTTTAATGGGACGCTTATGCCTTAGGACCTGCAGAACGACCCCTTGGTCTATAAGCTTGTGTGGGGCAAGTTTATAAATCAAGGTCATTTAATATATAATTATATTTGTTGTGTGGTAACCGACACCCCAACGTATAAAGTGGAATGGGACTCTTTATACGATGGGAGCCTTGCAAAAGATCCCTTGCTTATGTGTACTCACATAAGTAAAGGTTTAAATTACTTTACTTACTTTCTTTTCTCGTTTGACCTATTACAACACTTATATTATGTTGCTCACTTGTTATAAACTGTTAGTTAGGACTTGTCACCTGTTTTTGTTGTACTCTCCACTTTCATGTCCTTCCCTCTCTTCCTCTCCGCTCGGTGCCTTAGAGCATGGGGGAAGGGGTGGGGGATGATAGGACTTGGTCTTTTTGACTGACGGGCGACCGAACACCATTACAGGGGAACGTGGAGCGCAGCACGGAGGAGCAGCCTCGGAGGTCCGTGCACTTGGAGATGGGGCAATCTAGCACCGGAGTCCAGACAGCCGGGACCGTGAGTTCCGATCCCTAGTTGTAGTAGATTTGCTTTCTAGTTTGTTTGAGAGCTTTGTAGTGAGGTTTGATGTACAGGGCATAAGCCCTTATTACTCTGATGTTTTCTATGGACACTCCCTTCGTGGAGTTTTTATTTATATGTGATATTATATTGTGGACTGCACTTCAGCTTTTACCTCTTACTTGCTATTTGATTGTGATCGAATAAGGCCGGCAGAATCGTCGATTTGTGGTGATAACCCTTCAGGACGTGAAGGTATCACCGCAAAGCGGCGGTTCTGGGCATAAGACCCCGGAGTAAAAAAAAAAGGGGTCTTACAAAGTGGTATCAGAGCGAAAAACTCGATCGATCAAATAGCAGTCCACTAATCCCTGGGTCACCCCCGCTCGAGTTTAGTTTGCGGACAAACTAAGCAGCGGAAGCGTGGTGTGCCCATAGGGGAATCACATATTAAATTGTCCATCTTATTAAGTTAAAAGTTTTTCTGACGATGAATTTTTCATTGCGCAGCCCCCAGTGCTGACTACACCACAGGGTGAGCCCAGCAGATTCCGGGAGTTGTCCCACCACCACCGGTTCCTGCTCAGTTCCTGCAGACCGATATGGGGCAGACTTTGACTGCCATCTTGGATGCCTTCCGGGCCCAGCAGGCCCCGGCTCCACAGCAGATACCGGGAGCCAACTGGCTCAGCATCTTTCGAGGACTTTCTCCCCCGTCCTTCTTGGGGACAGAGTCAGCAGTGCGGACAGAAGAATGGCTGGACATTATGGAGGAAATGCTGACAGGGATACGGAGCCCGTGGGAGGAGAGAGTGCCATTGGTTGTGTCCTGCTTAGAGTCCCACGCCAAGCGGTGGTGGAAGACGGTTCTGGACTCTACTTTTGCTGAGAGGGTGGCTGCAGAGGTTTCGTGGGATGAGTTCAGGCCCATGCTGTTGGAACATTTTGTACCGCAGTCGGCCCGAGACGAGTTGGAGGACCGCTTCTTGCAGTTGAAGCAGGGTACCAGGACGGTGGTGGAGTACCATCGAGAGTTCAACCATCTAGCACGTTTTGCAGACTCTTACCAGCTAGATGAGGCAGCGTACACGAAGAGATTCTACAAAGGTCTGCGGGAAGACATGAGGGATGCCCTTCTCTTTGTATCGGACGGGCCTATCACCCGTATTCTGGAGATGGCAAAGAGGTTAGAGGCAGATTGGCACACCACCAGAGGCCGGAAGCGGCCAACGGAGGATCAGAGCCGGGGAGCCCGGAACGACCAGCGACGAGGCCGTGTGACAGAGGCACAGAGGGTGGAGGGTCAGCCTCGACCGGAGGAGAGGCAAGAGCTGAAGGAACAGGTGATACTGGCCCCGCAGCCTATTCAGATTCGGGAGATACCAAGACCCCAGTTGCGGGATGTGCAGAGACCGGGAGGTGGAGCTTACACTCCGCCGGAATGCTTCCACTGCCATCAGGTGGGCCATATCAAGAGGAACTGCCCCATGAGGGGGGTACCTCCTCCAGCACCGCAGGTTGCCCCACCTGCGCAGTATTTTGGAGGCCGAGGACGCGGCCAAGGACGTGGCTATCAGGGCGGAGACCGCCGACAAGGAAGAGAGCAGGTTTATGCGTTGGATCTGGCTCAGCCTCGACACCCTGAGGAGGTGATCACAGGTACGCCAGCTTGTTTTTTAAAATGTTTTCTTGTTTCTTTTGTTAAATCTCATAAATTAGAAGACTGTAAGCTAGGAAAGAAAACTATAGTTAGGCTTCTAAAAACATTTTTTTTATTACCCCAGGCATTGTCCTCGTCAGCGGCAAGCCCGCATATACACTGTTCGATACGGGCGCGTCACGCTCATTCGTATCAGAATCCTTCATTGACGGCTTGGCAGGCGTGGAGAGATTCATCGGCTTGGCATTAAGGGTACGACTAGCTGACGGGTCCGAGCTACACACCACTGCGCATTGCAACATGGAGGCACAAATTGGCGGGAAAGCATTCGAGGCACCAGCCGCAATCCTGAGGATGCCTTCATATGATTTGATTTTGGGCATGTCATGGTTATATTGGAACCATGCCCTAATTGACTGCGTGGCCAAGAAGATTATTCTGAGGCATGGAGATTCTTCCGTCGTAATAGAAGGTATAAGACATGCCTCCTTTTCATTTTTGTCATCTATTCAGGCCGTCAAGGCCCATATACAGGGCGACGAGATTTACCAGGTTTTATTCGAGATGGCGGAGGCCAATGTTCCTGTAGCGGAGATTCCTGTTGTGCGAGATTTCGAGGATGTTTTTCCCGAGAAGTTACCGGGGCTACCCCCGCACAGGGAGCAGGACTTTCAGATTTTGCTGGTGCCAGGGGCTAAGCCAGCATCTAGAGCCCCCTACCGGATGGCCCCAAAGGAGCTGGTGGAGTTTCGGAGCCAATTACAGGAGCTGGTAGAAGCCGGTTATGTCCGGCCAAGTTCTTCGCCATGGGGAGCCCCTGTGTTGTTCGTCAAGAAGAAGGACGGGACACTTAGGCTGTGCATCGATTACCGGGCGTTGAATCGACTGACGGTCCGGAATACCTATCCGCTGCCAAGGATAGATGAGCTATTCGATCAGCTGGAGGGAGCCCACTTCTTCTCAAAGTTGGACTTGAGATCGGGCTACTACCAGCTACGGATCCGCGAGGAGGACATCCCAAAGACTGCTTTTAGTAGCAGATATGGCCTATACGAGTTTACCGTGATGCCCTTTGGGCTCACGAATGCGCCATCAGCGTTCATGACTCTCATGAACCGGGTCTTCGAGTCTTACTTGGATGTGTTTGTCATCGTCTTCATCGATGACATCCTCATCTATTCGAGGACCGAGGAGGAGCACTCGAGGCATTTGGCACTGACACTACAGAGATTGCGGGAGCACCAGTTGTACGCAAAATTCAGCAAGTGCCAGTTTTGGTTGAAGGAGGTGGCCTTTCTGGGTCACATTATTAGTGGAGCTGGATTGGCGGTGGATCCGGCAAAGGTTCAAGCAGTCCGAGATTGGCCCCGGTTGAAGACAGCTACAGATGTTCGGAGCTTCTTAGGACTTGCCGGTTACTACCGGAAGTTCGTTGAAGGATTTTCTAGTCTTGCCCTCCCACTCACGTCTCTGACGAGGAAGGAGGTACCTTTTGAGTGGACCCCGCAGTGCGAGGCGGCTTTTCAGGAGCTGAAGGAGCGACTCACCTCGGCTCCTATATTGACTCTCCCTTCGGGGAAGGAAGGATTCCAGGTGTATGCAGACGCCTCCTACCAGGGCTTGGGAGCTGTTCTGATGCAGAATGGGCATGTCATTGCTTACGCTTCTCGCCAGCTAAAGAAGCATGAGCAAAACTACCCGGTGCACGATCTAGAGATGGGAGCGGTTATCTTTGCGCTGAAGGTCTGGCGACACTATCTCTACGGTGTCCATTGCGACATATTTTCAGATCACAAAAATCTGAAATATGTGGATACGCAGAAGGAGCTGAATATCAGACAGCGGAGATGGGTGGAGTTTCTAGCCGATTATCAGTACGAGATGCACTACCATCCGGGTAAGGCAAACGTGGTAGCCGATGCTCTGAGCCGGAGAGCTACTACTTCAGGAGCAGGGCCCCAGGTCTTGTCGTTAGAGGTATTGCGGAGCTTTGAAGATATGCACATCACCTTGGTATCGTCCGAAGACACCGATCTGTATGAGGAGTATTTAGCTGCGACGAGCGCCACCGACACTATTCATGACAGAGTTAGAGATTGGCAGAGGCAGGATGCCAAATTGGAGCCGATTTTCAGGGCCATAGAGGCAGGCTCAGCTGGGGACTATTCGATGCGAGGTGATCTGTTGTGCTTCAAGGGTCGGACTTACATACCGGATGGAGGGCAGATTCGGGAAGACATTATGGCAGAGGCTCATCATAGCCGATACTCTATACATCCCGGGATTACGAAGATGACGGCGGATTTGAAGAAGACACTCTACTGGCCGGGCATGAAGAAGGACATCACTCGTTTTGTGACCCACTGCGAGGCATGTCAGCTGGTGAAGGCCGAGTGCAAGAACCCAGCAGGATTACTACAGCCACTCCCGGTGCCGGAGTGGAAATTTGAGGACATCGCGATGGACTTCATTCATGGCCTACCTCGATCACGGACGGGAAACGATTCGATCTGGGTGATCGTGGACCGTCTGACGAAGGTGGCTAGGTTCATCCCGATCAGGAAGGATGACTCTATTGGAGTGTTGGTTCGGAAGTTTGTGGAGCAGTTTGTCCGTTATCATGGCGTGCCCCGGACGATCGTATCAGATCGAGATGGTCGGTTCACATCTAGAGAGTGGAGATCAGTGCAGGCTTACCTCGGCTCCCGACTGACCTTCAGTACGGCCTTCCATCCCCAGACTGACGGGCAGACGGAGCGTACCAACAGGACACTGGAGGACTTACTGAGACTGTGCATTGTGGATCGTGGAGAGCCCTGGGAGCGGATGTTGCCGTTGGTAGAGTTCTCGTATAACAATAGCTATCAGTCCAGCATACGGATGGCCCCTTACGAGGCCTTGTATGGGAGAAGGTGTAGGACTCCGTTATCTTGGTTACAGGATACGGATCCGAAGATCCTAGACTCAGAGTTTGTTGAAGACACAGAGGCTCAGGTACGACTGATTCGAGACCGGATGTTAGAGGCGCAGAGCAGGCAAGCAAAGTATTATGATGCTCGGCATCGTCAGGTAGAGTTTCAGGTCGGGGACCAGGTATTCTTGAAGATTCGGCCGATGCACGGGGTTTCACGAGTACGTGGTCGGTGGAAGAAGCTCAGCCCGAGGTACGTGGGGCCTTTCCGGATCCTGGAGCGGATCGGTCCATTAGCTTACCGGTTGGAGCTATCGCCGGAGCTGGCTGGCTTACACGACGTCTTCCATGTGTCTTCACTCAGGAGGGCTCTGCTACGCCCAGAGTTGCAGATTACGGCCCCGGACGGGCCGGTAGCTTCAGATCGATCCGTTCAGGTGGAGCCAATACGGATTGACGACAGGGGGATACGGGTCTTGCGCCGCAAGAAGATCCCGCTAGTCAAGGTCCTGTGGAGGAACCACGGGCAAGAGGAGCATACTTGGGAACCCGAGGACCTGATGCGGGAGAAGTACCCAGAGTTATTTAGTCAGGTGCATCTCCTAACTCCTCAAGAGATTTTATTTGTTTTCTTTTTGTCTTACTAGTAGAATCTTCTAAAGTTAGAGGCTAGTCTTTTGTTTATTAGGGCTAGCCCTTGCGTATTAACTTTGGCTAAGCAATTCAACCAACATGGATGTTACAAGCTTAAGATAACTCGGTAGAAAAGCTTCCATAGACTTAACTTTAATTTCGGGGACGAAATTTTTGTTTTGTTTATTGGCATTTGTAACATCCCTTTTTCAAATCAGACCCCCCCTAGGTGTGGCTTTGAGCATGACTCAGTCTTGGCAAGTCCTTAGTGAGCCTAGGAGACCAAATGACTAGTTGAGGCTCACTTGGGCTGCAAATAGTAAAATCTTAAAACCCTAATTTTTGGTGGCCTGGTGAGTTCAATCTGACTCCAAGGCATTCCTAGACCTATTATGAGATCAATGGGTCACCAAGACCCATTGGGGGCAAATCTGGTGGCTAAGTTGACCCAAGTCAACTCAAGCCCTAGTTAGGCCAAGGTGACCTTCCTTTGAGACAATTCACCCTCATTATGTCAAACCTACCCTACTTAACCATACCTAGGCCTTAGAGGAGGTCAATGGGTCACTAGGAGTCCTTTGATGGTGACCCAAAAGGTCAAGTTGACCAAGTCAACCCTAAGCCCAAATCAAGTCAAACCTAGTTCAATTAGGTTAACTCAAGCTCAAGCCCTCATGTAGGCTCATGAGGTAATAGTAAGGGATAATATGGCTGCCTATAGCCTAAACCCTAGGCTAGTCAACATGGTGACTAGGAGAGAGGGTTAGGTCAATTTTTGGAAGAGTAATATAGGAGAGAGAAAGTGAGAAAAGAGGATTATTTTTTGGTGAAAGGGAGAGCCTCCATTCTCTTTTGAATTATGAGGTATTAATATTAATTATGGGCTGCCTTTAGGCTTTTAGGGAGAAGAAATCGTGAGGGTGACTAGGAGAGAGAAAGAAGTGAGAATTTTGATATATTTAGGAGAGAGAAAAGGTGGTGGAGAGGTGAGTGGGTGTTTTGAAGTGTGAGGAGGCATGGGGTCAGCCAAAGAGGGGCCCACAGCCACCTAGTGGCTGACATCTCTCCCCCCAACCATTTCCCGGCCACCAAGGGGTGGCTCCACCCCTCTCTCTCTCCTCCCAACCTTTTTCATGAAGAGGCACTTGCCCCTTGATGAAAACCGCCCCCTCTCCCCTCTCCTCTTTATATGCTCACTTAGGAGAGAGGGGAGACTGTTTTCGAAATCAGAGAAGGAGGAGAGAGCCTTGCCGGAGCCACCAAGGAGGAGAAACGCCGCCACCGCCGCCACCATGACGTCGCGCCGCTCAACCCGCATCCATGCCCGAACTCAGGTCCTCCCCCTCTCCTCTCCTCATGCCTAGATCTTAGAACTTGTTTAGGATGGAAGTCGGGCTCTAAGGAGCCGGTCGGGTAACCTGAAAATCAGAAAAAAACTCCATTTTAATGGAGTTTTGGGTGGCTCGGGTAGGGCGGCGCCGCCACCTCCGGCCGCCCTAGCCACCGGCCAACTACTCCCCCCACCACCGTGAGGGTAGAGGAGGTGATGTCCGGTGGTGGCACCGCCCCTAGCCGCCAGAAAACAGCCCGCAACCCCACATTTCTTCGGCCTGGTTTCGGTTATTTTGGAGAAGATGAATAGTGCATGCAATTAAATTAATTCATTTTATTCTAATTACTGGTCGGTTTTTAAAATAATAATTAAAAATACTTAGGCCCTCCTACAGAAACTATGACCAACATCAAAGTTGTAGCCCTTGATGTCTAGTTTAATTCAAAAGTTGTTTCAACCAATTTGGATTAGTGGGCTGACCCCAGCAACCATTTTAGTGAGGGCTCTCTAGAATAGTGACAAATCACAAAATTAAATCCCCACTCTTCAATTCTTGTCATAATGCTTTGAATTTTGGACAGGAGCTTACTTATACCTATACCTATCTACAATAAAAATTTGGTGTCATTTGGAGTATTTTAACCTAGGTTTTTGATCTAAATCTATAAAAGCTAGGGTTAGGAAATTGAAGGGTCAAATGACCTCCATACCCTCCCAAGTTTTGGTGAGGTGTCCCTGGTGTATATATCTAGGTCTGGTTCAAATTTCAACTCATTTGGTTGAGTTTTGAACAGGAACCATTAAGCCCTAAGTTGGACCTAGGGAAGGGTAATATGGGAAAAAGGGGACTTGTGGCAATTGGGTGGTCAACTCACCTCAACAGAGGTTGAAGTTGTGACCAATGGGTTAGGATGATCCTAAGAACCTTTGGGGAGCAAAGGAGATGTGTTAGGGTGGATTTACCCTAGGGCCCAGGTACAAACCCAAAGTGAGGACTTTTGGGGGTTTGTGAAGGACATAGGGGCAAATGCTCTTGTATGGCCTTGATATTTGGTGGAGAGGTGGTTAATGAATATTTAACCCTCTGGTTATAATCTTAGAGAATTTTGAGGTAGCTAGGTACCTCAAATCCTAAACCCTAGTTTTAGGGTAGAAGGGCCTTTAGGGTCAAAATAGTAATTTAACTCATCTAAAAGCTATGAAACTTGGGTAGAGTGAGTTTTAGAGTGTTCTAGACACATGGTAATTTTCCTGGAATTTTATGATTAATAAAAGTTATACTTCATGTGTTAAATGATTATTAGCCGATTTGTTGTTTTCAATTGTTTGGTGGCTTTAATTTAATTAAAATCAGTTAAAATTCTGGATTTAGATCTTGCTGATTAGAACATTGATTCCTGAATTTTTATAGAACTTTATGTTGAGAATTTGTAGAGGTTCATTCACAATCTTTTAATATGGGCTTTAGATTGTAAAAATAAATTAGGGCTTGTTAAATTGCTGGAAAATTATGAGATCTGGAATTTAAGGTTTTTAGGCTCTTGTATAGCACTGAGAATTATTTAAGAATTTTTAGGGTTGCTGTTATAGTACTTGATTCACAAAGCCGGTTAGATTGTTAATTAGTAAATGATTTATTATAATTTAATTTCCAGCAAAAAAAATATGGAATTCTGTAAATGTTGTTTTTAATATCATACCAGCACCCTGTAATTATTTCAAGATTTTTGGAGGAATATTTTATATAGATGCTTCAATAAACAAGAACTAGATGATTTATTACTAAATTATATTTAGGCCCCTTGGACATCATTGTAAATTATCAAACCTTGGAAAAATAGATACTTAGGCCTACTAGTATTTACCATAGAACTTTGATGTTTTGAATCAACTAAAATGACATACCTCATGTTCAAAATGATGATATTAGGCCCTTAAGAATAAATAAATAAATTATCTGATTTATTAGGAAAATATTTAATGCTTTGGATTTAGGCAAATCCTGTTAGGATAGACCCCCGATAAATAATCTGAGGGATTTGGATGAAAAGTAGGAGTCGAGTTTTCATGAACATCATATAGTACAGGTTGGTCGGTAGATAATAACCATGAGGAAATGTGTAAACAGGGTTAGGTTGTGTTGACTTAAGGATAGGTCATGTTGGTGGATTCATAGAAGAGAATGGATCACCTAAGGAGGTTTCAAGGTCTGGTGAGAATCGAGTCAGTAAGTGTTAGAAGGTGCGCGGGTCCGACGAAAGATCGTCGTTCCCGTAGGAGCGAAGAGTCAAAAATCACCCTAGGATAGTATACTGTAATATGAAAGGAATGGGTAAGGGAAATCAACCAACCAAAAATAAGTGCCTTGTGAAAGGGAACTTTGGTCTTCATACCATCGTAGTTCCTGTTGCCTATTGAGAACCCTTCACGGGGTATAATCCGGAGGCAGCCCTGGGCTAACGTAAACCTCAAAACAAAAGAAAGAGTAATCAGTTAAGTAGGGATTCACATTTGCACACACTCAGTAGTTAGGGTCGGAAATGGTTAGGCCATCCCGATGTGTTTAAGGGATGGGGATTTGGAATCAAGCCGGACGGGTTTGTCCGGGGAGCTTTTGGCTCGGTTGATAGACCTTACGGACGGGTTTGTCCGGGGAGCCTTTGGGCTTGGTTGGTAGTGGATACGGACGGACTTGTCCGGGAGCTTTTACCTTTTTACTGCTTATACTATAATCGTTGCATGTGCATAGATAGGAAGGAAAAGGTGGTGGGTCTTCGGTATCGGGGAGATCGATTGCACCGACACCGGTATCGTTGACTCGGCAAGGTGGTTAGCACCTTGCCAAAGGTTAAGTCCGGCGGACCAGTCGGCAAAGTACGCAGGAGTCCGCCTCGTGCACCAGGCGTGAGCGTACGATAGGTCAGACCGGTAGTGCTTTTACTGGTTTTGAGGTGGGCGAGGCCCAACCCACCGCTTCCGTTTGCCACTACGGGAGTAACCTGGGAGTTATCTCCAGAAAGGGGGAACTAAAGTTTTGTGTGCACAAAGTCGGGTGTGTGAGTTGCACTGCATGTCATAACATACCCACCATATAGATGCATATCATAATCAGTCATAATAACTTGACACCTAAAGTATAAGTTTAATGGGACGCTTATGCCTTAGGACCTGCAGAACGACCCCTTGGTCTATAAGCTTGTGTGGGGCAAGTTTATAAATCAAGGTCATTTAATATATAATTATATTTGTTGTGTGGTAACCGACACCCCAACGTATAAAGTGGAATGGGACTCTTTATACGATGGGAGCCTTGCAAAAGATCCCTTGCTTATGTGTACTCACATAAGTAAAGGTTTAAATTACTTTACTTACTTTCTTTTCTCGTTTGACCTATTACAACACTTATATTATGTTGCTCACTTGTTATAAACTGTTAGTTAGGACTTGTCACCTGTTTTTGTTGTACTCTCCACTTTCATGTCCTTCCCTCTCTTCCTCTCCGCTCGGTGCCTTAGAGCATGGGGGAAGGGGTGGGGGATGATAGGACTTGGTCTTTTTGACTGACGGGCGACCGAACACCATTACAGGGGAACGTGGAGCGCAGCACGGAGGAGCAGCCTCGGAGGTCCGTGCACTTGGAGATGGGGCAATCTAGCACCGGAGTCCAGACAGCCGGGACCGTGAGTTCCGATCCCTAGTTGTAGTAGATTTGCTTTCTAGTTTGTTTGAGAGCTTTGTAGTGAGGTTTGATGTACAGGGCATAAGCCCTTATTACTCTGATGTTTTCTATGGACACTCCCTTCGTGGAGTTTTTATTTATATGTGATATTATATTGTGGACTGCACTTCAGCTTTTACTTCTTACTTGCTATTTGATTGTGATCGAATAAGGCCGGCAGAATCGTTGATTTGTGGTGATAACCCTTCAGGACGTGAAGGTATCACCGCAAAGCGGCGGTTCTGGGCATAAGACCCCGGAGTAAAAAAAAAAAAAAAGGGAGCTCAATTGGTGATGAGAGTTGAAATAACTCCATAGTTAAGCGTGCTCGGGCTGGAGTAGTACTGGGATGGGTGACCTCCTGGGAAGTCCCCGTAGTGCGGGCTTGACTATCGAGTTTGACTCATCTAAGGGGGGCTACGGCCACCAACAACCCGCCTGTGCAGGGAGAGGGGTTGGGGTGTACGGCCTGCAGGCTTGAATGTGATAGGCTTACTGCCAGTAGTGGGCCTGGGTCTGGACTACTGGTGGGCCGGCGGTGCCAGCTGGGTCCCGCGGGGTTGGCGGGCCTGGACCGTTACAAAAAAGTGCACTTTTTATAACGGTCCAGGCCCGCCAACCCGCGGGACCCAGCTGGAACCGCCGGCCCACCAGTAGTCCAGACCCGGGCCCACTACTGGCAGTAAGCCTATCACATTCAAGCCTGCAGGCCGTACACCCCAACCCCTCTCCCTGCACAGGCGGGTTGTTGGTGGTCGTAGCCCCCCTTAGATGAGTCAAACTCGATAGTCAAGCCCGCACTACGGGGACTTCCCAGGAGGTCACCCATCCCAGTACTACTCCTGCCCGAGCACGCTTAACTATGGAGTTCTTTCAACCCTCATCACCAATTGAGCTGCAGCTCAATTGGTGATGAGGGTTGAAAGAACTCCATAGTTAAGCGTGCTCGGGCAGGAGTAGTACTGGGATGGGTGACCTCCTGGGAAGTCCCCGTAGTGCGGGCTTGACTATCGAGTTTGACTCATCTAAGGGGGGCTACGACCACCAACAACCCGCCTGTGCAGGGAGAGGGGTTGGGGTGTACGGCCTGCAGGCTTGAATGTGATAGGCTTACTGCCAGTAGTGGGCCCGGGTCTGGACTACTGGTGGGCCGGCGGTTCCAGCTGGGTCCCGCGGGTTGGCGGGCCTGGACCGTTATAAAAAGTGCACTTTTTTGTAACGGTCCAGGCCCGCCAACCCCGCGGGACCCAGCTGGCACCGCCGGCCCACCAGTAGTCCAGACCCAGGCCCACTACTGGCAGTAAGCCTATCACATTCAAGCCTGCAGGCCATGCACCCCAACCCCTCTCCCTCAACAGGCGGGTTGTTGGTGGCCGCAGCCCCCTTAGATGAGTCAAACTCGATAGTCAAGCCCGCACTACGGGGACTTCCCAGGAGGTCACCCATCCCAGTACTACTCCAGCCCGAGCACGCTTAACTATGGAGTTATTTCAACTCTCATCACCAATTGAGCTGCAGCTCAGTTGGTGATGAGAGTTGAAATAACTCCATAGTTAAGCGTGCTCGGGCTGGAGTAGTACTGGGATGGGTGACCTCCTGGGAAGTCCCCGTAGTGCGGGCTTGACTATCGAGTTTGACTCATCTAAGGGGGCTGCGGCCACCAACAACCCGCCTGTTGAGGGAGAGGGGTTGGGGTGCATGGCCTGCAGGCTTGAATGTGATAGGCTTACTGCCAGTAGTGGGCCTGGGTCTGGACTACTGGTGGGCCGGCGGTGCCAGCTGGGTCCCGCGGGGTTGGCGGGCCTGGACCGTTACAAAAAAGTGCACTTTTTATAACGGTCCAGGCCCGCCAACCCGCGGGACCCAGCTGGAACCGCCGGCCCACCAGTAGTCCAGACCCGGGCCCACTACTGGCAGTAAGCCTATCACATTCAAGCCTGCAGGCCGTACACCCCAACCCCTCTCCCTGCACAGGCGGGTTGTTGGTGGTCGTAGCCCCCCTTAGATGAGTCAAACTCGATAGTCAAGCCCGCACTACGGGGACTTCCCAGGAGGTCACCCATCCCAGTACTACTCCTGCCCGAGCACGCTTAACTATGGAGTTCTTTCAACCCTCATCACCAACTGAGCTGCAGCTCAATTGGTGATGAGGGTTGAAAGAACTCCATAGTTAAGCGTGCTCGGGCAGGAGTAGTACTGGGATGGGTGACCTCCTGGGAAGTCCCCGTAGTGCGGGCTTGACTATCGAGTTTGACTCATCTAAGGGGGGCTACGACCACCAACAACCCGCCTGTGCAGGGAGAGGGTTGGGGTGTACGGCCTGCAGGCTTGAATGTGATAGGCTTACTGCCAGTAGTGGGCCCGGGTCTGGACTACTGGTGGGCCGGCGGTTCCAGCTGGGTCCTGCGGGTTGGCGGGCCTGGACCGTTATATCTACCACCAGAGTTTTTCTATTAAATACTCTATAGGCCTTACTATGGCTACTATAACCTACAAAAATACCTTCAAAGCTTTTCTCGCTAAACTTGGTAGTGCGATACTTGCCGTTGTTAAGTACGAAGCACTTACAGCCAAAGATTCTAAAATATAAAATAGTTGGTTTCCTGCCTTTTAGAAGTTCGTAAGGAGTCTTATCATGGTTCTTGTTGATGAGAGCTCGATTTTGCACGTGACAAGCGGTGTTGACGGCTTCAGCCCAGAAATACTCTGGAAGTGAGGCATCACTCAACATAGTCCGGCAAGCCTCTATGAGTGTTCTGTTCCTTCTCTCAGCTACTCCATTTTGCTGTGGAGTGCGAGGAGAGGAAAACTCATGAAAGATACCTTGACTTTCGCAGAATTCTGTCATGGCTCCAGACTTGAATTCCGTTCCATTGTCACTTCTGATTTTGACTACGGAACAGTTGTATTCATTCTGGATTTGCCTAACAAAACTAGTGAAAGTACTGAAGGTGTCTGACTTGTGTTTCAGAAAGAACACCCATGCAAAGCGCGAGTAATCATCCACAATAACCAACGTATATTCCTTACCTCCCAAACTTCTAACTTGTAGTGGACCAAACAAGTCCATATGGAGAAGCTGTAAGCTTCTATTGGAATCCTTGTCTATTATGCTTTTAAATGAACTCCTTGTTTGCTTGCCTTTGATACAGGCGTGACAAAGACTGTCCATAATGCACTTGACATTAGGTGCATCACGTACTAAGTTTTGAGAGAATAGTTTATTAATAGTTTTGAGATTAATATGTGCTAGTCTCTTATGCCATTTGTCAGCAAAAGATGCACTACTTTTTGCTAAAAGACATACTGGTGTAGACGAGTCTATACAAATGATGTTTAAATAAAAAATATTTCTGCTTCGAGTGCCTGATAAAACAGTTTCCATGTTGTCAACCGATTTTATCAAACACTTGTCAGCATGAAATTTAACCACGTATCCTTTGTCGCATAGTTGGCTTATGCTAATGAGATTGTGTTCCAATCCTTCAACATAGGCTACATCCGATAAGGATACACTACCGTTAGTAATCATACCGTAGCCTTTAGTTATTCCTTGATCTGAACCTCCAAAGATGACCTTTGGTCCGTTGCAGACTGAGGTGAAATTCTGGAGTAGGCTTCTTGTCCCGGTCATATGCCGAGAGCATCCACTGTCCAAGTACCAGATTGGCATTTTGGTGGTCTTTGGGCATACCTGCAATTACAATCACTTAGCCTTAGGAACCCAAACAAGTTTGGGTCCTTGGTCTCGAGTTAGAATACTCCCCCTACGAGCATTAGCCTCATGAGTGGTCATTCTCACGTTGCTAACTTGAGGGGTTGCAACATTTCTAGGATTGAACCAACAATCGATGCCAAAATGACCAATTTTGCCGCAGCACCAACAGTCGAACCTGTTGTATCTTTGCCTAGTGTATTCCTGCTTGATTTTCTTAAGTGATAGTCTAGCAGGAACTTCACACTTGGAGGAAGAAGCTTCATGATGATGGAAGCTACATGAAGTCTTCTCCTTCATAGGCTTTTCCACAATAGGTTTTACCTTTGGTGTCTTCTTGATGTTATGACCATGAGCATAAGGTCCATAGCTTTGAAGTTGAATCTCTTCATAAGGGGACTTAAAGATACTCTCTCCAAAGTTACGAGGATGTGTCCAACCTTAGTATCTTGACTTAGGCTTCTCGGGGATCGGCCTAGAGAAGTGTCCATAGGTGGACTCATAGTCGTATTCGTTCGTAGGAAAGATAACTTTCTTGAACAAAACTGGTTCCAAGGGAGCTTTCCCTTTTTCTTCAGCTAGAGCCTTCTGGGCAGCCTTATTCTTTCTCTTGGCCTTGTTTCTCCTAGAAGATTTACTAGAAGCACCAATGTGGCCTACACCAGCACCCTTGGCCTTAGCTGAGAACTCAGCAACTAGTGGAAAAACTGTCTTAGGCTTGGAGAAACTCTCAACAAGTTTCTTCTCAGCCTCGAGTAGTTGTTCCAATTCTTTGATGATTTCATCTTTAAGGTCGAGGTTCTTGAGAGCTTGATTGTATTCCTCCATAGCAACATTGAAGTTCTCTTGAAGAGAATTAGTCCTAGTGACTTCTTCTCTCAAGCTGCTCTCAATAGCCTGTAGAGATTTTATCTATTTGGCTTGAGTTTTCACGACTCTGTGACATTTTTCGTAAGCCGTGAGTAACTCCTTATACTATCCCATTAGTTCAGATTCATCCTCAGAGGAATGGCCCTCTTGCTCATTATCATCATCAGATTCAGAGAGAGGAGTGTGAGATTTTACCTCCCCAGTGAACTGGGGGACTTGTTCATCATCAGAGTGAGCCATGAGCCCGAAGTAAGCTTCCTCTACTTCACTCGACTCGGATGAGTCGGAGTCGCTGAGAGTTTTGCTCTTCTTGGCTAATAAGTTCTTCTCTGTCCTCTTCTTGTGGTATGAGGGTTTCTTTTCCTCTCTTCTTCCACCCTCTTTCTTCTTGTGAGGGCAGTCCGAGATGACGTGACCTGGCTGGTTACAACAATAACAAACGATGTCAGTTGAAATCTATTTGTTCTGTTTAGGGTTATAACTGTCATGGCTACTTGAGCCTTTCTTTCGCTGATCACCGTCATGTCGTGATCTTCTGTATGAGGTATCTTTGCCTCTCCATTGCTTCTTCTTATTCAAGAACTTCTTGAACTGCCGCGAGAGCAATGAGAACTCTCCTTCAGATAGTTCTGAGCTTGAGGTGCTTGGCTCGGAGCCTTCTTCTTCACTTACTTCTTGAGGAGGTGCTGGTGAGGCAGCTTTGCCCTTTCTTGAACTGTCAGCCTTTAAAGCAACCGACTTCTCTTTTGAGGAGAAGCGACTATTCTCTTCTTCAGCTTTTCTGGAGTTGATCTGCAGTTCATAAGACATTAGCTTGCCAAATAGATTCTGTGGATCTGTCTCTGCTAGTATGCCAAACTCTCGGATGACACAGACTTTGTTATCCCATTCCTTGGTGAGAGATCTCAGAAACTTATCATTCAGCTCCCCATTAGTAAAGACTCGGCCATACACTCTTAGTTCATTGACTATCTTAAAGAAGTTTTCAAATGTATCAACTATGGGTTCCTTGTGACCTTATCGGAAGGCTTCATACTTCTAATTTAAGAGGGATCTCCGATCATCCCTAACTTCCTCAGTCCCTTCCATTAGAGTCACCAGGGATTGCCACATCTCCTGGCAGATTGGCAATGTATAAGATTTTGCAGCATTGAGTCATCGACTGCACTTGCGATAATATTTTTAGCTTTCTTGTCTCGGGAGACAAGTGCAATCTCGTCCTTATCCAAGTCCATCAACTTCTTTGGAACCTTTTTGGTTGGGTCTATTGTTGATGCAGTCATAGGAACATGCGGACCTTCTTCCACAATCATGAAGATCCGGGGATCTACTTCTTCCATGCAGAGCTTAACTCTTTCCTTCCACATAGGAAAATTGTTCTTGGTGCAGATAGGGAGCTTAGCAAAATCTTTGGTCTTACTCATGCTTGATACTTCTCTTGAGACAACTTGGTGAGGATTAGATCAAGGTGTTAACCTTTTAACGATCAACCACCCTCTGATACCAATTGAGAGAACTAAGTCGTCAACCTAAATCACCTAGAGGGGGGTGAATAGGTGAAATACGTGCCAAATGCGGAATAAAAAAAAATAACACAGCACAGATAAGTAATCAAGCAATCACACGGACGACAAGAAATTTACAGTGGTTCCCCAATCTTGGGTACGTCCACTTTTCTCACCGATCTAGCAAATCACTAGACTCGGCTACTCCACTATCTCGGATTGCAAACCAATCCTACACCTCGGAACTATGTTCCTACAAAACTCGATCCCAAACGGATCTACACTCGGAAGATAAAACTTCCTACCACTCGGAGATAAATCTCCTACAATGAAATTGTTTGAAGAAAAATACAAACAAAGTAATACAGATCTGGATCTTTGGCTTTGTCTTCTTCGTTGAGAGCTTTCGGCTTGGACAGGAAAAGGTTGAGGAAGACTTGACCGAAATCCGGAGATCTGAAAATCTGGAATCACCACGATCGAATAGAAATATCAGAGATCGATGAAGCACGACGTGATCGGATGATTCTTCTTGAGTCTGGATCGCTGGAGAAACTGAGATCGATAGCAGCGGTGTGAGAACGACGATCCAGAGCTTCTTTCGAAAACAGTAATGGCGGCGGACAGAAAGATTAGGGTTTTCGGGATTTTCTTTTTCTTAAAAAGAATAATCTCTATAAACGCGTGTGTTTAGTCATGTCTGAAAAGACATATTTATAGGTGGTTTCCAACGGTCATAAACATAATTAAGGATGACACGTGGACCAATCAGAAAGGACTATTTGAAAATACACAAAGAAACTTGACTTAGAGAAATTTAGGAAATTCGAACAGACATACTCGAGAGACAGAGACATACTTGAGTAAGAGGTTACATACTCGAGTGGGTATGAGGAATATACTCGAGTATCAAGATAGAAAGTACTCGAGTGCTTCAGGGATCAATACTCGAGTGACTTAGAGAACCTACTCGAGTATGAGCAAATATACTCGAGTATAAGCACTTAGAAAAATTTCTCAGATAAGACTTGAAGAACTACTCGAGTATAAGAGTTTGAGATACTCGAGTATGGAGAAGATAGACTACTCGAGTATCTAAGGAAAACTACTCGAGTGACCACTAACCTACTCGAGTATGAAAAACAATCTACTCGAGTACAGAGTTACTTACTCGAGTATTTCAGAGAACTACTCGAGTATGAGGACTTAGAAACTTTCTAGGATAAGAAGTCCAGATCTACTCGAGTACAACCAGAACTCTTGCTCGAGTAACTAACCATCTACTCAAGTATAAGGTATCACTTACTCGAGTGAAGGAAAATCTACTCGAGTATAAGCTTTCATACTTGAGTAAATAGAGAATCCACTCGAGTAAGTAGTCCAACCTACTCGAGTACAGACTCACTTACTCAAGTATACTATAGAAGTACTCGAGTATGTGGACTTAGAAAATTCTTCTGAGATAGACTTCAAAACTCCATAGTCCAAGTGCATGTTGATGATGTGTATCCCAATAGAGAGGCTATACATGAGCCAACACCTTGGATCACACAATGAGGAATTACATTGTATGGTCCTGTGTTTGGTGACCCATTATAGACTGACATTGGTCTACACTTAGCAATAAGAACCTGCACACATACATCTCAAACACAATATCAAATACACCTTAATTCATCTTAGTTCAAGGTCTGACTTCCTACAAATCTGAGGTATTGTGGAGACAAATCCCAACATGTGTTAACCCTGGACATGCCCGTATCATAGGTCGTGTGCCTCAATCGACGCTGAAACCGTCAAGCCCAAATAGGACACGACCATGTGACACGCCTGTGTCACAGGCTGTGTGTCCGACAATTCTTCGGACATGCCCGTGTCCTAGGCCGTGTTGCTCAGTCGAAATAGCCTGACAAACACAGAGCAGGACATGGCTTTGTACACGCCCGTGTCTTAGGTCGTGTTGCTCCGTCGACACAGCCCACTCATATCCGATATTTGGGGCATTACAATTCTCCTCCCCTTAGAAGAATTTTGTCCCGAAATTAGGGAATGGAAAGGTACACAAAATTAAATGATACCTGAGTAGAAAAGTTTGGGATACTCCTCAAGCATGGTCTGCTCTCGCTCCCACGAAAGCTCCTCACGACCGCAATTGTCCCATCAGACTTTGACCATCCTGATAGCTTTGTTCCGCAATTGTTTGACCTCCGTATCCTTGATCTGAATGGGTCTAACTTTCGTTGTTAGCCCACTATCGACCGACACTTGATCCACAATAACCACTTGCTCTGGTTCTTTCACGGCTTTGCGCTGGACCGAGATGTGAAGTACATCATGTAATCCACTCAGCTCTACCGAAAGAGCCAACTGATAGGCGGCTTCACCAACCAACTCCAATATCTAAAAAGGCCTGACATACCTCCGACTAAGCTTCTTTAAGCTTCGAATCCTTGACATGCCTTTAAATGGCTTTATCTTGAGGTATACCTAGTCGCCCACCGCAAACTCCATGTTCCGATGCTTGGCATTGTAGTACTTATCCTGTCTATCTTGGGCAATCAGCAGTCGTTCTCGAATCAACCGTATCGTTGACGTAGCATCGTCAACCACTCTTCGCTTATAAAGCTTCAATTCACCCGTTTCTACCCAAGACAATGGCGTATGACACCTCCTTCTGTACAGAGCCACAAAGGGAGCCATCTGAATGCTGGATTTGTAGCTATTATTATAAGCGAACTCAATCATGTAAAGATGGTCTTCCCACCTTTTCCCAAAATCCAACACACACATACGAAGCATGTCTTCCAACGTCTTGTTCACCCTTTCAGTTTGCCCATCTGTTTGTGGGTGAAAAGCAGTACTGAAGTTCAACTTGGTGCCCAACAACTGATGAATAAGCCTCCAATCATTAGACATGAACCGACCATCTTGGTCTCTTACTATGCTCCAGGGCACGCCGTGCAATCAGACAATGCTATCCATATAAAGCTTCACCAGCATCTCCACTGAATCATCCTTCCTATTGGGTATGAAATGCGACATCTTCGTTAACCGATCCACGATCACCTAAATGGCGCCATTCCCCTTATGCGATCTCGGCAAACTGTGCACGAAATCCATGGAGATGTCGTCAAACTTACACTCTGGTATAGGCAAAGACTTTAGAAATCTACCTGGCTTCTGGCATTTGGCCTTCACCAAGTCAGAAGTCTAACACTTCTCCACATATAGAGCTATGTCTTTCTTCATACCTGGCCACCGGAATAACCTCTTCAAGTCTTTGAACATCTTTGTCCTCCCAGGGTGAATTCAGTACTTAGTAAAATGCGCCTCGTACATCAATTCTTCTCGTAATTTACCTACGTTCGGAACGCACAATCGACCACCTTTCCATACAAGGCCATCGTCAACAAAGAACTTGTCATTCGACCCATGCATGGACTCTGCCAAGCGACGTTTCAAGCTTACGTCCAACTCCAAGGCCTGTCGAATCCTTTCCGTGAGGTAGTATTGAACCTTTGTCCAACTCAAACATGCATTAGCACTAGATCCCTTATCAACACATGAGATCTCCAAAGCCTCCAAATCACGAATGTGCCGCTAATCATGCATCATCAACTAGTTGGCATGTGCAGGAGTTCTATGACTCAGAGCATCTTCCACTACATTCCCCTTACCGGGAATATAATGAATCTTGTAGGTGTAGTCCCCAAGGATCTCCATCCACCTACGTTGGCGCATGTTCAGGTCCTTCTGATCAATCAGATACTTCAGGCTCTTGTGATCTAAATAAATATCGACCTTTACTCCATACAGGTAATGCCTCCAAACCTTGAGATCGAATACCACGGCCGCCAAATCCAAGTCATGGACCGAGTAGTTCCTTTCATGCACCGTTAACTGAATTGATCCATAGGCTATCACTGACCCATGCTGAAGCAAAACACAGCCTAAACCACTCCCAGAGGCATCACTGTAAACCTCAAAGCCTTCAGAACCACTAGGTGAACATAAGACAGGCGTCGTGGTCAAAAGATACTTTAGTTCTTCGAAAGCTTGTGCGCACTCAGGCGACCAAACAAACTTATGATCCATCCTTGTCAGAGTAGTGAGGTGCAATGCTATTTGCAAGAAGTTCTCCACGAAGCGCCTTTAATAGCCGGCAAGCCCAAGAAAACTCTGGACTTTCTCCATCGTAGACAACACAGGCCACTTGCGTATAACAATTATCTTTGCCGGATCTACCGAAATTCCTTCTCCCCTAACTATATGACCAAGGAACACTATCGAGAACAATCAAAACTCGCATTTGGAGAACTTGGAATATAGTTGGTTCCTCCTCAATGTCTCCAACACCATATGCAAATGCTTGAAATGATCATCCTCGCACGGCGAGTACACCAGTATATTATAGATAAAGACTATCACAAACTTGTCCAAGTATTCTCTGAACGTTCTGTTCATCAAATCCATAAACACGGATGGCGCATTCGTTAGCCCAAACAGCATGACGGTGAACTCATAATGCCCATACCGTGTGCTGAAAGCCATCTTGGGGATGTCACTTTCCCTTATCCGCAGCTGATAGTATCCGAATTTCAGATCCAACTTCGAGTACACAGTTGACCCGACCAGCTGATCGAATAGATCATCAATCCTAGGGATAAGATACTTATTCTTCTCCATTAGCTTATTCATCTCCCGGTAATAAATACATAGTCGTAAGCTCCCGTCCTTCTTCTTAATAAAGAGGACCGACACGCTCCAAGGCGATGAACTCGGACGCATATAAACTTGTTCCAACAGCTCTTGAAGCTGTACTTTCAATTCCGCCATCTCCTTAGGCGCTAACCGATATGGAGAGTGTGACACAGGTTTGGCACCTGACAATAGCTCAATGGTGAAGTCGATCTCTCGCAGAGGTGGAGCTCCAGGGAGATATTTAGAGAATACGTCAGGAAACTCAGATACAACTGGGATACTGTCCAGACCAAGTTTGGGCTTCGAAGCCTCCACTAAAGTGAAAAACAGCTCTGCACCACCCTGAACTTCATTAATCTCCTGGAGAGAAGACATCAACGTCTTGCTCGACCCCTTTATGCCTGAGAACTTCGTCTCATGATCCGTATCTAGTCCCAGTCGAATCACCTTATGGTTGTAATCAATATACGCACGCTGCTCTGAGAGCCAGTCTATACAGAAGATCACGTCAAACTCCACTATCGGTAGTAGCGACGCTTGCAAATTATATTCGTGACTCCCAATCCCTACCTTCACGCAACAAACTCTATTCGCGCGTATAGAGCACCCGTTAGGCAGAAGCACACCCAATTTGTCACTTGCCATCGAAGAAGCTACTCCGATGCATGATACAAACTCTTCCGACAAAAAGGAATGCGAAGCTCCCATATCAAACAGTGCTCTCGCCGGACAATTAAGGATTAATACAAAGCATAGCACAACCAGTCATCAGCTAACACGCATAAGGCAACAAGTATTTAAAGCTAAACTGCTATAAATTAAACCATACCTGCACAACGTCAGCTTGCTTATGGCCTCCTACTGAACAAAGTTGTACACTCTAGGCTAGGCTGGGGCATAATGTGATGCGGTTGAATCCAACACCTTGCCCTTCTCCTCATAAGTTGCTCCAGGCTTCTTCTCGAAATTTGGATGTCCTCTCCAACAATCTCGGGCAAAGTGTCCCAGCTTCCCACAGTTATAACAGGCACCCGGGGTTCGGCCTGTAGTTGCCCTAGATGCACCAAAAAAAGGGGATGGACCCAAAGTCCTAGCCTTCTTATTCCACTTACGTAACCAAGACTTTGAGGAGGTCGGCACCTTGAACTCCGTCTTCTTCGCACTAGAGTCCTTCTCTTGGACTCTCAATAGATCTTTCTCCAATAATCGGGCTGTATTGACCAGGGTTAGGAAACCCTGCGTCATTGGCCCAGAGAGTAGTAGCCTTAGGTCATCACGTAGACCCTCGTAGAACTGGTTGGTCTTACGGTCCTCATCAGCCAAAGTAGAGCTAGCATAACGACCCAACCGCGTAAACTCATGGAGGTACTCATCCACGCTACTATCTCCCTGTGTCAGTCTCTGTAACTGATTCTCCATAGAAATCCTCTATGCCGAGGGGAGGTATCTTGCCAAGAATAACCTTGAAAATTCCTCCATCGATACATCAGTGAGTTGACTTCCAACCAAGTGATGCAGCTCCAACTCTTCCCATCACAAACTCGCCTCTCCATCCAACAGGAAGGTAGCTATGGTGGTCTTCTGCCATCCCTCTGTTTTAGTGGCCGTCAAGACTCTCTTCACCTGAGAGAGCCAATCTTCGGCCTAGGATGGGGTTATGGTTCCCAAAAATACCGGAGGATTAAAGCTCACTACATGTTTGAGCTGCTTCTTTGTCGCTCTTCTAGGTATTAAAGAATCTACCACCACTTGTTCCACCATTCTAGGTTCTGCTGCTCAAAGCGGTACCTGCTCCTCTGCTGGGGCAGGATGCTGCACTTGCCTTCCTGGCTGGGCGCTTAGCATCGCAAACACCGCTTCAGCCTCAAGCCTTATTTTTTCTGCCAAAGGAGGGGTTGCAGGCATGTCATTGGGTGCACTACTTGCCTCAGAAAGTGGGTGTTCTTACTGCCTTGCGCCACTCCTGGTCACCTATAGTCGTACAACACACCATTAAGTGACCAAACAGAATTGCAAAAAACAATCATAGGAACACGCAGGTTCCTTAAACATGTGTATTTTCATTCATAAGTGGACATTCATGGGTGTCACAACCCGCATTTTCTCCGAGGAAAACGAATTATCAGAGTAGGAGAAAACACGCGTCATGATGCCACGTCGTGCAGGGGATAACTTTCGACGCTCAGGCAAACCGCTATCAACTATACTTTATGAAAATTTATGAGTTAAATGAATAGAAAATCAGTTATATTTTTTAAAGGTCGTATCCCTCGGCTCGGTGGATCATCTAGTCCACAGTTTAAAAACAATACTTATACGCTGCGGAAGAAAAATACTCTATTCAGGTTTGACATCCTAAAAGAGTGCATAAGTGCCCCTAGAGGACAACTTATACTATGTAGGACCCTACTTTTAATTTATATTATATATAAGAAAATGATCTTTTTACGTTCTTTGAAAAAAATAGTGACGAGTTTTATAAAACATGCTGATTATGAGTAATACTTATAATAGTGTATTTAGGTTTAAAAGTAACTAGCAACCTAACATAAATCATCCCAAGAGCAAGTAGACTATCTTTAATAAAGGTAGCAGCAAAAAGTAACATATCTAGTATCAAGGTAAAAACTACCAGTGGGCGTCAACAAACTGACACGAACCCACTGACGAGTATGTATGTCTGTAAGAAAAACACATCAAAACTTCCACGCAAAACAAGGAACTGATCTCAAAAGCAGCAGAGACCACCAGCAACAGCACAACACCACTAGCCATCAGAGTAGATACTATCCAGAACCTGAGGCATTCAAAGAATAAAGAATACCTCAGCAAGCAAAATTAGAAAACTGCTCGAAAGAGTCAATCAGAAGATAAGTAAAAAAGGAAAACAAAGCAGTAACAGTCACAACTGCCCAAGGCAATGCAAAAAGAAAGAGCACTAAGTGCGAGGACACAACAGCAGCTCTGCCCAAAAGCTGCAGAGTCAACAAGGCTATCATGAGCCAAAATTTTGTAATCTACCAAGGAAGATACGTCTAAAACCCTAAGCTGTGGGAGATTGTAGTAGCAAAAACATCGCGAATCTGGGTTGGAGGCAAACTCAGTCCCCCAACCACTATTTCCAAGAAACCAAGCTCAGGGGTCTACATGTGAAAGCACTAGGGACCTCCCACCACCTTGCCCAGCCCGTACCTGGAGCAAGATAAAAGAAAAGGGTGGCCACGGCTAAATTACACAACACCACCCCACCCCCCACCCCCCATAAGTGCTTCAAACCACCACTACTAATCACGACCCACGATTCGGCCTTTGGGAAATAAAACATAGCCGACAAGGAACATCAACATCAAGAACTTCACTCGGGGGAAGAAATCAAGGTAAGAGAAAAGCGTTGAGATGACTCAACACGGCTTGGCGTTGAGTGAGCCCCGCTTGGCGTTGAGTGAGCCCCACTCACTCAATGCCTAACAAGACCTTGGCGTTGAGTGAGTCAGCCTCACTCAATGCCAGAAACCACCATAGCGTTGAGTGAGGTTCACTCACTCAATGCCCTCCGCAAGAACAACTCTGGCGTTGAGTGAGCTAACCTCACTCAACGCCAAAACAGCCATGGCATTGAGTGAGGTTTACTCACTCAAAGCCTCCCGCAAGAAAACTCTAGCGTTGAGTGAGCTAACCTCACTCAATGCCAAAATAGCTAAAGTGGCAGTGGCGTTGAGTGAGCTATCCTCACTCAACGCCAAAACAGCTAAGGCGTTGAGTGAGGTCTACTCACTCAATGCCTTAGCACTTTACTACAGGAAAACCCTAAACCAACACCAACAGGAAAAGTTTGGCGGGAAAGCCAAATGGTTCTCGCCGAATCGGCGGGAATCCAGATTGATTCTCGCCGAATCGGCGGGAATCCAGATTGATTCTTGCCAAATCGGCGGGAATAACTGACGATACTCGTCGAAATTGGCGAGAATCACTTAGTGATTCCCGTCGATTTTGACATAGACGAATTTTTAACTCAGTCGCCTCACTACTTAGTCGCAAAAGAACAGACCAAACTATGGCATTAAGTGTGTGCACCACACTCAACGCAAAATCCCGGGCAGCTTTTGGTTTTGAGTGTGTGCACCACACTCAACACAAAATCCCGAGAGCCTACCAAGACTGGTTCTAACCAGAGCAGTACCATAGAAACCTCCTCTCTCTCTCGGCTCCACCCGCAAAAGCACCAAACAAGAACTGAAAATTTGGAGTCAAAATGGTTAAAACAACCAGCGGGTTGAGCGAAAACAGCACAAGGAGGGGGGGTCATAATGGGAAACTGAAGCACAAAGTTTAACAAGCAAAAAGAGAAAAGCTAGGCTTCTATCCTTGGGCTAACCTAAGAGGGTGAAAAAAAATCAAAACTACAAGTGCTAGGACCACTTGACTCGATTTCCGACGAAGCTTGGTTGGTTTTCCCTTATCTTCACACGGCACCAGCAGCAGATACACCCTAATAGAAAAATCTCGAACTTTAATGGCGAAAAAGGGCCAAAACCAGAATTTCAGGCCTCCTAAAAACTCCACGAAAATGAAATCTCTTACCGTAGAAACGTAGGTCTAAGAGAGAGCAAACCAAATCCGCTTTCGGAATTGAATTCCGTCCACAAACGCTCCTAGAATCGCCGTCCGAAGGGTAGCAGGTCGGCGGTTTCTCCACTGTTTTTCCGCGTACAGGAGAGGCGGGTTCGGTCTCGGGAAGAAGAAGAAGAGTGGGCCCGCCATCTACTGATTAAGGCTTTTTAAAATAAAAAGATACGCCTATTCGGCCCTAACCGCTGCCTAAACTGCCGGTTCACTTAAGCTAAGAAATTTCCAATTTGTTTTTACTAATAGCACACCCAAAATGACTCGAAAACCGAACTACCTCGGAATTCGAGGAAATTCACACCGTAGCTAAATACCCATTCTACGAACGCAACGGCGAAGTCAAAATTAACTTTCGATGAATAGAACTCGAGTTATACCCACCCGAAGCCAAAACACAAGCATCCCCCGAGAGGCCACACCGGGTCACCCAAAACCACTCGGCTTGCTAGGGAGATCTTGCCAATAGGCTACGAAATAGGCCACTCAGTTCTAAGGAGTTAAGACCACACTCCACAGATGGCACAAGCCAAGAAAACGCGTCGACATAACGCCAAACGAGAATTAAATAATCGCAGAAAAAATCGGGGGCTTTACAGTCACTCCCCCTAAAAGAATGTTTCGTCCCGAAACTTTACGCACAACACTTCTACTATAGAAGGAAAAGTAACAAGCCAAACATTAGAAGAAGAAAACAAACCAACCTAATCAGGTAAACAGTTGAGGGTGAGCCTCCCTCATAGCCGACTCTAACTCCCAAGTCACGCTTTCCAAACCTTGATTCTTCCATAGAACTTTGACCATCCGGATGGACTTCCTTCGCAGCACCTTATCTTGAGTATCCAATATGCGGACCGGCACTTCAATAAAAGAGAGATTAGGCTCCAACTGGGGCACAACATCCAAGACTTGCCCACTACTGCGCACACACTTCCGCAATTGGCTTACGTGAAATACATTTTGAACGCCTGGGAAGTTTGCTAGCAAATCCAACCTATAAGCTGACACGCCAATCCGTTCAACAATCTTAAACGGGCACACATACCTCGGGTCCAATTTCCGATTCTTACCGAACCTCTTAAATCCAACCATCGGGGAAGCAATAAGAAACACGAGGTCCCCTATAGAAAACTCCAAGTCTGACCTACGCCGATTGGCGTTCTTCTCGTATCTCTCCTGAGCTAAACGAAGCTTTTCTCGAATAAGCTTCACTGCGACTTCCATCTCCTCGAGCGCATCTGGACCCAACAAGGGTCTCTCACCTGTCTCAGCCCAAAATAGGGGATTTCTGCAGCGCCTCCCAAACAACGCTTCAAACGGAGCCATTTGCAAACTTTCTTGATGACTGTTGTTGTATGCAAACTCCATTAGTCGCAATCGCTCATCCCACGCTCCACCATGGTCTAGAATGTAGCATCTGATCATATACTCAACTATCTGGTTCACCCGCTCCATCTGCCCATTGGTCTGTGGGTGGTAAGCAGTCGAATACCTAAGATCGGTACCAAAACCCTCCTGCAGACTCTGCCAAAAGCGAGAAGTAAACAAGGAATTTCGATCGGAAATGATGCTAACAGGCACACCGTGCAATCTGATGACCTCATTCAAGTACAACTCTGCTATGTTCTTCATCGGGTAGTCAATCTTATACGGCACGAAGTGAGCACACTTCGTCAATCTATCCACTATAACCCAAACAGAATAAAATCCCCTTGGAGATTTCGGTAAGCCCGTGATGAAGTCCATAGAAATACTTTCCCACTTCTAAGTCGGGATCTCTAACGGAGTTAACTTGCCACCAGGCCTTCCGTGATCGGCCTTCACACGCTTGTAAGTGTGGCACTCAGCAACAAATCGGTCTATTACACTTTTCATCCCATACCACCAGGCAATTTGCTTCAAATCATGATACATCTTCGTAGATCCTGGATGGTAGGGAACACTGGATCCATGAGCCTCTCTGCATACCGTGCCCCTGATGTCCCCAACGGCGGGGATGCAAAATCTTTCGCGGTACTTCAAAGTACCCGCATCATTGATGGAAAAATTCGGCAACTCCGCTCTCCTAGTCCTGAGGTATGAGTGCAACAGGTCCGGATCGTCCTTGTGGTGCAACCTAGTAAGGGAAATCCAGGACGGCTCTGCCACTGCCAAACTACTCTTCATGTCGCAGCATCCCACTGAGATATCCATAAGGAGGAACTCTTCCACTAAACGATCGGCGGAGATATTAAAGATGTTCCCCATCATCCGCCTCAGGGCGTCGGCCACCATATTGGCCTTGCCTGGATGATACTGGATATCAACATCATAATCGGCCATATACTCTAGCCACCGACGCTGGCGCAGATTCAACTCCTTCTGCGTGAACACATACTTCAGGCTCTTGTTATCAGTGAAGATCTTGCACTGAGCCCCATAAAGTATATGCCTCCACAACTTTAACGCATAAATCACCGCTGCAAACTCAAGGTCATGTGTAGTGTAATTTCTCTCATGAGTCTTTAATTGCCTTGACCCATACACAATAACTTTTCCAACCTGCATCAACACGCAACCTAAACCAACATGCGAAGCATCCATGTACACATCATAATCCACACCCTTAGTAGATTGGGTCAGAATGGGAGCAGTGCACAATCTGTTCTTTAGCTCCAGGAAGGCTTCTTCGCACTGCTCGCTCCAAACAAAGGCCGCGTTCTTCTGAGTCAACCTGGTCAAAGGTGCAGCTAGGGTAGAGAAACCCTCCACGAACCTCCTGTAGTAGCTGACCAACCCTAGAAAGCTCCTGATCTCCTTGGGCGTGCCCGGCCTACTCCAATCCATCACTGCTGTGATCTTTTCCGGGTCAACCGAGATCCCATCCTTATTCACCACGTGGCCCAGAAACAAGACCTGAGGCAACCAAAATTCGCACTTGCTCAACTTGGCGAATAACTTGTGATTCCTCAACTCCGATAGAACCAAGCGCAGATGCTGCTCATGCTCCTCAGCATTGCGAGAATAGACCAGCACGTCATCGATGAAAACCATAACGAACTTGTCTAGGAAATCCTTGAACACCCAGTTCATCATATTCATGAAAGATGATGGTGCGTTGGTCAGACCAAATGACATCACCAAGAACTCAAAATGTCCATGCCTCGATCTAAATGCAGTCCGTGGAATATCTGCCTCACGGATCCTAAGATAGTGATAGCCAGAACGAAGATCGATCTTAGAGAACACCATGCTACAACGCAACTGGTCAAACAAGTCATCGATCCTCGGCAGGGGGTACCTGTTCTTAATAGTAACTTTGTTCAACTCTCTGTAGTCGATGCAAATCCGCATGGACCCATCCTTATTCTTCACAAATAGAACAGGAGCACCCCAAGGCGACGAAATCTGCCTGATAAACCCTTTTGCCAACAACTCATCTAACTGAACTCGCAACTCTTCTAGCTCGTGAGGGGCCATCCGGTACGGCGCCTTAGCAATAGGACGCGTACCTGGCTCCAAATCAATCACAAATTCGACATCCCGATCGGGAGGAAGACCAGGAAGGTCATCAGGAAACACATCAGCGAAACCGCGAACAATGGGAATCTCCTCTAAGCGCGGTATACTAACAGCGGTCCCAACCACCGAGACTAAACAAGCAAAACAACCAGAAGGAAACAAGTTTTGAGCACATACCACAGAAATGACAGGAGAATCTTGGCACGGATCAGCATACACGCTTCCCGGCTGACCATTGTCCTTGATGAAGTCCAAGCGCTTCCCTTTGCACTGAATTACCGCATCATACTTAGACAGCCAGTCCATGCCAAGAATGACATCGAAGTCCTCCAGGTCAATCATCTTCAAGTCTGTCCTCGCAAGAAAATCCCCTAACAAAACAGGGCAATCTAGAATGCCCAAATATGATAGCAAAGATTCACTAGAAGGGAACTTGACGCGGAAGGTATCCCAAACTCGATTTAGAGTTAACCTATGTCGCTCCACAAAGGCTCTAACCACAAATGAGTGGGTAGCACCGCAGTCGAAAAGAACGCGCACCCAGCGGTTCTTCACCTTAAATTTCCCTATAGGAGTATACACAACTAAGGATCTACCAAAACAACATTGTAACCATTCTAACAAATAAAACTTTCAAGATGGAAAAAGAAACAACTTACCTGAGATGACCTGAGTCGAAGCTTGGGCCTCCTCGGAAGAGATCACGTTCAGCTTTCCTTTACCCTTGTCCATATGCTGAGGCGGAGGTAGCGCCTGAAGTGGAACTGCATGAAGAGCAGGCTGGACCTTAGGACACCTAGACTTGATGTGACCCTTCTGCCCACACTGATAGCAAACTTTATCCTTTGACCAGTACTATGCAGCATCATTCCCGGGTCTCTTGCAGACCGAACAGGATACATCCCTCCTAGGAGCACCTTGAATCGCATGAACCTGCTCTTTTTTCTGAGCTGCTGCCTTCTTAAAACACCTCTCGACAGGGTGGCCCGACCGGCCACAGAAACTACAGATTACCTTGCTCTACTTTCCCGAAGCAGCATCGGGTACCTGGGGTTTCTTCTCCTCGACGGACTTCCTCTTATCCTTCATCATTTGCTGTCCTCTGCTCCTTGCGGTCTCGATAGCCTCCATCTTCAGAGCAGCCTCCACTACCCCTGCATAGGTCTCCGATCCATAAGCACTGGTGAACTGCTGCACCTCGCTCCTCAAGCCACCAAGAAACCGCTTGACTCAATCAGCCTCAACACTCACCAACCCAGGAGCAAACCGGCTCAACTTGCTGAACTCTATCTTATACTCACCAACTGTGAGTTGCCTTTGCTTCAGGTTTAGGAAGTCATTCATAAGACGATCACGCTCGACCAAGGGCAAGAACTTCCTCAACAACATTTCCTTGAACATTTCCCAATAGCAACCAGCTACCAAGCTCTCTTTTTCTCTAAGCCACCAACTCTTAGCCAAACCCTTAAGCTGATAGGCGGCTATCATCACCCTCTGATCATCTACAATACCAGATTATGAGAATATCTCCTCCATGGAGTTCAGCCAATCGTCAATGACCATGAAATCTGCCTTCCCATCATACGTAGGAGGGCTAAGTCTCTGAAACTGCGAGATGAATGCCATCTCCGCTGGCACCACCACTGGAGGTCTCAGGGGTGCAGGAGGAGGTGGAACAGCAATCCCCCCTGTAGGGCCTTGCACTCCCTGAGTCTGTCCTGCCATAACTTCCACCAAAGACTGGATCTGGGCTCGCACCTCCACCAACTGCCTGCTCAAGGAATCGCTACTCTGCCGCAAGCTCTCGATCACCGCATCATTCTGCGCTCCAGATGACTCACCCTCAGATTGGGGGGTCGATCTAGTCGAAGGGCATCTCGCCATCCTAAAGTCATAACAACCTTAGTCAGATCCTAGTACGACAGCTGCAACTAAGTACAAGTACAGACAATACATACATAAATATGAACTTAAAGATGCTAAACTTGCTCTGGGAGTTTATTTTTACAAGAATTGATGTTATGCCTTAACCTAGGATGGTTATCCACCACCATACTAACTCTTGTGCCTAGATCGGGAATGCATGACTTTATATTATTTTTGACTAAAAAATTATGTGTGTACATATGTCATCCTGCCAGTTTTTAGCTTAACACGTTGTGCTTATGCAATGTTATGATAGGCATGTTTGTGTTATGCATTCTAAAAAGGCCCTAATGCATGTTATGAGCGGCGTACACATGAAAATGTTATGCATCCCATACTACATAACATTTCCAAGCAACGAAAAGAAAATGAGCTAGTCGCAGCCATGTGGTGAGGTTATGCATCCCATACTACATAACCCTCATATGTTGCCCCAATGGTGGATCCATATACGAACACATATTATGCATCCCATACTACATAATATGCCCCGTATACTTTATGTTATGCTATGAGTGTAGTGTTCGTGCTTTTCCCAAGACGTGCTGATGATATATCAGTGTGTGAATGACATGATGTTGAACTATTAATGCAATCAAAAGGGAAGGTTGCCCGACTAACTTGTCAAGAAACCTCCCTCTGATACCAACGGTCACAACCCGCATTTCTCCGAGGAAAACGAATTATCAGAGTAGGAGAAAACACGCGTCATAATGCCACGTCGAGCAGGGGATAACTGTCGACGCTCAGGCAAACAGCTATCAACTATACTTTATGAAAATTGATAAGTTAAATGAATAGAAAATCAGTTATATTTTTTAAAGGCCGTATCCCTCGCCTCGGTGGATCATCTAGTCCACAGTTTAAAAACTATACTTATACGCTGCGGAAAAAAAATACTCTATTCAGGTTTGACATCCTAAAAGAGTGCATAAGTGTCCCCAGAGGACAACTTATACTATGCAGGACCCTACTTTTAATTTATACTATATATAAGAAAATGATCTTTTTACGTTGTTTGAAAAAAAAATAGTGACGAGTTTTATAAAACATGCTGATTATGAGTAATACTTATAATAGTGTATTTAGGTTTAAAAGTAACTAGCAACCTAACATAAATCATCCCAAGAGCAAGTAGACTATCTCCAATAAAGGTAGCAGCAAAAAGTAACATATCTAGTATCAAGGTAAAAACTACCAGTGGGCGCCAACAAACTGACACGAACCCACTGACGAGTATGTATGTCTGTAAGAAAAACACATCAAAACTACCTCGCAAAATAAGGAACTGATCTCAAAAGCACCAGAGACCACCAGCAACAGCACAACACCACTATCCGTCAGAGCGGCTACTATCCAAAACCTGAGGCATTCAAAGAAGAAAGAATACCTCAGCAAGTAAAACTAGAAAACTGCTTGAAAGAGTCAATCACAAGATAAGTAAAAGAGGAAAATAAAGAAGTAAAAGTCACAACTGCCCAAGGAAAGGAAAAAAGAAAGAGCACTAAGTGCGAGGACACAAAAGTAGCTCTGCCCAAAAGCTGCATAGTCAACAAGGCTATCATGAGCCAAAATGCTGTAATCTACCAAGGAAGAAACGTCTAACACCCTAAGCTGTGGGAGATGGTAGTAGCAAAAACATCGCGGATCCGGTTTGGAGGAAAACTCAGTCCCCCAACCACTATTTCAGAGAAACCAAGCTCAGGGGTCTACATGTGAAAGCACTAGGGACCTCCCACCCCCTTCCCCAGCCCGTACATGGAGCAAGATAAAAGAAAAGGGTGGCCACGGCTAAATTACACAACACCACCCCCATAAGATCTTCAAACCACCACTACTAACCACGACCCACGATTCGGCCTTTGGGAAAGAAAACATAGCCGATAAGGAACATCAACATCAAGAACATCACTCGGGGGAAGAAATCAAGGTAAGGGAAAAGCGTTGAGATGACTCAACACGGCTTGGCGTTTAGTAAGCCCCACTCACTCAATGCCTAACCAGACCATGGCGTTGAGTGAGTCAGCCTCACTCAGCGCCATATACAACCATGGCATTTAGTGAGGTTCCCTCACTCAATGCCCTTCGCAAGAACAACTCTGGCGTTGAGTGAGCTAACCTCACTCAACGCCAAAACATCCATGGCGTTGAGTGAGGTTCTCTCACTCAACGCCTCCTACAGTAAAACTCTGGCGTTGAGTGAGCTAACCTCACTCAATGCCAAAACAGCTAAAGAGGCAGTGGCGTTGAGTGAGCTATCCTCACTCAACGCCAAAACAGCTACGGCGTTGAGTGAGGTCTACTCACTCAACGCCTTAGCACTTTACCGCAGGAAAACCCTAAACCAAAACCAACGAGAAAACATCGGCAGGAAAGCAGACTGGTTCTCGCCGAATCGGCGGGACTCCAGATTGATTCTCGCCGAATCGGTGGGAATCCAGATTGATATTCGCCGAATCGGCGGGAATCCAGATTGATTCTCGTTGAATCGGCGGGAATCACTGATGATACTCGTCGAAATCGGCGAGAATCACTTAGTGATTCCCGTCGATTTTGACTTAGAAGAATTTCTAACTCAGTCGCCTCACTACTTAGCCACAAAAGAACAGACAGAACTATGTATTTGAGTGTGTGCACCACACTCAACGCCAAATCCCTGGCGGCTTTTGGTTTTGAGTGTGTGCACCACACTCAACACCAAATCCCGAGAGCCTACCAAGACTGGTTCTAACCAGAGCACTACAACAGAAACCTCCTCTCTCTCTCTCGGCTCCACCTGCAAAAGCACCAAACCAGAATTGAAAATCTGGAGTCAAAATGGTGAAAACAAAAAGCGGGTTGAGCGAAAATAGCACAAGGAGGGGGGGGGGGGCTCGTAAAGGGAAACTGAAGCACAAAGTTTAACAAGCAAAAAGAGAAAAGCTAGGCTTCTATCCTAGGGCTAACCTAAGAGGGGAAAAAAATCAAAACTGCAAGTGCAAGGACCACTTGCCTCGATTTCTGACGAAGCTTGGTAAGTTTTCCCTTATCTTCACACGGCACCAGCAGCAGCAACACCCTAACAGAAAAATCTCGAACTTTAATGGCGGAAAAGGGCCAAAACCAGAATTTCGGGCCTCCTAAAAACTCCATGAAAATCAAATCTCTTACCGTAGAAACATAGGTCTAAGATAGAGCAACCCAAATCCGCTTTCAGAATTGAATTCCATCGACAAACGCTCCCGGAATCGCCGTCCGAAGGGTAGCAAGTCGGCGGTTTCTCCGTTGTTTTTCCGCGTACAAGAGATGCGGGTTCGGTCTCGGGAAGAAGAAGAAGAGTGGGCACGCCATTTACTGATTAAGGCTTTTTAAAATAAAAAGACACGCCTATTCTTCCCTAACCGCGGTTCACTTAAGCTAAGAAATTTCAAATTTGTTTTTACTAATAGCACACCCAAAACGACTCGAAAACCGAACTACCTCGGAATTCGACGAAATTCGCATCGTAGTTAAATACCCATACTACGAACGCAACGGAGAACTCGAAATTAACTTTCGACGAACAGAACTCGAGTTATACCCACCCGAAGCCAAAACACAAGCATCCCCCGAGAGGCCACACCGGGTAACCCAAAACGACTCGGCTTGCTAGGGAGATCTTGCCAATAGGCTACAAAATAGGCCACTCAGTTCTAAGGAGTTAAGACCACACTCCACAGATGGAACAAGCCAAGAAAACGCGTCGTCGTAACGCCAAAGGAGAATTAAATAATCGCAGAAAAAATCAGGGGCGTTACAATGGGTTCTTTTCATGTTATAATGATGACGCACATACATGTGCTCACCACCCCTTAAAAGAACTCGTCCACTAATTCAAATAAGCAAGACCGATGCCATAGTCTGATACCAAATTGTAACACCCATATCTGTCACATGAAATATAACAGAAGGTTAGGCCAGGGCCCCACACCATATACCACGGACAATTAGTGGAGTTAAGTATTAATACCAAATTACTGCCAAAGGAACACACATCCTAACTCATAGCATTCTAGCGGAAGTTTTTTAAAACAGTTATAAGAACCCAAATACAAAATCATGAATGTCCACACAAACCCAAGGAAGGAATGATAACAAAATACACAAAAGTCTCGGCCTTAGGGCATTGCAAGAGTTTACTTAAACAATACATTTTTTCAATACTTCGGCACGTAGGCCAGCCACACAAGAGCATAATAAAGTAAACATTTCTCCATGGCCTTCAAGGGCCAGCACAGCATCAAGGGCTTCAGCCCACTACTTGCCACTAGGCTCACATATTCTTGCGTACGAACAAACTACCGAATGGTGGTAAAACAAGGCAACGGTCAGCTAAAGCTGACCAAATTATAACGACCCCGCCCCTTAATCGGGGCGACGGTTCTCCTTCCCTGTATTTCATTAGAATAACCAAACATGATAGTGAAACTACAATTTAAGCACACTTCACCACAGGCGTAGGCACACACGACCACACATCCCGTGCTCTCAAGGCACATTCTCGGTGAACCCGGTCCACCACCGCCCCCATGACGACAACCATAGTGAGCAAATAGGTCTTTTTGACCGAAGCCTAAGACCCGTCCTCTATGCCATCGGTAAGTTCCATGTACCTTAGGTCTCTTTAACCGAACCACATAGAGCGGGTATGGTTCAACTCAACTCGTTGCTCACATCGCCATGTCAATTTAGGTCATCGGCGCGGGTCAAGTTTCCCCGAATCCCGAAGTATCGATCATACAATAGTAAATAACCCGGTTATACACAAGGTTGGCTCCCAAGCCACCAAGATGGTAGAAATGCGCTTCTGCCCTGTTTTCCGGGTGCACCTTGGGGTTAGTCCCCAAGGCTCCCTATTGCAATCTACCACGTAGAAACCCCAAAAAAAAATGGAACGGATTCTTCTCCTGCAATACATGCATAATGAAAAAATCACTGATCCAGACCAACATGTCCGGATAGGCTTCGCACACCATGCCTACGTCCGTACTTCGATTCCAGAGTCTAAATGCAAAACTGCGGGGATAAACCATATCTGCCTGAAGGAATACCTCACACTCACCGCCCAGTCACGGGAGAGAGTTTCCTATGCAAAAAAGAAGAGGACTTCACATATCCAAGTATAGAATCGTTGCCCTAGAGGTTTGCTTCGGCGCCATGGAAAACTAGCTGGATGAAAAGCACCGCAACGGACTCGCCTCCGCGGATCAGGACTCGGCTCGAAATTTGGAGATCCGAAGCTCCAACAATGGAGGAATTCCTCCTTCTTCTTCTCCCTTTGCTCTCCCCTCTCACTAACTCTTAGAAAGAGAAATGGCCAAATGGAATGAGGCCAAAACCCTCATTTCTCGGCCATATATAAACAGGAAGGATTCTGGGCCGTCAAATCACTCTTAAATAAAATGAAAGGCCCTGATTGGCCTTTAAAATTGTCTTCCAGGGTCCGCGCATGGCATGTGACACGCCCATGTCATAGGCCGTGTCTCACAATCATAAGAGAAATCGTCGATCTCAGAATAGGACACGGCCTATAACACGCCCGTGTCAACCTGGACACGCCCGTGTCAATCCTAGACACGCCCGTGTCACAGGCCGTGATACTAAATCGACGCTGAAACCATCAAGCCCTAATAGGACATGGCCATGTGACACGCCAGTGTCACAGGCCATGTGCCTGACACGGCTTCGGACACGCCCGTGTCCCAGGCCGTGTTGCTCAATCGACACAGCCCGACAAACACAGAGTAGGACACGGCTTTGGACACGCCCGTTTCCCAGCCCGTGTTGCTCCGTCGACACAGCCCACTCATATCCGAGATTTGGGGCGTTACATGTGAACTTTCATATGACCAAATAGTTCCATGTGCAAGAGATACAAACACCTCACAGAATCCTTAGCCCTAATGCTCTTAAAGGTTGATTTGGTCTGCTTGCTATTTTGACATGCAGAGCAAATACCCTCCTTGGTGCAGTTAATATTGGGACCATTTCTGACTAGCTCTTCACTAAAGATCTTGTTAATGGACTGTAGTTCAAGTGAGCTAGTCTTTTGTGCAATTGTATACAGTATGTGTTGGATCCATTGCCCACAATGTCTTAAATTTGAAGAAGTCAAATATGTCAATGAGCAAACACAATGGTATATTTAATATATGTCCAAGTTCATACATGTAAGTTAGTCCTTATAACATTTATAGGACATGAATTCCAACTAGTGTGACAGGTTGTCAACAGGTGAAGATGCTGGATATGATGAAAATCGATTAAGTCCACAGGCATTGAGTGAGGTCTATTCACTCAACGTCAGGTGAGTAAATTCGTTGAATATATCTTGTTAGTATAAACCTAAATATTGGCTAGACAGAAATGTGGCTAAGTCCACAGGCGTTGAGTGAGGTCAACTCACTCAATATCATACAATAAAAAGCTCTGAGACAGGCTAATGTAGTAAAAGCCTAAGAAGAAATGAGCAGAAAGTGGTTAAGTTCACAGGCGTTGAGTGAAGATCATTCACTCAACGCCATAACTTCATAATCATTGAGTATAGCTCAATCATTCAACGCCACAAGAAAACTGTGAATATTTACCAAGTCCACATGCGTTGAGTGAGGCAAGCTCACTAAACGCTATGTGATAAGGCGTTGACTAATTCTCAAAGCCAATGTTTTTAGACACAGAAATTTTGCTAAGTTCAAATGTATTGAGTGTAGCTCACTCACTCAACGCCAGATATTAGAAGAAAATTTATCAAGTAGTTTGGTGTTGAGTGGTGCTTACACACTCAACGCCAAGAGGTCGAAGAATGAGCTAAGGAAAAAAGTGTTGAGTGAGGCTTGCTCACTAAACGTTATCATTGCCTTATGACAGAAAGATTGCCTATGTTTTGTCATTAAGTGTTGCTTGCTCACTCAACGCTGTCAATGCCTAATGGCAAAAAGATTGGCTAAGTGTTTTGGCGTTGAGTGAGGCATGCTCACTCAATTCTTTCAACGCCTAATGGCAGATAGGTTGCCTAAGTGTTTTGGCATTGAGTGTATCTTACTCACTCAATGCCTAGATAGACAGAATTTTGTCTTAGTGTTTTGGCATTGAGTAAAGCTTATTCACTCAATGCCTATTCTACTGATGCTTGATTTTGGCTAAGTCCATAGGTGCTGAAATAAGCAAAATCGACAAAATCAACTGGTTTCAAATCAAGTACAGAGAAGCTATAGAACACGACAAACTCTGTCAAGAAGTTACTGTACGTATTCTTCCATTAAAGCAAGGTGCAGCTGGAAGCTGTAGATGGGCCCCACTGATCTCCAAGATCCGTTGATCGGCAAACTACAAAAGGAAGAGTTGGGCCAAGATGCAAAAGAACTTTTTTAGGGCTTTATCAATTTCAAAAAGGGTTGCGGTCGGACATAATCTCTCTCACAATTACTTCTGAGATAGTGCTTGAAGTCTTCCTGCAGGAACACAAAAAGTTTAGTGAGCTGTTGCTTCTTCATCTGCTACAGCATAATCGGAAAGATTTCTGATAGAGGAAGAAAGTAGAGCCATCATTCTCCAGTGGGCTCAGTTGGCTGATTGAAGAACACAAGTTCACCTTCTTCTTCAACAAGATCAGAATCTTCATTCTGAGTATCTTTCGGCAGAGGGAGAACTTCTACCTGCTACTGTGAAGCAAAATAGTGCTGAGATAACTCCGCCCTACCTTTTGACACAAAGAAATTTCCCTGTGTCAAAACATTCAAATCTTCATCTTTTTGTAGGATCCAACTAGATCTAAGTTGTAGGGCCACTAGCCTGAGGTAGATTAATATTGCCTGAGTTGTAGGAGTGTAAAACTCCTTGAGTTGTAGGATCCAACTGGATCTGAGCTGTAGGGCCACTGGCATGAGGTAGGGCAATTTCGCTGAGATGTATGAGAGTGTAACCCTCTGAGGTAAGATCCTTTGGATCTGAGGTAGGGCTGTCCTCCTAGCCTGAGTGTAGGGCCTTTGGCCTGAGGTAGGTGATTTGCTGATCACTGAGGTGTAGGCCCTTATGGCTGATTTATAAGTCTTTGAGGAGACTGGGAGATCCCGAGGGATCTGAAGTGTAAGCTATTTGGAGCAGAGTTTTGGAGAAGTGCCTTGACTAACAGGAAGTTGGCAAGGTGGGAGGAGAGTAGATGTACCAACAAGTTGGGGAAAAACTTTAAATCTGTGTGTGCTTTTCTGTATTGTTTTCTTTATGCAGGTTCTTGAAAGCAAACTACTTCCAACACACTTAGTGCTAAAGGAAAAACTAAAAAGAGAATAATAACAGTAAGACAACCTATTCACCCCTAGGTTGTAAGCTACCTTGAAAATAAATACTTTCAAGTGGTATCAAAGGGAGGTTGCTCAAAAAGGATCTAAACATGTGAGTGATTCTCCAAGGTAGCTACAGACAGTCCTTATGTGTTTTGGAGTGAAATACAAGGAGCTAGGTGCCATGAAGCTTCCTATCTGCAGGAAAGAAGGTTTTGGCTTCTGGAAGGAAAAGGTTAGGCTGTTCATGGAAGCAGCTGACCCTAGAATCTTTATAATAGTTAAGGAAGGACCTTTCATCCCTATGAAAGTGTCTGTTCTAGATGCAAATGTCCAGATACCCAAGAATTATGCTGAGATGACAAAAGATGAAGTCATTCTTGCCACCATGGATAAGAGGGCTCAAAATATCATTGTTAGTGCAATTGATGATTCTACCCTTCAGAATCGAATTCACTGCACAAATACAAAGGAAATGTGGGATACTCTGGTGATCTACATGGAATGCATAGAGGAAGTCAGGGATGATAGAAAGTCCATGCTGAACCAGGTGTATAAAGGTTTCAGACAATCCAAGAGAGAAGAAATAACCACCTGCTATGAAAAATTCTTTAGGATTGTGAATGAACTAAGGACCTATGGAAGGATCTCTAGTCATTATTAGCTAAATGATAAGTTCCTTAGGTCTCTCACTAGAGACTAGGGCACAAAAATATGTGCCATAAAAGAAGTGGCTAAGCTGGGTGACACTCCACCCCGCACCCTATTATGAAAACTGCTCTCATATGAGATGTATTTAACTGTAAGGAAATAGGAAGAGATCAACTGCAAGTCTTAGGACAAAGAGAAGTCTGTGGCCTTCAAAGTTGAAGGCACAAGGAAAAGTAGGAGGAAGGCCCCTTCTCCTTTAAGAAGACCAGCAGATTCAGACTGCTCTGAATCAGAAGCATCAGACAATAGCTTGTCTGATGAGGACTTTGCTATCTTCTCCATGCAGCTCCATAGGCTGATGAAGAAGAAGCACTAGAAGATTAGGCCCTCCTCCTTAGCACATCACTGGAAGAAATCCTCAACAGAGGACAGGTATGGAACTAAACCTAGTAAACAGAATTCTACTAAAATTCTTTGTTACTGTTGCAACAAGCCAGGGCATGTCATTGCTGACTGCCTAGTGAAGAGAAGGGAGGATGGTGAGGAGGAACCTCACCAAAAGCATAAGTGCAAGAAAGAAAAGTCCTTTGTGGCTAAGAATGAGAAAAGCTAGACATACTCATCATCATCTCAGTTTGAAGAAGAGGAAGCCTACATTGGGCTAGTTGTTGCTGCTGCTAAAGATAAAGTTGTTACAGTAGAAGAAGTCTATCCTCTAGTAACGATAGGAATCAGGTCCCCTCTAACACTATCATACTATGACTCAGAGGTTGATGAATATGCCCATAGCTGCAGAGGGCTGATGGAAATGATTGATGACGAGGGCAGCCAGGATCAACCTCGTCAAAGTAAGGTACATTCCCTACCGAGTTCTATGTCTGGGTATGAGACAAGTCCCTATTCAGGATCCTCTTCACCTAATAGTGAAGTTGATTCTGGCTCAGAAGGTGATGTCAATCAATAAATTGACAGATATAGTGAACTTCTAGATGCCTTCAAGAAGTGCAAAAAGTTGAGTAAGAAGCAGGTTAAGGAGATTTTGTCTCTTCAGCCTACTGCTGCTCAGCTTGCTGAAACAGCTTCTGTGCTAAATCAGACAATGAGGGAACTCAGTCAACAGAAAACCCTGTCATGCATTCAGATGGAGACTATCAAGAGCAAAAATAGTCTCATTTGAGATCTTAAGGAAAAGATACAGAGGGAGAAAGGTATTGTGGCCAGTTTCTCTCAGCTCAATACAGTGTTGCCCTTGATAGACTCTTTCTCCTCACAGAAGGGTAAGAAGGGGTTGGGCTTTAGGGGTAACACAAGACATGCCCATCCCAAAGGGAAAGGGAAAGTTCCAATTGTGCCTATGGCATCTAAGTCTCCTATCCCATTCAAGAGGGTGATATTCCCTTCAAATAGGTATGACCAGGAAAGTATATATGGTCATTATATGAATGGTGCTTCCACAAGTAATATAAAAGATGTTCTCATCCATTGTGGAAGGAATAGTAGGGTAAGTGCCTTTAAGGATGCCATTAAGAAATTTAAATGGCCCATCATGCACCATTTGTTTTTGGTGCTACAACCCCCCACTCAAAAATGAGGCTGCAGCCAATTTTTAGAACCTGATAGCACAGAATCTGACTATGGGTAAGTCGGTCATCTTGCCTGATATGGCTGTTTTTGATGTTATTAAGAGCACATTGTCTGAAAATATTTATGCTGCTGATGGGGTTCAAAACAGGCCACACAGGCCAGTAAACAGACTAACCTTCTGTCAAATCCATGCTAAAAGGAATCAACAAATGGTTGTTGCCCATCTTCCTACTATCAAGACTGCAGTCAATCCAGCTACAAGGCCTACACAGAAAAGATGATATAATATACATGATTGTTTGTTCTGTGGTAAGTTAGGCCATTATGCCATTGACTGCTGGCATAATCCTAATGTGGCTAGGACCAGAGTTAGTCCACCAATCAGAAAACTTGTTGGTGGACATGTTCAGTTTCAGATAATATGCACCTAGGACCCAATAGATATTGGGGTCCTAAGGTAAAGTAAACTGTATATTGTAGGTTAGTCCAAGTGGTCATACCCCTATATGGTACTTGGACAGTGATTGTTCCAGGCACATGACTGGGACAAGGACCAACTTGAAGGAGTACACTCCAGTAAAAGATGGACCCAAAGTAATCTTTGGTGGTTTAGATAGAGGGGTAACAAGAGGTTATGGTAAGATCACCAATGTCATAGTCACCATCACTAAGGTGGCTTATGTTGAAGGGTTGCAAGACAACCTTATAAGCATAAGCCAGCAATCTGATCTTGGCTATGTTATTGTCTTCCACAAGGATAAGTGCCTAATTAGGAGATCAAGTGGCCGAAAGGCAATATTGACAGACACTAGGAGTGGAAATGTTTATTGCTTAAACTTTCTATGTTTAGATACAAACTCTCCTATTTGTCAAGTGGTAACTGAGAAAGTCTATTATTGTGTCCTATAGCACAAGAGACTAGCCCATGTAAATTTCAAGACTATTGGCAAGCTCTTCAGTCAAGAGCTAGTTAGGAATGGTCCCAATGTGAAGTGCTCCAAGGAGGGCATTTGCTCTGCTTGTCAAAAGAGCAAGCAAACAAAAGCTTCCTTCAAGGGCATGGGGACAAAAGATTCTATGAGGTGCCTATACCTCCTTCATATGGACTTGTTTGGTCATATGCCAGTTCATAGTCTTGGTAGGAAGGTCTACACCCTTGTAGTGGTTGAGGACTTTTCCAGGTTTGCTTGCGTGTTCTTCCTCAAGAGAAAGAACGAAACCCTTGATATCTTCATTAAGTTTGTCAAGCAAATTCAGAATGAGTTTAACAGCTCTGTGGTCAAAATCAGAAGTGACCATGGGACTGAATTTCAGTCTGATAGCATGACAAGGTTCTATGAAGAGCATGGAATTCATCAAGAATTCTCTTTACCTAGAACACCCCAGTAAAATGGAATTGTTGAGAGGAAAAATAGAACACTCATAGAGGATGGAAGGACCCTATTGAGTGACACATCTCTCTCATAATATTTCTGGGCTGAGGTAGTCAACACTGCATGTCATGTCCTCAACAGAGCTTCTATCACAAAGAGCCACAAGAAAACTCCCTATTAGTTCTTGAAAGGTAGAAAACCAAACCTGAGCTATCTCAGAATCTTCGGTAGTAAGTGTTATGTGCTTTATAATGGAAAGTCCTATATAACTAAATTGCTGCCAAGTCCTTTGATGGGTTTTTTGTTGGGTACACCAACCATATAAAAGCTTATAGGTTCTATAACTTAAAAAGCCAAGTTGTTGAAGAGTATATACATGTAGTCTTTAATGAGTCTACCATGATTTACAGTAAGCTGTCAACCTCCTCTTCTATTACTACAGATACAGAGATGTTGGTGGAAAAGCTTACCATCAAAGATACAGCTCCAGTTATGCAAGGTTATGTGGTTATTTCAGAAGGTCCACCAGACACACTTGGAGCAGATGAATATCAACAAGGAGCTATTCCTGAAGATGTTGGTGAAAGAAGATTGGCTCCAGCAATCAGGCATTTAAGAGACAATCCTGTGCAATAAATCATTGGTGAAGCTAGACAAGGTATAGTGACTAGAAGCAAGAATCTGAATACAGCTATGTATGGTAGTATCCTGTCATAGGTGGAGCCTAAGAAGTTTGAAGAGGCCAACATAGATCAATTTTGGATAATGGCTATGCAAGAGGAAGTGAACCAATTCAAAAGATGCAAGGTTTGGAAGTTGGTTCCCAGACCACAAGGATAAAATCTCATTAGAGTCAAGTGGATCTACAGGAATAAGCTCTATGAAAATGGCATTATAATTAAGAATAAAGCAAGGCTAATTGCTAAGGGGTACAGAAAAGAAGAAGGTATTGATTTTGATAAAACTTTTCCATTGTAGCAAAATTGGAGTCCATCAGACTGTTCCTTTCATATGCTCCACACAAGAGATTCAAAGTCTACTAGATGGATGTAAAGACAGCCTTTCTGAATGGTGACTTAAGAGAAGAAGTCTATGTTTAGCAGCCTCAAGGCTTTGTTGTTCCTAACTCTTCTTATTCTGTTTATAGACTTAGGAAAGCTCTATATGGGATAAAACAAGCCCTTAGAGCATGGTATGAGACCTTGTCTAGCTTCCTCATTGAGAACAAATTCTCAAGGGCGAAGATCGAAAGGACCCTATTCCTAAGGGAATCTAATGGTAAGAGCATCCTATTCCAAATCTATGTAGATGATATCATTTTTGGATCTATGAATGATAACCTCTGTAAGAAGTTTGCTAAACTTATGCAGGGGAAGATTGAGATGAGTAGTATGGGAGAACTTTAGTTCTTATTGGGTCTTCAAGTAAGACAGACTATGTTTGCTTTTCCATATCCCAATCTAAGTTCACTAGGGAGTTAAAAAAGAAATTTGGCATGGAGAATTCCTCCACCATAAGAACTCCCATGGGATCAAATATGCCTATAGGCAAGGATGAAGCAGGGAAGTCTGTTGATGAGACCTTATATAGAGGGATAATTAGCTCCCTTCTTTATCTTACTGTAAGTAGGACAGACATCATGTTTACTACATGTGTTTGTGCTAGGTATCAAGCTTGCCCTAATGAATCTCACTACTCTGCTGCAAAGAGAATTTTGAGGTATCTTAAGGACACACCAGATCTTGGCCTATGGTACACTAGGAATGGCGAGTTTGAACTAACAGGCTACTCAGATGCAGATTTTGCAGGCTACAAAGAGGATATAAAGAGCACTTCCGGCACCTGTCAACTCTTGGGTGGAAGACTAGTGTCTTGGAGCAGTAAGAAGCAAACTAGTATTGTAATCTCAACTGCAGAGTCAGAGTACATCTTAGCAAGTAGCTACTATGCTCAGTTGCTGTGGATCCAGCATCAGCTCCAAGACTACAACCTCTAGATAAGTAGAAGCCCTCTATTTTGTGATTCTACTAGTGATATATCAATTGCTAGGAATCTTGTTTCTCACAGCAGGACTAAGCATATTGAGATAAGATACCATTTCATTAGGGAGTATGTAGAATGTGAATACATCACCTTTGAGTTTTTCCCAACAGAAGAGTAAGTGGCGGACATCTTCACTAAGACCTTAGATGAAGCAAAGTTTAACACCTTCAAGTTTGAGTTGGGTATGTTAAACCTAGCATAGCTTCAGTTGCTCCTTAAATAGTTGCAGGCTATATTATGTCTTATAGATTGAATTGCTCTTCAATAGAATGAAGACATTTCAAGTGGTATACCTTCAATGGTATCATGTTCAAGTGCTGTCCAGACTAGTGCAGAAGACAGTGTCTACCAAGAAACATGACAGATGCTGCTTCAGTTGAGGGGGAGCATGTCCAACACTACTCTAAGTACTCTCAAGGTGTTCAAACTACTGTCTATGACAAATCAAAGAGGGGGAACAAAAAATCCTCCCTGGATATTTACAAAAGATAAAATGGGGGAGAAGGACTTGAATCAGCTTACTGATTCAAGGAATTAAAAGTGGTATCATAAGACAGGAGGAAAAGGATATAAGTGTTATCAAATTCATCAAAAGCAGGTAGCAACTATTAAGGGGGAGTAGGTGCAGGTATACCGTGCAGACAAGGAAGTTTACCATAACTTATCATCTTATCATATCTTTTCCTGTTATATAACTGCAATTTGTTGGTGTATGTCATTGACTTAGATATTTGGTGGGAAGTTTTCACTTCTTAAAATAGGGGGAGGTTATTGGGTCCATTGCCCACAATGTCCTAGATTTGAAGAAGTCAAAAATGTCAATGAGCATACACAATGGTATATTTAATATATGTTCAAGTTTATATATGCAGGTTTGTCCTTATAACATTGATAGGACAGGAATTCTAACTAGTATGACAGGTGCTCACAAGGTGAAGATGTTTGATAGGCTGAAAATCGCTTAAGTATACAGGCGTTGAGTAAGGTATATTCACTCAATGCCAGGTGAGAAAATTCGTTGAATATAGCTTGTTAGTATTAGCCTAAATATTGTCTAGACAGAAATGTGGCTAAGTCCACAGGCGTTGAGTGAGGTCAACTCACTCAACGCCAAACAGCAAAAAGCTCTGAGATAGGCTAATACAGTAAAAGCCTAAGAAGAAATGAGCAGAAAAGTGGCTAAGTCCACAGGCATTGAGTGAAGATAATTCACTCAATGCCATAACATCATAATCATTTAGTATAGCTCAGTCAGTCAACGCCACAGGAAAATTGTGAATATTTACCTAGTCCACAGGTGTTGAGTGAGGGAAGCTCACTCAACGCCATGTGATAATGCATTGACTAATTCTCAAAGCCTGTGTTTTTAGACACAAAATTTGGCAAAGTCCAAATGCGTTGAGTGTAGCTCACTCACTCAACGCCAGATAATAGAAGAAAATCTATCAAGTAGTTTGGCATTGAGTGGAGCTTACACACTCAATGCCAAGAGGCTGAATAATGAGCTAAGGCAAAAAGCATTTAGTGAGGCTTGCTCACTCAACGTTGTCAACGCCTTATGATAGAAAGATTGCCTAAGTGTTTTGGCGTTGAGTGAGGCTTGTTCACTCAATGCTGTCAATGCCTAACGACAGAAAGATTAGCTAAGTGTTTTGGTATTGAGTGAAGCTTGCTCACTCAATTTTGTCAAGCCTAATGACAGATAGGTTATTACACCCTAAAAGGAGTACTGGTCATATGAGGCTATCGAGCGGTAATAGTCTTATCACAAGCAGTAGCTTAGTAAATTTAAAGACCAAGTGCTCTGGTTTTTACCACCTGGCGATAGGAAGCTAAAACAATTTGGTAGAGAATGCCTTCGGAAAGACCACTCAATGCTTTCGAGGAATCGTCGAGAGTGCTACCGCCAGGCGATAGGTGTTACCGTACCGCGCTAGCCTCTTGACGAACATCGAAATGATTTCTCGAATAATAAGTCTACCGCTAGGCACTAAAGGGTTATCGCGGGGCGACATCTCTGGATAGCGGCACCGGCTGGTAAAAGCGGTTACCACATGTATTACCGCGTAGCGGTAGGAGTTACCGCGCGGTGGTAGCTTTTGTATATAAGATGGACTTGAGATTTTATTCTCATATTCACTTATACATTCTCTTCTTTACTTTTGGAGAGGGAAGAGGAGGAGTGTCTAGGAACTCTTGGAGAGAACGATCCGAGGTGTGCTTGTGATTGGAATCGCGAGTGGACGCTAGATCCGCGGAGAGGAAGTTGTGTCAATCAATACCATCCGGATAAAAGATCACAGTCATGGCTCCGAACAGAACTACAAGGGTAACGATCTACCTTCTTGGACAAGTGAAGTCCATCTCTTTGCATTTGCATGGAATCCCCCACCAAAAGGTGGATAATCGAGGGAAATCATTTTTGTGAATTCATGAAATGCCCAGTGAGTCTTGCATAAAAATCCAGAAATGTGTAGTACAGAATAGACATGCTGTGTGAAGCCCATATGGACAAGTTGGTTTGGATTGGTGATGTTTATTTTGCATGTCGGAGAATACTCTGAGTATAAATGAGTAATATACGGGGTCTACGGGGTACTGGAGTTGCATTCCAGGAAAATACCCTAGAAATCCACGGTGTAAGACCAGTTTGATATTGTCGGGCGAAAATGAGTATCGCCAACGGGGATAGATCTTGGAGAGCTTCTGTTGGTCCCGCCAAGCGATCGTGATGAATGCTGGCACTAACTCCCTTTTTGATTGTAAATCCTTTCTTTGAGAGACTATGAGGCTAATCTGTGAGCTACGAGATCTTAAAGGTCATCGAGCCGAACGGATAAGGGGAAGCCAACCCGTGACTGTCTAGATATTAAATTGACGATTTGAGCAACAAACAATGGATGAACTATCTCTGTGTTATGGTTATCTAACTTGAGTGCCTATGTTATTAGTGTTTGTTAGAATCACATAATGAGAGTCTTGGGCTGTACGCCATTAAGAATAAAGTCTCCAGCTGTAACGAACCCATTTGCGCTAGGCCCCTTGTGCGCGCTTTTGAAGTCAGGAGAGCTGATTTAGGCTCAGGAGGTGCAGGCAATCAGGCGCGCACTCATGGGGAAAAGGAAATAAGTTGAGTACCTGTGTTGAGTATGACACGGGTAGGGACATGGGCGTGTCCCTACCCGTGTTTTGTGGCATTGTGTGACCGCGACATTGAGTGATTTTGGCACGGCGTTGAGTAGACTGTCCCGAGGAGGACACGGGTGTGTCCCAACCCGTGTTCCATGGCTTTGAGTGTCGTGGCGTTGAGTGGCATGGCTTTGAGTGGCACGACATTGAGTGGACTGTCCCGAGGAGGACATGGGTAGAGACACGGGCGTGTCCCTACCCGTGTGCCGTGGCGTTGAGTGCCATGGATTTGAGTGGCATGGCTTTGAGTGGCAGACATGGCTGACCAGAGAATGACACGGGTAGAGACACGGGCGTGTCCCTACCCGTGTGCTCCAAGGCAAGCAAAACGAGAAGTGTCTAGAGAAGGACACGAGTATCGACACGGCGAGAACCACGCCCGTGTCACCTGGACACGGGTACAGACACGGGCATGTCAGTTCCCTGTGTATGAGCACGAAACGGCAGTCAAATCGTTGATGTTTTTTCGCAAGAGCAGAATACGGGTAAGGGCACGGCCGTGTCCTTCCCCGTGTCACTTCTGTATAAAAGAGAAAAATGAAACCCTAACCATCTCATTATCTTCCAAACCCTATTTTCTGGAGAGGAACTTTTGAAGGAGATATATCTTGTTAGAGCCAACCAACCCCATGAGGAAACGCCACCGCCGTCAAGGGAAAAACGATGCCAATCAAAAGGATGACATGATCCATGGCCGGAAATGGCGGAACTGCTGGAAATGCGGTGATCTTCCTCCACTCTCCCTTTGTGCTAGATCCATAGTTATTCTTAGGCGAGACATCGACTCAAATGAGTCTTGATGTGTGAGGTGATGGTTTCTAGGAGGGCCATTGATAGTTTAACTTTGAAGACAGCCTAAACACCTAGAGGGGGGGGGGGGTGAATAGGTTCTGCTTATTTATAAAAACTTCTAGGCAGAATTCAATTCAATGACTAACAAAAGAATCACAACAATCACAGAAAATAAAACATCACAGATTGCACAATGTTTTATAGTGGTTCCCCAAGGTCTGGGTACATCCACTTTCCCCCCTTCACCTATCTAGCAGTATGCTAGATTCGGTCAAACTTCCACTAATCTCAGATCAACAGATCCTACAACTCAGAACCCAACTGGTTCCTACAACTCAGGCACAACTGCCCTACCTCAGCCTTGCCCCAAGGCCTATAACTCAGAGAAGATTCTTCTCCTACACTCAGGCAAACAGCCCTACCACTCAGAGTTCAACACTCCTACACTCAGCCTTTATAACACAGGCTTACAACTCAGATCTGTGAAAACAGATCCTACAGAAATATAGAAAAGATTATTTAACTGTCTTGCATAAATTGAGAGAGAAAAGGCCAAGACAATTCTTGATCAGCTGATGCAATCAACTGTATCTGAGCCTTCTTCAAAGCTTCTTGAATATGAACTTAGCTGAGTTGATTCCAAACAGCTTCTTGAGAATCCACTGGTGGTTTCTTTCTTCTTCTTCTTCAAATTCTGGCTTGATCTCTCTCTATCCAGCACTTTGAATGATTCTTCTGAATTCTGATTAGAACTCTTCTTTGATCTATCCTTAGATAGTCTTCTTTGATCTTCCGGAGAAGATCTTCTTAAGTGCCTAGCACTTTCTTGAAATGAATTGGATTGTAATCCTTCTCAACTTTTTGATTCTTATTAATGTTTTCAAAAGTTACTTTCTCCTTCTGAATCTGTCTATTTATAGACTTTCTTCATGGTAACCGGCTGATCCGGTTTCTAACTGTTTTCTGACAAGTCTGACAGCTTCAGTTAACCGATGGCAACCCACAGCTGTCAAGTCTTCAAACAAGTCCTGTGCCTTAGTCTTGAACCACAAGTTGTCGAGACAGTCTGTCAGAAAGTGTCGAGACCATCTGTCTATCTGTGTCGACACAATTGACTTTGGTGTCGACACAGTCTTTAGTGATGTCGACTAAGTTGCCTTTGAGTCGACACAGCTTCTTCAGAAAATAACTTGGTCTTGACTCTTCAGTGTGTCGACACAAGTCCTGTGTGTCGACACAGTTGTTGTAGAATCATAACTTAGTAAGTGTCGACTTAGCCTTCAGGTGTCGACACAGTCTTCTTTTAACTTTGCTATAATGTGTTGACTCAATCACAATGTGTCGACACATTCTGCTGGTGTCGACAAACTTGAGGTCGACTATATTCTTCTGTGTCGACACATCCAACTGGTGTCGACAATCTTGAGATCGACTATACTCTTCTGTGTCGACACATTTTCCCAATGTTGAGGTCGACGCTTTTCTTCTGTGTCGACACAAATTCCCAGTGTTGTGTCGACTTACTTCTTCTGTGTCGACACTTTTTCCCAGTATAGTTGTAGACCAACTGCTATGTGTCGACACTGCTTCCCAGTGTTGTGTCGACTATTTTCTTCTATGTGTCGACACTGCTTCCTCTGTGTCGACACTTGGACTTAGAATTTTTTCTGCATACTTTATCAATTCTTCACCTGCACATGTCAACTCAAAAACAACATCAAATACACCTTGATGTATATCATTGAGCTAGGTTGGGCTTCTTCAAATCAGGTACACATTTTCCAATGTACCCAACAATCTCCCCCTATTTGGAGAAGTAATAACCCTTATAGCCAATGATATACACCATTTATAAACAGTACTAAATTGATGATATATGACATAACATGAATACTTAATATAAACAAAACATAAAAACAATCCATCACAGAATGCACATTATTATATGCCAAACAACATTTTGTTTATAACTGGGTAATGTTTGATTACATTGTTTTACATTTAATGATTACATCACAACATTACAAAACACTATGAAGGAACTTAAAACATAATCAGGATTGATCAGGCTCTCTAATTATAATCCCTTTGCCAGATTGAATTGTAGCTGTCACAGGAGCTTCTGATTCTTCAGCTATCTTCTTTCCTTTTTGATCAGCTTTCTTCTGAGCTTCTTCCTTGATCCTTTGCCTTTCAAAATAGTGAAAAGGCTTTGGGAAGTACTTGCTTGGCTCCTTAGCATCTGATGGCAGTCTTCCCAGCTTAGCTTTCCTTCTGAATTGTACTATTGCTTCCTGTCTTGCCTCATACTTCTGCCATTCTATCTCATTGTACCACTTCCCTCTCTCATGAACTTTATCTTGTACAGCTTTCCATGCAGTGAGTATTATGTTCCTTGAAGTAGGACTCCACTGCTCATAATCTGGCTTGAGTGCAGCCTGCTCTCTGAATCTCTTCTTTGCTAATAGAGCATCTTGCTGTTCTTTCAGAGTAGCCTCAGGTTTATCAACCTTCCCAATGACAATATTAGTAACCTCCTTTGGAGGACTATACATTCCTTGAACCTTCTGATCAATCATGTCAAAATCTGGAGGGGGGTAAATGACTTGGGCAACCTCAGGTTGATTGCCTTCAAGTAGATTTGATTGTATTCCTGACTCATCCACCATAGCATCATCACACAATGGGGGATATCCCAAAGTGGCTCGGATACTATTGGTCACCCATTTGGAGTGCTCTGAGCCTGCATGAATTAGCATCCTCTCCCCCTTTATGGCTTCTCTAGAGACATGATCTCTTAGATCTTCCTTTTGAAATCTGATTTGGCCATCCAAATAATTCACACCCTCTTTAAAAAATGGTTTTAACTTTTGAAGCTTTTCAGATATTTCTTTTTGAGAGGTTGTGATGGCAGTCTTAACAGAAGCAATGGCAGCTTGAAAATTCTTATCAAATTCTTCCCTTTCTTTGGCTCTATCTGCAGGCAGACCTGGAACAATCTTCTTTACCTCCTTAATGATCTCATTATGAGATTCAATTAAATTCTCATTCATTCTTATCTGATTTTCCAAAACATAGCTTTGCTTCAAAACAATGTCATCCACCTTTGTAGTAATAGCCTCCTGTTGTTGAGCTAGATAAACCACAGCATTGCCACCCTTGTGGAAGCAATCTGTCATTTCCTTTTTATGCATGTTGACTTGAAACTGGATGGACTTTATATCCTGAGCTAAGTCAAACTGAAGTGACTTGCTATTTTCATCAACATACTTTTCCAGAGCCATCCTTTGTTCATCCAATTTTACCTGTAGATCTACCATAAACTTGTTATAATCAAAGGCTGGAGATACTTGTAGAGGTGTTGTCTGTAAAGCCTGCTTATAATTCTTGCTTCTTCTCTTAAATACAACAAGTTTTCTTTTCTTTGCCATCCTGGCATCTTCAGTTTCAGTTTCAGATGAAGTATCTAAATGAATTCTCTCTTGAGGAGGATTAATTGTATCTGTCCCAGTGACCTGTTGCTCAGCTTCAACAGCCACTGGCTCCCCCTCAACTTGTGCCTCAACTTCAGCTTCCTGATCAATTTCCATACCTATTGACTTCTCAATTTCTTGTCCACCTCCTACTTTATCAGTAGTAGTATCATCATCAGGGAATAACTCCTCCAGAGTAAATTCCAGTTGAGCTGTAACTTCTGCAGCAGTTAAATCTTGAGAAAAGTTTAACTGTGCTTCCTCTTGCACTTGTACTTCAGTATTTGTAGTATCTAGAGGAGGAGTGGACACTAGCTCCCCCTAAACCTGTGCAGTAACAAAAATATGAGCAATGTCTTTTATAGTAAAATACATTAGCTCCCCCTATACTTGTACCTTATCAGGAGTAGATACCTTTTGAGCAGGAGTGGAAACTGGCTCCCCCTGCATCTGTGCAGGTGTTGACACTTGCTGGACTATAGTTGAGTCAAGCTGTTCTTCAACCTGTGTCCTCAGTGGGTCTTCTTGTAGTTGTTCAGTTTCTTGATTTTTAGTAGGGGATTTCACAGGGGTGTCTGGCCTGCTCTCTTCAGGCACATCCTTGGACAGCACCCTATCCCACCTTGAGAACAGTCTCATATCCATTCTTCTCATATGATTAATCTTAGTCCCTTGCAGTTGCTGCATTACTTCAGGAATCACTCCAGTGAGGTATAAGCTCATGATCCTGGCCATGTTAGGCTTCTTGATTCCTTCTTTGATCTTGTCAAAGAGTACTCCTGACCAATCAGTAGGAATTGTAAAAACAATCCTGGTCATAAGGCTGAACATATAGGCAGAAATCCTATCATGTCCACTTGTCTTGCAGAGGATCACTTTCCCAACTTTTCAGACAAGAACTTCCCTTGCTGATTCATACCCTTCCTGTTGAATGCAGCTCCAATCTTCAAGCCTGAGTCCAGTCCACACCATTGAAGGGCTTCCCTTGTCTTAGAGCTAGGAACTTCCTCTTCATTCTCAACTACTTGTAATTGAAAGATCTTTCTTAAACTTCTTTGAGTAATCTTCACCTTAGTCCCTTGTACATTGGACTTAATCTTGAGGCCAGTCGAGTGGACTGATGCAGAGATAAAGAACTCGTGCACCTCCTTCTTCCAGATTTTAGTTGGTTCTGAGATGAGAAATTCTAATCCTGACTCAGAGAGGAGGGTGATAACCCCTTGAACATCTGGCGGCGCCTCTGCAAAGGCCTGGCGCACCAACTCATACCCTTCATTAATGTTGTCTTCAATCCTTGGCGCCATCGATTCGTCGAGAAAGCTTGAGAGAAGAGAGAAAGATAGACTGTCGACACAGGGTTTTAGTCTCGAAAACCTTGGAAGTGTGTCGACGGAAAGAGTTTTTGACCTATTTATAGCTTCAGTTGAAAGAAGTTCAAAAGGCGCCAAAAACAGTCTAAATGTGTCGACACAGACGGAATGTGTCGACACAAACTTCTATTGACTCGACATTACTTCAGCCTACTATGTGTCGACACCAATTTGTGGTTATGTCGACACCTTGGATACATAATAGAAAGACAGAAATTCTGTGTCGACTCTAAGGATAAGTGTCGACACATATTCTGTAAGTGTCGACACCATTATCCTGGTTGAGTCGACATTACATTTCTGGTTAAGTCGACAATATAACTCTTAAGTGTCGACACATATTCTCTGTGTCGACACAATATTTCTGACTTGTCGACATTATTTCTCTGAGTCGACACATTATTACTGAATGTGTCGACACAATCTTACTTAGCCAATTTCTATTGTTATTACTTAACTTACTTAAATCCCACTTTAATTGCATTGTTAATGATTTTGTTAATACATTAATCAATGGTTAACATACCTAATTCAATTTTGAATTTATTGAATTTGGTTTCATCTAAAGGCTTAGTAAATACATCTGCTATTTGATAATCTGTTTTTACAAATTCCAATGAGATGTCTCCTTTTTCTACATGTTCTCTAAGAAAATGGTATTTGATTTCTATATGCTTAGTTCTACTATGAGAAACTGGATTATTAGCAATAGAAATAGCACTCTTAGAATCACATAAAAGGGGTGTTCTACTTACCTGAATACCATAATCCTTAAGCTGATGCTGCATCCATAATAGCTGTGCACAGCAGCTTCCAGCAGCAACATACTCTGACTCAGCTGTGGAAATTGCCACACTAGTCTGCTTCTTACTACTCCAAGATATTAGTCTTCCTCCCAGGAATTGACAAGTACCTGTAGTACTCTTTCTATCCTCTCTATATCCTGCAAAATCTGCATCTGAATAGCCTGTTAGTAGAAAATCTCTATTCCTAGGGTACCAAAGACCTAGAGTAGGAGTGCCCTTTAGATATCTCAGAATCCTTTTGACTGCAGTATAATGAGATTCTTTAGGGCAGGCTTGGTACCTAGCACAGACACATGTTGCATACATAATGTCAGGTCTACTAGCAGTGAGATATAGTAGAGACCCAACTATTCCTCTATACAATGATTCATCAACAAGTTTACCTGCCTCATCTTTGCATATAGGCATACTTGTTCCCATAGGAGTTCTCATGGTGGAGGATGACTCCATACCATATTTCTTAATTAATTCTTTGGTGAACTTAGACTGGGATATGGACAATCCATCATCAGTCTGTCTTACTTGGAGTCCCAAGAAGAACTTAAGTTCTCCCATACTGCTCATCTCAAACTTCCCTTGCATAAGTTTGGCAAACTTTTTACAAAGGTTGTTTTCAGTAGATCCAAAGATTATGTCATCAACATAGATCTGGACTAAGATGATCTTTCCTTTGGATTCCCTAAGGAATAGAGTTTTGTCTATCTTTCCTCTTGAAAATTTATTCTCAATGAGGAAGGTAGACAGGGTTTCATACCAAGCCCTTGGAGCTTGTTTTAACCCATACAAAGCTTTCCTAAGCTTATACACAGAATCAGGTTTAAGAGGATCTACAAAACCTGATGGCTGCTCTACATATACTTCTTCTTTAAGATCACCATTCAGAAATGCTGACTTCACATCCATCTGGTATACTTTGAAGTCTTGGTAGGCTGCATAGGCAAGGAACATTCTGATTGCCTCCAGCCTTGCTACTGGAGCAAAGGTTTGATCAAAGTCAATCCCTTCTTCCTGCCTGTATCCTTTTGCAACTAACCTTGCTTTATTCTTCACTATTATCCCACTTTCATCTAGCTTGTTCCTATAGATCCACTTAGTGCCAATTATGTTGTGGCCTCTTGGTTTAGGAACAAGCTCCCAGACTTTGCACCTTCTGAATTGATTCAGCTCCTCTTGCATTGCATCAATCCAGTGCTGGTCTTGGATAGCTTCTTCAAACTTCTTAGGTTCCATTTGGGACAAGAAACTTGAATGCAAAACTGTGCTTTGATTTCTGCTTCTATTTTGCACTCCTTGTCTTGGATCACCAATTATCTGATCAGTAGGATGATCTCTTAGTTATCTTATAGCTGGAGGAAGATTCCCTTCAGGTTGAGCATCTCCAGCTTCTTCATTCTGCTGAACCTCTTGGTTTTCATCAGCTTCCATTATCTCTTGTACTCCTCCTGGACAGCAGCCTTCATTTTCCAATGCTCCATCTTCCTTTGAAGCTTCAGCAATGGAGAGCTTGTCCATCCTCTTGCTTATACCTGTTGAGTCATTTGATCTACAAGACAACTCACAATTGATTAATCTTGTTTCATCAAATACAACATGCACAGATTCCTCAACAACTTGAGTAGTTAAGTTGAAGACTCTATAGGCCTTACTATTTGTGCTGTACCCAACAAATATCCCATCCTGGGATTTGGCAGCAAACTTAGTCAAATATGACTTGCCATTGTTAAGTATATAGCACTTGCAACCAAAGATCCTAAAATAGGATAGATTTGGTTTTCTGCCTTTCACAATCTCATAGGGAGTCTTTCTGTGGCTTTTGGTGATAGAAGCCCTATTGATGACATGACAAGCAGTGTTAACTGCCTCAGCCCAAAAATATTCTGGGAGAGAGGTGTCACTCAATAGAGTTCTACCAGCTTCAATTAATGTTCTATTCTTTCTTTCAGCAATTCCATTTTGCTGAGGTGTTCTAGGTGAGGAGAATTCTTGGAAAATCCCAAAGTCTTTACACAAGTTTATTATGCTTTCAGATTGAAACTCAGTACCATGGTCACTTCTGATTTTGACCACTGTACTATTCAGTTCATTCTGAATTTGCTTTACAAAATTAAGTAATACACTTGGGGTTTCAGATTTTTGTCTCAGAAAGAACACCCATGTAAATCTAGAATAGTCATCTACAACCACAAAAGTGTAGACCTTCCTACCTAGACTATGAACTGGCATAGGACCAAAAAGATCCATATGCAAGAGGTATAAGCACCTCACAGAATCCTTGTTTTCAAGGCTTTGAAATGAGGATTTTGTCTGCTTTCCCTTTTGACAAGCTGAGCATACCCCTTCCTTTATACAATTAACTTGAGGCCCATTCCTCACTAGTTCTTTACTAATGAGTTGGACAATTGTCTTGTAGTTTAGATGAGCCAATCTCTTGTGCCACTTAACACAATGGGAAGCATTGTCATCAGCTACAAGACAAATGGGGAAAGCCTTATACTCACATTCAAAATTAAGGCAATATACATTTCTCTTCCTATACCCAGTCAATATGATCTCTTGATCACTTGACCTTTTGATATGACATCCATCCTTACCAAATGAAATGTCATATCCTAGATCACTCAGCTGGCTTATGCTTATTAGATTATGTTTCAAACCTTTTACATAGGCCACTTGGGTGATAGTAATTAGGTTAGAAGAAATGTTACCAAACCCTTTGATGACTCCCTTCTCAGATCCACCAAAGATCACTTTAGGTCCATCTTTGACAGATGAATACTCCTTCAGCAGCCCCTTTGTTCCAGTCATGTGCCTGGAACAACCACTATCCAAGTACCATATAGGGGCATGGTTACTTGGATTCACCTGCAATACAGAATTACTTAACCTTAGAACCCAAGTAAGTCTTGGGTCCTTGGTTCAGGTTAGCATTAATAAAGTTATCATAGCCTCTTCTAACAGGTAGACTCTTATTCGTTATAACACTTGTGTTATACCAGCAGTCTAATGCAAAATGGCCTCTCTTGCCACAGCACCAACATTCAAACTTATTGTATCTAGATCTAGATACATCCTTGTCAGAAGAATTTCTGTTCATTGCTGGTGCTGTTGCAACTTCACCTACTGATTTCTTAAAACCATTGGGTTTATGACCATTGGTAGGCCTGCTTGCATTTACACCCTTGTTCTTCAGAACATTAATCTTAATATGACCTTGAATGTCTTCATGATCATATATGTTAGAAGGCACTTTCACCTTACTAAACTTTATGGGGACTGAAAGGTTTAGTGGCTTAATAGGGGCTTTGCCTTTCCTCTTGAATCTGCCAGCCCTGGAGTTACCTTTAAATCCTAATCCAGCCTTACCCTTCTGAGTGACAAATTCATCTATCAAGGGTAAGACAGATTTTGGCTTAGAGTAACTAGCCACTAAATCCCTTTCAATTCTAAGTCTGGCCTCCAGACTCTTCACTTGATCATTAGTATAATTAATTGTGCCCATCTGAATAATAGTTATATTCTTCAGCTTGGCAATTTCATTTAATTTTTGATCAAGGACTTTTTCTAACTCAGTTGTTGCTACCCTTAGTTCAGCAATTTCCTGAGCCTGAGTTTTAACCAGGTTCTTTCTTTTCTTAAGGGCCTGCAACAAGTCCCCATACTTGTCTATCAATTGATAGACATCTCCTTCAGATCCAGATGCATCTTCATCACTTGATGCAGATGTAGCTGATTCTTCACTTGTACTACAAACAGATGTACTGGAAGGACATTTTACCTCATTAGGACCAGACTGATTCTGGCATATGTCCTCTTTTGATCTTGTCATCAACCCCATGCATTGATGTTCATTGATGGAGTCTAGCAACTGCATAAACTCCTCTTCCTCAGATGCAGCATGTAGTCCAATATATGCTTCAGCTTCAGATCCTGATTCTGAAGTTGACTGGTCTGACAGACTTTTATCTTTCTTTGCTACAAAGGATTTCTCCTTCTTGCCTTTCTGATAAGTCTTCTTCTTTTCTGAAGATTCCTTCCTCTTGTCAGGACAATCAGCCACTACATGTCCAGGCCTATTGCAACAATAACAGACAATCTTTGAAGTAGTGGCTTTACTGGGCTTTGATCTGCTTTTCTCTTTCCTTGATGACCTTCTCTTCTGATAATAGTCATCAACTTGCTGTGATGTGGAAGGCCTAGACTTCCATTACTTCTTTTTAAAGAACCTTTGGAATTGCCTTGTGAATGCAGCAAAGTCTGCATCTTAATCACAGCTTTCTGAACCCTTATCTGAATTTTCAGAACTATCTTCTTCAACTTCTTTAGGAGGAGATGGTGATTTCCTCCTATTCTTTCTAGTGGCTTCAGCATTAAATGCCACAGTCTTTTCTCTGTGATCTCCTCTTGAGTTTCTTTCCTCCTCCTTCCTCACCATAAGTTGCATTTCATAGGATAGCAACTTTCCAAACAGGGTTGGAGGAGATATCTCTGCCAATTTAGCCACTTCTCTTATGGCACAGATCTTTGTATCCCAATCCTTTGATAAGGATCTTAAGAATTTGTCATTCAGTTCATAGGTACTGAAGACTCTTCCATAGGATATTAGCTCATTCACAATTCTATAGAATTTCTTATAGCACTCAGTTATGCTATCAGATTTTCCTTGTCTAAAGCTTTCATACTCCTGATTTAGCATAGACTTTCTGTCCAGCCTTACTTCTTCAGATCCCTCCATGTAGACAATCAATGTGTCCCACATCTCCTTGGAGGTCTTGCAGTGAATCAGATTCTGAAATGTTGAATCATCTATGGCACTAACAATGATGTTCTGTGCCCTTTTGTCCATGGTTGCCAAGATGATTTCATCCTTGGTCATTTCTGAATAAGTCTTTGGTATTTGGATATTTGCATCAAGAACAGATATCTTCATTGGAATGAAGGGGCCTTCCTGTACTGTGATGTAAATCCTTGGGTCAGATGCCTCCATAAACAATCTGACTCTTTCTTTCCAGATCCCAAAGATTTCCTTCTTGCATATGGGTAATTTCATAGACCCTAGCTCCTTATGATTCTCTCCAGAACCCATCTTCTAGAATCTTAAATCTTGAACCTGCCTTTCAGATCTACCTCAGACTGTTAAGTCCTTTTTGAGGAACCTCCCTCTGATACCACTTGATAGTTTAACTTTCAAGACAGCCTAAACACCTAGAGTGGGGGGGGGGGGGTGAATAGGTTCTGCTTATTTATAAAAACTTCTAGGCAGAATTCAATTCAATGACTAACAAAAGAATCACAGCAATCACAGAAAATAAAACATCACAGATTGCATAATGTTTTATAGTGGTTCCCCAAGGTCTGGGTACATCCACTTTCCCCCCTTTACCTATCAAGCAGTATGCTAGATTCGGCCAAACTTCCACTAATCTCAGATCAACAGATCCTACAACTCAGAACCCAACTGGTTCCTACAACTCAGGCACAACTGCCCTACCTCAGCCTTGCCCCAAGGCCTACAACTCAGAGAAGATTCTTCTCCTACACTCAGGCAAACAGCCCTACCACTCAGAGTTCAACACTCCTACACTCAGCCTTTATAACACAGGCTTACAACTCAGATCTGTGAAAACAGATCCTACAGAAATATAGAAAAGATTATTTAACTGTCTTGCCTAAATTGAGAGAGAAAAGGCCAAGATAATTCTTGATCAGCTGATGCAATCAACTGTATCTGAGCCTTCTTCAAAGCTTCTTGAATATGAACTTAGCTGAGTTGATTCCAAACAGCTTCTTGAGAATCCACTGGTGGTTTCTTTCTTCTTCTTCTTCAAATTCTGGCTTGATCTCTCTCTATCCAGCACTTTGAATGATTCTTCTGAATTCTGATAAGAACTCTTCTTTGATCTATCCTTAGATAGTCTTCTTTGATCTTCCGGAGAAGATCTTCTTAAGTGCCTAGCACTTTCTTGAAATGAATTGGATTGTAATCCTTCTCAACTTTTTGATTCTTATTAATGTTTTCAAAAGTTACTTTCTCCTTCTGAATCTGTCTATTTATAGACTTTCTTCATGGTAACCGGCTGATCCGGTTTCTAACCGTTTTCTGACAAGTCTGACAGCTTCAGTTAACCGGTGGCAACCCACAGCTGTCAAGTCTTCAAACAAGTCCTGTGCCTTAGTCTTGAACCACAAGTTGTCGAGACAGTCTGTTAGAAAGTGTCGAGACCATCTGTCTATCTGTGTCGACACAATTGACTTTGGTGTCGACACAGTCTTTAGTGATGTCGACTAAGTTGCCTTTGAGTCGACACAGCTTCTTCAGAAAATAACTTGGTCTTGACTCTTCAGTGTGTCGACACAAGTCCTGTGTGTCGACACAGTTGTTGTAGAATCATAACTTAGTAAGTGTCGACTTAGCCTTCAGGTGTCGACACAGTCTTCTTTTAACTTTGCTATAATGTGTTGACTCAATCACAATGTGTCGACACATTCTGCTGGTGTCGACAAACTTGAGGTCGACTATATTCTTCTGTGTCGACACATCCAGCTGGTGTCGACAATCTTGAGATCGACTATACTCTTCTGTGTCGACACATTTTCCCAATGTTGAGGTCGACGCTTTTCTTCTGTGTCGACACAAATTCCCAGTGTTGTGTCGACTTACTTCTTCTGTGTCGACACTTTTTCCCAGTGTAGTTGTAGACCAACTGCTATGTGTCGACACTGCTTCCCAGTGTTGTGTCGACTATTTTCTTCTATGTGTCGACAATGCTTCCTCTGTGTCGACACTTGGACTTAGAATTTTTTCTGCATACTTTATCAATTCTTCACCTGCACATGTCAACTCAAAAACAACATCAAATACACCTTGATGTATATCATTGAGCTAGGTTGGGCTTCTTCAAATCAGGTACACATTTTCCAATGTACCCAACAGCCATGCTAGAACTTGTGATCTAATGGTTAGTCATCTTCAACCTCCCCTTACTTCAAAGTGATGATGGGTGTGGTACAGAACCTGTGGAGGTTGTGGTAGTTGTACGAGAAGCGGAACGACAACTGAAGCAGTTCATGAGTTTTAGTACTCCTACGTTCGCGGGGGCAGGATCCCCAATGCAGACAGAGGATTGGCTTGCCCAAGTCAAAAGAATCTTGACGACATTACAAACTGAGGAAGAATAGAAAGTCACCTTGGCCACCTTCCTGTTAGAGGGAGAGACACGACTTTGGTGGGACGAAATTGAGCTGCACCACTTAGTAGGCAGACAACTAACAGAGGTCTCGATAGGGGAGTTTTCCAGACTGTTCTTGGCGAGCATCTTTTGTAGGCGCAACACATAGCCATGGAAAATGAGTTCCACCGTCTAACTCAGGGAGAAAGTAGCAATTATACCTACTTACATGAGTTTACTAGATTGGGACGCTATGCGGGGTCTATTTTTGCGGAAGAAGAGCATAAAACCATTAGGTTCAACGAAGGACTCCGGGATGAGCTGAGATTTTTGCTCTCGAGTTCGGTGAGCGTTGGTAGATACGGCCCGTGCATTAGAAAAAGATATGAAGAGGTTACATAGCAAGATGGACTTAGAGGTGACAAAGTCCGAGTTCAAAGGGTCGCGTCCTAAAAATTCGGGTTATCGCAAGAGATGGGTAAGAGGTCCAAGTTTTTTGTACAAGCTCCTTCTTCAGTTGCGTTTGGAGCAACTTCTAGGAAAGACCCTCGTGCATGTTATACATGTGGAAAGGTGGGTCATCTAGCCCGTGATTGTCAGGTTGGTCTGCCAAAGGTTGAGAAGAAGGCAGGAGCTACATATGCTGAAAAGGGGAAGGCGGTGGAGTCCACTGCATCCCAGTATGCTCCAGCCCAACCAAGGGTGTACAACCTTGGACAACAAGAGGCCATCAAACAGGCAGATGTGGTCACATGTATGAATAGTATAGATTGATGCATTATATACTGTATATCTTGTGATTTGCATGTTTGTAAATTGAGTGTTTTAGGCTTTATCCTTATTCAGGACTGTCCGACGAGAGCACTGTTCGATACAGGTGCTTCGCATTCATTTCTATCTGAGGACTTCGTGTCGCGGATCAGAGTGCCTACTTGTATGACGACAGATAATGTGAAGGTGTTATTGCCTAACGGATGCGTGATGCATGCAAATAAGTCTTGCTGTATTGAGGTGCAGATATGGAGTCGAGATTTCGGATTGGAAGCATCTGTACTGCCAATATCAGAGTTAGATGTAATCTTTGGTATGGACTGGCTCTCGGAGAAGCATGCCTTTATAGATTGCAACTCAAAGGAGATCACACTGGGTCAGAATACTGAGCTAGAGACTAAATTTGCTGGTATACGAGGATCGAGCAAGATACTAATGTCTGCTCTCCAAGTAGTTAAGGCTGTTCGGAAGGGCGCAGAGTTGTTCTTTACGCTTATTGAGAGTGTTGAGCCAAAGGCTAGTGTGAATGATGTTCCGATTATATTAGAGTTTACAGATGTGTTTCCAGAGGATCTTCCTGGGTTACCACCCTAGAGGGAGATTGACTTTGCCATATAGTTGGTGCTAGGTGCAAAACCTGTGGCCTGCTCACTGTACCGTGTTGCACTAAAGGAGATGGAGAAACTGAAGGTTCAATTGCAAGAGTTGCTAGAGCACGGATATATATGCCCGAGTATGTCACCTTGGAGCGCGCCGGTCCTCTTTATGAAAAAGAAGGACGGTAGTCTGTGGCTATGCATCGATTTTAGAGAGCTGAATAAGCTAACGAAGAAGAAAAAAGTATCCAATACCATAGATTGATGACTTGTTCGATCAGCTAGTTGGGTCAACGGTATACATTAAGCTAGATCTAAGATCTGGCTATTACTAGTTGAGGATTCGGGAATGTGACATTCCCAAGACAGTGTTTGGTACATGCTATGATCATTACGAGTTAACTGTAATGCCATTTGGGCTAACAAATGCGCCATCGGTATTCATGGACTTAATGCACCGAACATTTCAAGAGTACTTGGACTTATTTGTAATCGTCTTTATTGACGACATTTTTGTGTACTCTCAGTCTGAAGAAGACCATGCAAACTATTTACGGCTGGTGTTGAATACCCTGAGGAGAAACAAGCTCTACACCAAGTTATCGAAGTGCGAGTTCTGGCTATCGTCAGTGGCCGTTCTTGACCATGTGGTTAGTTGCGATACGGGAGTGGCCGGTGTTGTCTTCTGTATCCAAAGTCAGGAGTTTCCTTGGACTGGTGGGCTACTACAGGCGCTTCGTAGAGAACTTTTCGCGGATAGCCTTACCTCTCAACACACTGATGAGGAAAGATTAGAAGTTCATTTGGACACCGGAGTGCGCACGAGCTTTTGAAGAGCTAAAGAGTTGTTTGACCACGATGCCTATTTTGACGTCTCCATGTGGTTCATATGGCTATGAAATTTATAGTGATGTATCAGGGAGCGGCTTAAACTGCATTATTCTTCAGTTCAGAAAAGTTATCGCCTATGTCTCACGCCAGTTAAAAGTGCATGAGCGGAACTATCCCGTCCATGACTTGGAGTTAGCGGCAGTAATATTTGCACTGAAACTGTGGCATCATTACTTATATGGCATGAAAGTTGACATCTTCACAGACCATAAGAGCCTTAAGTATCTTCTGGATCAAAATGATCTAAATATGTGACAGCGAAGGTGGATGGAGTTCCTTGGGGACTACACCTTCCAGATTTCTTATACTCCCGGGAAGGGAAATATGGTCGCAGATGCCTTGAGTCGTAAGACTCCGATTAGGGCAAGTTGGTTGCGGATGCATGATGAGCGTCTGATCCAGGAATTGGAGAACTTAGGCATTTCTTGTGTTGACAAGAATGCCACTTCAAATGCGCCCCTGAACTTGATAGAGGTTCAATATGACCTTGCAGATAGGGTTCGACGAGCATCAGAACTCGATAAGAGTTTACAGTGCTAAGCAGCGGATGCGTCAAATGCCCAATTCTCCTTGGATGACAGACTTTTATGAAAAGCTGGATAGTTGTGCATCCCGAATGTGGGTAAACTTCATGAGGAATTGATGTACGAAGCACATTTTACAAAGTACTCAATTCACCCAGGGAGCACAAAGAAGTATAAGGACATGAAAATGGTGTTCTGGTGGCCAGGTTTGAAGAAGGACATAGCCCATTACGTGGCAAAATGTCAAACTCATGCCTTAGTGAAGGCTAACTGACAGAAACCTGGTGGATTCTTGAAGTCGTTACCAAAACCTGTATGGAAGTTTGACGACATTTCTATGGACTTTGTCCAAGGTCTACCAAAATCTCAGAGCGGAAATGATGTCATGTTGGTTATCATTAACTGATTTACTAAAGTGTCGCACTTCATACCAAACAGGAAGGACGATTTAGTGGAAAAATTGGCCAAGCTGTATATGGATAATATCATACGATTTCACGGTGTGCCCCGTAGCATCGTAAGTGACCGAGATTGGCGCTTCACTTCAAATGATTGGAGGTTAATTCATCGATTGTTGGGGACTAAACTAAAGTTCAGTACGGCCTTTCATCCGCAAACGTATGGCCAGACTGAGAGAACCAACAGAACAATGGAGGATTTGCTTTGTATGTGCGCCCTAGATTTCGGGAAGAGGTGGGAAGATCACCTCTATTTGGTTGAATTCGCTTACAACAACAGCTACTAAGCTACTATACAAATGGTGCCTTTTGAAGCTTTATATGGTAGGAAGTGGCGTACGCCATTAGCTTGGGCATAATCAGGCGAAACTGAGTTGTATAAGCAGATGGAAGTTGAAGAATCTAATTCAACAATACAAACTATCCGAGAGAGACTACTGATAGCTCAGGATAGGCAGGTGAAGTACTACAATGCCAAACACCGAAACATGGAGTTTGCGGTGGGCGATTGGGTATACTTGAAGATCAAACCATTCAAAGGCATGTACAGGGTTCAACGCTTGAAAAAGTTAAGTCTGAGGTATCTTAATCTGTTTGAGGTTGTGGAACGAGTTACAGAAGCTGCCTATCGGTTAGCTCTTTCAGTTGAACTAAGTGGCTTGCACGATATGTTTCACATTTTGGTGTTGCGCAAAGCTGTGAAAGAGCCAACTCAAGTGAGCGCGGATGATCGAGTACCAGTCGAAAGTGGGCTAACAATGAAAGTTAGGCCCATTTGGATCGAGGATACGATAATTAAGCAGCTACGAAAGAAGACAATCGGGATGGTCAAGGTCCGGTGGGACAACTGTGGTCGTGAGGAGCTGATATGGGAGCGAGAGCAAACCATGCGTTTTAAATATCCCTAGTTGTTTGTGTAACGTTGTTATAATAATGTTTTTATGAATAAAAAGTTTTTATGACATTTAAGTTGCTGTCTTTCTTATAGGTGTATGTAAATTTTGTGACGAAATTTCTGTAAGGAGGGGAGGGTTGTAACACGCCAAAAGGAGTAATGGCCATTGGAGGCTATCGTGCGGCGATAGTCTTATCGCAGGCGATAGCTCAGTAAATTTAAAGACCAAGTGCTCGAGTTTTTACCACCTGGTGATAGGAAGATAATGAGATGCGGTAGAGAATGCCTTCGGTAAGACCACTCAATGCTTTCGAGGAATCATCGAGAGCTTTACTGCCAAGAGATAGGCGTTACCGCGTCGCGCTAGCCTCTGAACAAATATTGAAAGGGTTTCTAGAATAATAAGTCTACTGCCAGACGCTAAAGGGTTATCATGGGAAGATAGCTCTGGATAGCGGCGCTGGCTGGTCAAAGCAGTTACTGCATGTGTTACCGCACGACGATAAGAGTTACCGTGCGGCGGTAGCTTTTATATATATGATGGATTTGAGATTTTATTCTCATCTTCCCTTATACTTTTTCTTCTTTAATTCTAGAGAGGGAAGAGGAGGAGCGTCCATGAACTCTTATGGAGATCGATCCAAGGTGTGCTTGTGATTGGAATCGCGAGTCGACGCTTGATCCACGGAGAGGAAGTTGTGTCGATCAATTCCATCCGGATCAAAGATCACGGTCATGGCTCCGAAGAGAACTATAAGGGTAATGATCTTCCTTCTTGGACAAGTGAAGTCCTTCTTTTGGCATATGAAAGGAATCCCCCACCAAAATGTGGATAATCGAGGGAATTCCTTTGGGTTGATTGATGAAATCCCCAGTGAGACTTGCATAGAGATCCGGAAATGTGTAGTACGAAAGAGGCATGTTGTGTGAAGCCCATCTGGACAAGTTGGTCTGAAATTGTGATGTTTATTTTACTTGTCAGAGAAGACTCCGAGTATAAACGAGTAATATACGGGGTCTGCGGGATACTGGAGTAGCATTCCTTGAAAATACCCTAGAAATCCACGATGTAAGACCAGTTGGATATCGTCGGGCAACAGTGAGTATCACAACCAGTGATAGCTCTTGGTGAGCTATTTGTGTTGTATGCTATGGAAATACCAGTGTTTCTTGCATTGCAGGATACTGCAGGGTTTGGGTTGAGTTTGGGCACAGAAAGAGAGATTCTTTTGGTCCCGCCAAGTGATCGTGACGAACGCTGGCATTAACATCTTTTTTGATTGTAAAGTCTGTCTCTGGGAGACTGTTAGGCTAATTTGTGAGCAGCAAGCTCTTAAATGCCATCGAGCCGAACGGATAAGGGGAAGACGACCCGCATCAGTCTAGACATTGAATTGACTATTTGAGCAATCGACAATGGCTGAAATGTCTCCGGGTTATAGTTGTCTAACTTAAGTGCCAAAGTTATTGGCCTTCGTTAGGATCACATAATGAGAGTCTTGGGCTATATTCCATTGAGACTAAAGTCTCCGGCCGTGGGCTGTGGAGCATTAATGCTTAAACTTGTCATTATTCTTGGGACCTTAGAACGGTGGTGGGACCCTGATTTTCCGGTACACCGATAATATGCCCTTAGTGCACGGAGCGTCGGGTCGTGCGACAGACATTTGTGATATATTGAACTGTGCAGAAATGTACATTTTTTTATATGTCTTCTTATGAAAATACTATGCCTGCAGGGAAGGAATACCACTGCCCCGGGAAAGGGGTAGGGTCGTTATAAATTGGTCAGTCGAATGCTGACCATTGCCTTGTTTGCCACCTTCATGGTGGATTGTCTCTGTGCAAGTGTTGGATAGCTGAGCGGAAAATAGCGAGCTGAAGCCCATGCTGCTATGCTAGCCCTCAAAGGTCGAATGGAAAATTTTTACTATTTTCATGTGTGGTCGGTCTGTATGCCGATGTTTGTAATCCATACCTGTGAAGTTTAACTATAATCCCTTAAGGCCAAATACTTTTGTGTATTTTTGTAGACATTCCTGTGATTTATATAAATGTGGTTACTTATATATAGTGGACATTCATGATTGTTGAGTTCAGTATTAACCCCTAAAGCTTCCACTAGAATGCTCTGAGTTAGGATGTGTGTACTGGTTTGATATTCATAAGTAACGTCACTGACTGTCTGCGGAATATGGCATGGGGCCCCGACCGGACCCTCTGTTATATTTCATGTGACGGACGAAGGTGTTACATATGCTTCCTAAGTGTTTTGGCGTTGACTGTAGCTTACTCACTCAACGCCTAGATAGACAGAATTCTATCTAAGTGTTTTGGTATTGAGTGAAGCTTATTCACTCAACACCTATTCTATTGAAGCTCGATTTTGGCTAAGTCCACAGATGCTGATGTCAGCACAATCGATAAAGTCAACTGATTTCAAATCAAGTACCGAGAAGATATAGAACATGACAAACTCTGTCGAGAATCTACTGTACGTATTCTTCCGTTAAAGCAAGGTGTTGATGGAAGTTGCAGGTGGTCCCCACTGATCTTTAAGAGCCGTTGACCGGCAAACTACAAGAGGAAGAGATGGGCCAAGACGCAAAAGAACTTTTTTAGGGCTTTATCAATTTCAAAAAGGGTTGCGGCCGGACTTCATCTCTCTCGCCATTACTATGGAGATAGAGCTTGAGGTCTTTCTGCAGGAACACAAAAAGTTCAGTGAGCTATTTCTTCTTAATCTTCTACAACATATTTAGAATGATTACTGATATAGGAAGAAAGTAGAGCCATCATTCTCTTGTGGGCTCAGTTGGCTTATTGAAGAACACAAGTTCACCTTCTTCTTCAGTAAGATCAGAATCTTCATTCTGAGTTTCTTCCAGCAGAGGGATAACTTCAACTTGTTGCTGTAAAGAAAGATAGTGCTGAGATAACTAAGCCCTAGCTTTTGACACAGAGAAATTTTCCTTTGTCAAAACATTCAAATCTTCATCTTTCTATATGATTCAACTGGATCTGAGTTGTAGGGCCACTGTCTTGAGGTAGGGCAAAATTGCCTGAGTTGTAGGAGAGTAAAACTCTCTATGTTGTAGGATCCAACTAGATCTGAGTTGTAGGGCCACTAGCCTGAGGTAGGGCAATTTGCCTGATCTATAGGAGAGTGTAACTTTCTGAGGTAGGATCCTTTGGATCTGAGGTAGGGTTGTCCTCCAAGCCTGAATGTAGGGCCTTTGGCCTGAGGTAGGTGAACTGCTGATAACTGAGGTGTAGGTCCTTATGGCCGAGTTATAAGTCTTGGAGGAGACTGAGAGATCCCGAGGGATTTGAGGTGTAAGCTCTTTAGAGCAGAGTTTTAAAGAAGTGCCTTGACTAACAGGAAGTTTACAAGGTGAGAGGAGAGTGGATGCACCCACAAGTTGGGGACTACTATAAATCTGTGTGTGCTTTTCTATATTGTTTTCTTTGTGCAGGTTCTTGAAAGCAAACTACTGTCAACATACTTAGTGCTAAAGGAAAACACTAATAAGAGAATAATAACATTAAGACAACCTATTCACCCCCCCTATGTTGTAAGCTACCTTGAAAATAAAGACTTTTATTAGACTTTCTCATTAGCAACTAGACATACAGGGGTGTCAGAACTTAAACATAAAAAGTTTAAACAGTAAATATTCCCACTCCTAGTTCCTGTCAACATGAGCTCTTAGTCACTTAACCTTTTGATCAAACACTCATCCTTGTGGAAGACAATTACATAGCAAAGATAACAAAGTTTGCTTATACTTATCAGGTTGTGTTGCAACCCTTCCACATAAGCCACTTTTGTGATTATGAAAATGTCATTGGTGATCTTACCATAGCCCTTGGTGACTCCTTTGTCGGAGCCTCCAAAGATCACCTTAGGCCCATTCTTCATAGTAATGTATTCCTTTAGATGACTTCTTGTTCCAGTCTTGTGCTTGGAACATCCATTGTCCAAGTACCATATTGGTGCATGGGTACTTTGTCACAACCCGCATTTTCTCCAAATTTAGGAATTATCATAGTATGAGAAAACACGCGTCATGATGCCACATCGAGCAGGGGATAACTGCTGACGCTTAGGCAAAACCATCTACTAACTTTATGAAAGAAAATCATGAGTTTAATGATTATAAAATCAGTTATATTTTAGAGTCCGTATCCCTCGGCTCGGTGGATCACCTAGTCCACAGTTAACACTATACTTTACGATGCGGAAAATACTTTATTCAGGTTAGACATCCTAAGGAGTGCATAAGTGCCCCAAGAGGACAGCTTATGCTATGCAAGACTCTACATTTATTTTATATTTATATAAGAAAATGAACTTTATACGTTGTTTGGAAAATAGTGATTTTAGTTTTATAAAACCTGCTGATCATGCGATATACTCATAATAATAGTTGTAGTTTTAAAATAACTAGCAACCTAGCATAAATCCTCTATAGAGAAAGTAGACTATCTCCAAAAAATGATAGCAGCAAAAAGTAATATATCTAGTACGAGGGTAAAAACTACCAGTGGGCGCCAACAACCTAACACGAACCCACTGGCAAATATGTATGTCTGTAAGAAAAGTACAGCAAAACTACCTCACTAACAAAGCAACAGGATCTCCAAAGTCCAAGAGACCACCAGCAACACCACCGCAACCTAGCCACCAAACTGGCTACTGCTCAGAACCTGAGGCATTCAAAAGGAGAAAGAATACCTCAGCAAGCAAAACAAGGAAAAACTGCATGAAACTATCAACCAGGGAATAAATGAAAGAGGAAAACACACAGCAGTAAAAATCATAACTGCCCAAAGCAAGACAATAAGAAATGCACTACGTGCGAGGAAACAGCATCAACCCTGCCCAGAAACTACATCCTTCAGAGTCTACTAAGCAACCAAGAGCCCAAAGTGCTGCAATCTACCAAGGAAGAAATTTCTAACACCCTAAGCTGTGGGAGATGGTAGTAGCAAAGACAAACAACATGGATCCAGGTTGGAGGCAAACTCAGTCCCCCAACCACCATTTCCATGCCAACAAGCTCAAGGGTCTACATGTGAAAACAGAAGGGACCTTCCACCCCCTTGCCCAGCCCGTACCTGGAGCAAGATAGAAGAATAAGGGTTGCCTTGGCTAAATTACACAACACGTCCCCCATGAAGAGCTTCAAACCACCACTACTAACCACGACCCACGATTCGGCCTTAAGGAAAGAAAAACATGGCTGACAAGAAAACTCAAAATGTAATCAAGGAATTCACTCGAGAACGAAAATTAAGGTAGAGGAAAAGTGTTGAAATGACTCAACACAGCTTGGCATTGAGTGGGACCCACTCAACGCCTACCTAGACCTTGGCGTTGAGTGAGCTAGCCTCACTCAGCGCCAGAACAAGCATGGCATTGAGTGAAGTTCACTCACTCAACGCCTCCAGCAAGAACAACTCTGGCGTTGAGTGAGCTAGCCTCACTCAACGCCAAAACAGGCATGGCGTTGAGTGAGGTACACTCACTCAACGCCCTGGTACTAAACCACAATCAGAGAAAGTGGCGTTGAGTGAGCTGGCCTCACTCAATGCCAAAACAGCAATGGCATTGAGTGAAGCTGACTTACTAAACGCCCTTACACTTAGCCGCAAAAGAGAACTACGGCATTGAGTGAGTCCACCTCACTCAACGCCAAACCAGCAATAGTGTTGAGTAAGGTTAACTCACTCAATGCCCTGGCACTTAGCCGTAAAAGAGAACTACGGCGTTGAGTGAGTCCACCTCACTCAACGCCAAACCAGCAATGGCGTTGAGTGAGGTTAACTCACTCAATGCCCAGGCACTTAGCCGCAAATAGGCAATTCTGCGGCGTTGAGTGAGCTGACCTCACTCAATTCCAAAAGAGCAATGGTATTGAGTGAGCTCGTCTCACTCAACGCCAAAAGTTCTGGCCTCGAAGAAGGGTTGTGGCGTTGAGTGAGTCTGCCTTACTCAACGCCAAAGCAGAAATGGTGTTGAGTGAGGTCTACTCTCTCAACGCCACGGTACTTGGCCGCAAACTTGCCTTCGGCGTTGAGTGAGGCCACCTCACTCAACGCCAAACCAGTAATGGCATTGAGTGAGATCAACTCACTCAATGCCAAAGTACTTTGCCTCAGAAAAGGCTATGGCGTTGAGTGAGCACACCTCACTCAACGCCAAAGTACTTGACTGCACAGAAGCGACGGCGTTGTGTGAGTCCACCTCACTCAATGCCGAAACCAAAATGGCGTTGAGTGAGGTCGACTCACTCAACGCCAAAATAGTTATCTTCTCAGGAAAACCACGGCGTTGAGTGAGCTTGCCTCACTCAACGCCAAAACAGAAATGGCGTTGAGTGAGGTCGACTCACTCAACGAAAAAGTCCTTAGCCGCTAGCAGGGGCTGTGGCGTTGAGTGAGTCCATCTCACTCAACGCCCTAGTACTTAGAAATATTCTGACTGGCTACAGCTGCGGCATTGAATGTATGCACCACACTCAACGCAAAATCCGCAAAGGCTTTGAGTGTGTGCACCACACTCAACGCCGGCCAGATAGAACTCAAAAAGGCTCTTACCAACAACACAGCAGGCACCCCCTTCTCTCTCTCTCTCGGCTTCACCCGCAAGACACCAACCAGACAGCAATCTGGAATAAACTGATGGCATTACACTGGCGGGTTGAGCACCAACAGCACAAAGAAGGGGGCGCTCATGGGAGAATCTAAGCCCTAAATTCAGCAAAAAAAAGGGAACATGCTTGGCTTCTACCCTAGGGCTGACCGGAAATTTCAACATTCAAGAAAACAATAATGGCAAGGGCAAGAACACCACTTGCCTCGATTTCCAGCGAAGCTTGGACGGCTTTCCCTCCTCTTACTTGGCAGTAGCAGGAGTAGCACCTAAAACATACTCCCGTACATTAATGGCAGAAAAACCTCAAGACCGAAATCCCAAATCTCCTAAAAACTCCACGAAAATCGAATATCTTACCGTCAAAACGTAGATCTGAGTGAGAGCAAGACAACGCCGCTTTCGGATTCAAATCCGTCCACAAACACTCCCGGAATCACCGTCCGAAAGCTAGGGCAGCCCGTCGTTCCGCCTCTGATTTCCGCGAAACAGGAACAACGATTTTCTTTTTGTCTTGGGAAGAAGGAGAAAGGAGAAGTGGGCCCGCCACTTCTTAATAAGGCTTTTATAACTGCTTAGCCATGTCGGTTAAGCCTAACTGCAGCCCAGCCGCCGATTCACTCAGCTTAAAAATCAATTTTCTAATTTGATTTTACTAATAGCACACCCAAAACGACGCGAAAACCGAACTACCTCCGAATTCGACGAAATTCGCACCGTAGCTAAATAACTACGCTACGAACACAACGACGAAGTAGAAATTAACTTTCGACGAAGAGAACTCGAGTTATACCTCCTAAAGCCAAAACACAAGCATCCCCCAAGAGGCCACACCGGGTCACCCAAAACGACTCGGCTTGCTAGGTAGACCTTGCCCATAGGCTACAAAATAGGCCACTCAGTTCTAAGGAGCTAAACCACACTCCACAAATGGCACAAGCCCCAAAAACACGACACCGTAACGCTAAATGAGAATAAAATAGTTGCAGAAAAATCGGGGGCGTTACAGTCACTCCCCCTAAAAGAAAGTTTCGTCCCGAAACTTTACGCACAGCACTCCTACTAAAGAAGAAAAAGTAACAAATAGGAGTTACAAGAAGGAAAACATACCGATCAAAATAAGGGAAACAGGTGAGGGTAAGCTTTCCTCATGGCTCCCAAGTCGCGCTCTAGCTCCCAAGTCGCGCTCTCCAAATCCTGATTCCTCCAAAGAACTTTCACCATCGGAATGGACTTCCTTCGCAGCACCCGTTCCTGAGTATCAAAAATACGGACCAGCACTTCAACAAAAGAGAGGTTGGGATCCAACTAGGGCACAACGTCCAAGACTTGCCCACTGCTGCGCACACACTTCTGCAATTGACTAACATGGAAAACATTATGAACACCTGGGAAGTTTGCTGGCAAATCCAACCTGTAAGCTGACACGCCATTCCGCTCCAAAATATTAAACGGGCCCACATACCTCGGGTCTAATTTCCGATTCTTACCAAACCTCTTTACACCCACCATCGGGGAAACCTTAAGAAATACAAGGTCTCCTACAGAAAACTCCAAGGCAGACCTACGCCGATTGGCGTTCTTCTCGTACCTCTCCTGAGCTATTCGAAGCTTCTCTCGAATAAGCTTCACTGTGACTTCCATTTCCTCAAGCGCATCAGGACCAACAGAGGCCTCTCACTAGCCTCAGCCCAAAACAACGGAGTTCTGCAGCACCTCCCATATAAGGCTTCGAAAGGAGCCATCTGCAAGCTTTCCTGATAACTGTTGTTTTAGGCAAATTCCATAAGTCACAGCCGCTCATCCCACACTCCACCATGGTCTAAAATGTAGCATCAGATCATATCCTCAACTATCTGGTTCACCCGCTCCGTCTTCCCATTTGTCTGTGGGTGATAAGCAGTAGAATACCTCAGATCCGTTCCCAAACCCTCCTGCAGACTCTGCCAAATACGAGAAGTAAATCGAGAGTCTCGATCAGAAATGATACTCACAGGCACACCATGCAGTAAGATGACTTCATCCAAGTACAACTCCGCTATCTTCTTCAACAGGTAATTAATCTTATATGGCATGAAGTGCGCACTCTTCGTCAGTCTATCCACTATGACCCAGACAGAATCAAATCCCCTCGGGGATTTTGGTAAGCCTGTGATTAAATCCAAGATATACTTTCCCACTTCCAAGTCGGGATATCTAACAAAGTCAACTTGCCACCAGGCCATCCATGATCGGCCTTCACACGCTTGCAAGTGTGGCACTCAGCAACAAACCGGGCTACATCACCTTTCATACCATACCACCAGGCAATTTGCTTTAAGTCAAGATACATCTTCGTAGATCCTGTATAGTAGGCGACGCTGGATCCATGAGCCTCTCTGCATATCATACCTCTAATGTCCCCAACAGCGGGGATGCAAAATCTGTCGCGGTACTTCAAAGTACCCGCATCATCGATAGCAAAGTCTGGCAACTCCCCCTTCTCAGTCCTGGTGAATAAGTGCAGAAGATCCGGATCGTCCTTCTGGTGCAGTCTGGTCAAAGAAATCCAGGACGGCTCTGCCACTAATAAACTACTCTACAAGCCACATCATCCCACTGATATATCCATAAGGAGAAACTCCTCAACTAAACGATCGGCGGTGAGATTTAAGATCTTTCCCGTCTTTGGGCTCAAGGCGTCGGCCACCACATTGGCCTTGCCTGGATGATACTGGATCTCTACCTCATAATCGGCCACATACTCTAGCCTCCGCCGCTGGCGCAGATTCAACTCCTTCTGCGTGAACATGTACTTCAGGCTCTTATGGTCGGTGAAGATCTTTCACTGAGCCCCATAAAGTAGGTGTCTGCACAGCTTCAACGCATAAATAACCGCTGCGAACTCAAGGTCATGCATAGGATAATTCTTCTCATGAGTCTTCAACTGCCTTGACCCATAGGCAATCACTTTTCCAATCTGCATTAACACACAACCCAGACCTACCTGCGAAGCATCCACGTAAACATCATAATCCACCCCTTCAGTAGGCAGGGTCAGAATGGGAGCAGTGCACAATCTCCTCTTTAACTCCAGGAAGGCTTCTTCGTACCTCTCGCTCCAAACAAAAGTCGCATTCTTCTGAGTCAGCTTGGTCAGAGGTGCAGCTAGAGAAGAGAAACCCTCCACGAACCTCCTGTAGTAGCCAGCCAACCCTAGGAAACTCCTGATCTCCTTAGGCGTATTCGGCCTACTCCAATCCATCACCGCTGTGACCTTTTCTGGGTCGACCGAGATCCCATCCTTGTTCACCACATGGCCTAGAAATGATACCTGAGGCAACCAAAAATCGCACTTGCTCAGCTTGGCGAATAACTTGTGGTTTCTCAACTCTGATAGAACCAAGCACAGATGCTGCTCATGCTCCTAAGCACTGCGAGAATAAACCAACACGTCATCGATGAAGACCACCACGAACTTGTCTAAGAAATCCTTGAACACCTGGTTCATCATATCCATGAAGGTTGATGGTGCGTTGGTCAAACCAAACGACATCACCAAGAACTCAAAGTGTCCATGCCTCGATCTAAACACAGTCCGTGGAATATCTGCCTCACGGATCCTGAGCTAATGATAGCCAGAACGAAGATTGATCTTGGAGAACACCGTGCTACCGCACAACTGGTCAAACAAATCATCGATCCTCGGCAGAGGGTACCTGTTCTTAATAGTGACTTTGTTCAACTCCCTATAGTCGATGCAAAGCTGCATTGACCCATATTTCTTCTTCACAAACAACACAGGAGCACCCCGAGGCGACGAACGCTGCCTGATAAATCCCTTTGCCAACAGCTCATCCAACTGAACTCGCAACTCCTCTAACTCACGAGGGGCCATCTGGTATGGCGCCTTAGCAATAGGATGCATACCCGGCTCTAAATCAATCACAAACTCCACATCCCGCTCGGGAGGTAGTCTAGGAAGATCATCCGGAAAAACATCGGCGAAACCACGAACAACTGGAATCTCCTCCAAGCGCGGTACACTAACAGCTGTCCCAACCACTGTAACGCCCCCGATTTTCCTGCGTTTATTTTTAATCTCGATGGCGTTACGATGACGCGTTTCTGTGGCTTGTGCCATGTGTGGAGTATGGTTTAGCTCCTTAGAACTCAGTGCCCCGTTTTGTAGCCTGTTGGCAAGATCTCCCTAGCAAGCCGAGTCGTTTTGGGTGACCCGGTGTGGCCTCTCGGGGGGATGTTTGTGTTTGGCTTTGTTTGGGTATAACTCGAGTTATGTTCGTCGAAAGTTAATTTCGACTTCGTCGTTGAGTTCGTAGCGTGGATATCTAGCTACGGTGCGAATTTCGTCGGATTCCGAGGTGATTCGGTTTTCGTGTCGTTTGGTGTGTTAATAGTATTGTAATCAATTAATTAGATTGTTTTGGCTGTCCTGTAGCCTTTTGGTTTTGACCGTTTATTAAATTCTGCGGGAGAATTTATTAAGGCAGTTATTGCCTCGCCTTGGTGGCAGCCATATTTTTGGCTTATACCTATTTTGGTATTTACTTAATGAAATTAAGTAATTAGGCGTTTTAGGGTTCGGTTATGGATGAACCGGTGTTTAGCTTTTCGTATAAAGCTCTGTTTAATAAGTGATGGCCCACTTCTTCTTCTTTTCCTGAGAGAGAAACCGCCGGCTTGTTCTCGGAAGAGCAGAGGGGAAAACCGCCCGTCCTGTACCTCCTTCGGTCAGCGATTCCGGGCTTGTTCGTGAACGAAATTTGATTCCGAAAATGGCGTGGGCTTGCTCTCTCCGAGATCTTCGTTTCGACGGTAAGATATTTGATTTTCATGGAGTTTTGATGAGATTTGGGTTTCGGTTTTGGAGTTTTCAGCCATTAATGGCCGTGAGATTTGTTCTAGGTGCTGCGGCTGCTCGTTCCGTGTGAAGAGGAGGAGAGCCGTCCGTGTTTCGCCGAAAGTTGAGGCAAGTGGTATTCTTGCCCTTGCCAAGTTTCTTTTTGATTATTTTTGCTGAAATTGAAATCCCTGTTAGCCCAGGTTAGAGGCCTTGTTGTTCTCATATTTATTGCTATCTATAGGAATTAGTTCTTCCTATTGACCCCCCTACTTGTGCTGATGGAACCCAACTTTGCCGGCGTAATGCCGTTTATCTTTGTTCAGATTTGCTCTGGTTTGGGTGTAGCCGAGAGGGAGTGTTAGGAGGGGAGGGGAGTGATTTTTTTTCCAGAAGTTAGTAAGTGTATTACTCGAGTATAGGAGTATGTTACTTGTGAGGTAGAAGTGGATTACTCGGGTATTAGTTCTGGAGTACTCGAGTAGGTGGTAGATACTCGAGTGGTGGCTTTGAGATACTCGAGTAGTGGGTTAAGATACTCGAGTATTAGCCTTGGAGTACCCGAGTAGTAGGTGCTTTGGCTTACTCGAGTAGAAGGTAACTACTCGAGTAGGGGGTTTGGTTTACTCGAGTAGTAGGTAACTACTCGAGTAGGGGATCTGAGATACTCGAGTAGTGGTTTCGAGATACTCGAGTAGGTGCTTTGGCTTACTCGAGTAGAAGGTAACTACTCGAGTAGGGGGTTTGGTTTACTCGAGTAGTAGGTAACTACTCGAGTAGGGGATTGGAGTTACTCGAGTAGTAGGTAACTATTCGAGTAGAGGATTTGAGTTACTCGAGTAGTGGACTCGAGATACTCGAGTAGGTGGTTTGGTTTACTCGAGTAGTAGGCATCTACTCGAGTGCAGGTTTGTAGATACGCGAGTAGTGGCTTTAGCATACTCGAGTAGTAGGCAACTACTCGAGTAGCGGGTTGGGGTACTCGAGTAGTTGGTAACTACTCGAGTGCTAGTTGTGTTCGTATACTCGAGTAGTAGGCGACTACTCGAGTAGAGGGATGAGGTACTCGGGTAGTAGGCGACTACTTGAGTAGAGGGATGAGGTACTCGAGTAGTAGGCGACTACTCGAGTAGAGGGATGAGGTACACGAGTAGATGGTAACTACTCGAGTACTGGAAATTCCCTGCCTTCTTTTTGTCTTAGAATCGTTCGACTATCGTCGATCTATGAATGGAGATCGTCGATCTCGGTTTCTGCATTAGGCCGTTCGACTATCGTCGACCTCCAGTCGACAATCGTCGAGCTCTGTTTTACCTTAGTGGAATTGTGGTTAGAGTTTGGTTTTGGCTTTAAGTGAGGCTAGCTCACTCAAAGCCAAGGTTTAGGTTGGCACTGAGTGGGTCTCACTCAGCGCCTTGTCGTGTTGATTCTTTTCAACACTCTTCCTTTACCTTGTTTTTCGTTCCCGAGTGGCTTTCTTGTTTTATTTCTGGTATTTCCTTGTCGGCCGTTTTCTTTACCTTCTTAAAGGCCGAATCGTGGGTCGTGGTTAGTAGTGGTGGTTTGTAGCTCTTCAGGAGGGTGGAGTTGTGTGATATAGCCAAGGCCACTCTTGTTTTTTCTTGCTCCAGGTACGGGCTGGGCATGTGTGGGTGGAAGGTCCCTTGTGCTTTCACGTGTTGACCCTCGAGCTTGTTGACTTGGACATGGTGGATCAGGGGACTGCGTTTGCCTTCGATCCGGTTCCTCGTTGTTTGTTTTTGCTACTACCACTTTCCACAGTTTAGGGTGTTAGAAGTTTCTTCCTTGGTAGCTCGCAGCATTTTTGGCTCTTGGTAGCCTAGTAGGCCCGGCAGGATGTTGTTCCGGAGTTGGGTTGTTGCTGTTTGCTTTGCTCGTTGTGCTTTTCTTGTTGTCCTGTTTTGGACAGTTGTGACTCTTCCTACTGCATGTTTTCAATTACTTCTTCCTTTTGGTTGACTCTTACATGCAGTTGTTTTCACCTTGTTGCTTGCTGAGGTATTCTGTTTTCTTTTGAAATACCCCAGGTTCTGAGCCGTAGCCAGTCGGGTGGCTAGTTTGCAGTGGTGGTGTTGGTGGTCTCTTGGACCTTGGTGTTCTGTTTGCCTTGTTGGTGAGGTAGTTTTTCAGTACTTTCTTACAGACATACATATGTGCCAGTGGGTTCGTGTCAGGTTGTTGGCGCCCACTGGTAATTTTTACCTTTGTGCTAGATATATTACTTATGCTGCTACCATTTTCTGGAGATAGTCTACTTGCTTTGAGAAGGATTTATGCTAGGTTGCTAGTTACTTTTAAACTATAAATATTATTATAAATGAAGCTCCTGATCAGCATGTTTTATAAGCTTAATCACTATTTTCCAAATCACGTATGAAAACCGTTTTCTTATATATTATATAAATTAAATGTAGTGTCTTGCATAGCACGAGTGGTTCTCTTGGGACCCTTATGCGCTCTTTAGGGTGTAAAACCTAATTAAAGTATTTTTTTCTTTCCGCAGCGTATAAATATAGTTTTTCTTTTGTGTACTAGGTGATCCACTGAGCCGAGGGATACGGTCTCTAAAATATAACTGATTTTCTATCCATAAAACACAAGATTTTCTTGCATAAAGTTTGTAGTTTGTTTTGCCTGAGCGTCAGCGGTTATCCCCTGCTTGACGTGGCATCATGACGCGTGTTTTCTCATACTCTGATAATTCTTATAATTGGAGAAAATGCGGGTTGTGACAGTTGGTATCAGAGGGAGGTTGCTTGACAAGTTAGTTGAGCAACCTTCCTTTGTTTGCTTTAGTAGTTCAGCATCATGTCATTCACACATCGATATGTCATCAGCACGTCTTGGCAAAAGCACGAACACTACACTCATGGCATAACATGAAGTATACGAGGCATATTATGTAGTATGGGATGCATAATATGTGTTCGTATATGGATCCACCATAGGGGCTACATGTGAGGGTTATGTAGTATGGGATGCATAACCTCACCACATGACTGCGACTAGCACGTTTCTTTTTCGTTGCATGGGAATGTTATGTAGTATGGGATGCATAACATTTTCATGTGTACGCCGCTCATAATATGCATTAGGGCCTTTTTAGAATGCATAGCACAAACATGCATAGCATATCATTACATAAGCACAACGTGCCAAGCTAAAGATTTGCAGGATGACATATGTACACACATAAGTTTTCAAAACAAAATAAAGTCATGCATTCCCGATCTAGGCACGAGAGTTAGCAAGGTGATGGTTAACTATCCTAGGTTAGGGCATGTCATCAAATTTTTGTTAAAAAGATAAACTCTCAGAGCAAGTTTAGCAGCTTTAAGTCTATATCTATATATGTATAGTCTGTGCTTGTGTTTGGGTTCTAGTTGTTGTTAGAGGATCTGATTTGGGGTGGTTATGATTATAGGATGGCTAGGCGACCTGCGACTTGATTGACTCCCCTGTCTGAAGGTGAGTCGTCCGGAGCTCAGAATGGTGCGGTGATCGAGAGTCTGCGTCAGAGTAGTGAAGCTATGGGCAGACAGTTGGAAGAGGTGCAAGCCCAGATTCAGTCTTTGGTGGCAGTTATGGCAGGACAGGCTCAGGGTGCGCAAGTTCCTGCTGGGGGGTTAGCTGTTCCTCCTCCCCCTGCGCTCGTGAGACGTCCTGTGGTGGTGCCAGCGGAGATGGCCTTCATCTCGCAATTTCAGAGACTGAGCCCTCCCACTTATGACGGGAAGGCAGATTTCATGGTTATAGATGATTGGCTGATCTCCATGGAGGAGATTTTTTCGTATTCAGGGATTGCTGGTGACCAGAGGGTGATGCTAGCCACCTATCAGCTTAAAGGATTGGCTAAGAGTTGGTGGCTGAGAGAGAAGGAGAGCTTAGTAGCTGGATGCTCTTGGGAAATGTTTAAGGAGATGTTGTTAAGGAAGTTCTTGCCTTTGGTCGAGCGTGACCGCCTCATGAATGACTTTCTCTATCTGAAGCAAAGGCAACTCACGGTGGGTGAGTATGAAATAGAATTTAGCAAGTTGAGCCGTTTTTCCCCTGCCTTGGTCAGCATTGAGGCTGATCGAGTTAAGATGTTTCTTGGTGGTTGGAGGAGCGAAGTGCAGCAGTTGACCAGTGCTTATGGGTCAGTGACTTATGTTGGAGTCGTGGAGGCTGCTCTTAAGGTTGGGGCTATTGAAATGGTAAAGAGCAGAGGCCAACAGATGAGAAAGGACAAGAGAAAGTCTGTGGAGGGGAAGAAGCCCCTGGTACCCGATGCTGTCCCGGGAAAGAGGAGCCGAGTAGTGTGCAGTTTCTGTGGCCGGGCAGGCCATCCTGTCGAGAAATGTTTCAAGAGGTCAGCAGCTCAGAAGAAGGAGCAGGTTCATGCGATCCAGGGTGCTCCTAGGAAGATGTCTCCTGTTCAGTTTGCAAGCGGTCCGGGCATGATGCGGCCCAGTGTTGGACCAAGGATAGAGTCTGCTTTCAGTGTGGGCAGAAGGGTCATATCAAGTCGAGGTGTCCTCAGGTTCAGACAGCTCTTCCTGCAGTTCCGTTGCAGGCTTTACCTCCACCTCCCCATGTGGACAAGGGAAAAGGGAAGCTGAACGTGATTTCTTCTGAGGAGGCTCAGACTTCGACCCAGGTTATTTCAGGTTAATTGATTGCTGTTTTTCTAGCCTGGTAGTTTTATTTGCTAGAGTGTTGCGGTATTGCTATGGTAGTTCCTTAGTTTGTGTGTTCCTATAGGGAAGTTTAAGGTGAAGAACCGCTGGGCGCGTGTTCTGTTTGACTCCGGCGCTACCCACTCGTTCGTGGCTAGAGCCTTTGTAGAGCGTCATCGATTGACTCTAGATCGTGTTCGGGATTCCTTCTGTGTCAAGTTTCCTTCTGGTGAATCTGTGTTGTCAGATTTGGGCATTTTGGATTGCCCAGTTTTGTTGGGGGACTTTCTTGCGAAGGCGGACCTGAAAATGATTGATCTGGAGGACTTCGATGTCATTTTGGGCATGGACTGGCTCTCTCGGTATGATGCGGTCATTCAGTGCAAAGGAAAGCGCTTGGACTTCATCAGGGACGACAGTCAGCCCGACAGCGTGTATGCTGATCTGTGTCAGGACTTTCCTGTCATCTCTGCGGTATGTGCTCAGAGATTGTTTCTTTCTGATTGTGGTGTTTGTTTAGTCTCGGCGGTTGGAGCCGCTGTTAGCGTGCCACACATGGAAGAGATTCCTATTGTTCGTGGTTTCGCCGATGTTTTTCCTGATGATCTTCCTGGTCTTCCTCCTGATCGGGATGTTGAGTTTGTGATCGATATAGAGCCGGGTACGCGTCCTATTGCTAACGCGCCGTACCGGATGGCCCCTCGTGAGTTAGAGGAGTTGCGAGTTCAGTTGGATGAGCTGTTAGCTAAGGGGTTTATTAGGCAGAGTTCGTCGCCTTGGGGTGCTCCTGTTTTGTTTGTGAAGAAGAAAGATGGGTCGATGCGGCTATGCATCGACTATAGAGAGTTGAACAAGGTCACTATCAAGAACAGGTACCCTCTGCCGAGGATCGATGATTTGTTTGACCAGTTGCGTGGTAGCACGGTGTTCTCCAAGATCGATCTTCGTTCTGGTTATCATCAGCTTAGGATCCGTGAGGCGGATATTCCGCGGACTGCGTTTAGGTCGAGACATGGACACTTTGAGTTTCTGGTAATGTCGTTTGGTCTGACCAACGCACCTTCAGCCTTCATGGATATGATGAACCGGGTGTTCAAGGATTTTCTCGATAAGTTCGTTGTGGTCTTCATTGATGACGTGTTAGTTTATTCACGCAGTGCTGAGAAGCATGAGCAGCATTTGCGTTTGGTCCTATCGGAGTTGAGGAATCACAAGTTATTCGCCAAGTTGAGCAAGTGCGAATTTTGGTTGCCTCAAGTTTCTTTTCTAGGCCAGGTGGTGAACAAGGAGGGGATCTCGGTCGATCCAGAAAAGATTGCAGCAGTGATGGATTGGAGTAGACCGAGTTCGCCTAAAGAGATCAGGAGTTTCTTAGGGTTGGCTGGCTATTACAGAAGATTTGTGGAGGGTTTCTCTTCCCTAGCCGCACCTTTGACCAAGTTGACTCAGAAGAATGTGGCATTTGTTTGGAGCGAAAAGTGCGAGGAAGCTTTTCTTGAGCTAAAGGAGAGATTGTGCACTGCTCCCGTTTTGACCCTGCCTACTGAGGGAGTAGATTATGATGTCTACGTGGATGCTTCGCATGTAGGTTTGGGGTGCGTATTAATGCAAGATGGAAAGGTAATTGCCTATGGGTCAAGGCAACTGAAGACTCATGAGAAGAATTATCTCACGCATGACCTCGAGTTTGCAGCGGTTATTTATGCTTTGAAGTTGTGGAGGCACCTACTTTATGGAGCTCAATGCAAGATCTTCATTGACCATAAGAGCCTAAAGTACGTGTTCACGCAGAAGGAGTTGAATCTGCGTCAGCGGCGGTGGCTGGAGTATGTGGCTGATTATGATGTAGAAATCCAGTATCATCCGGGCAAGGTAAACGTGGTGGCCGACGCCCTGAGCCGAAAGACGGGAAAGATCTTTAACCTCACCGCCGATCGTTTAGTGGAGGAGTTCCTCCTTATGGATATATCAGTGGGATGCTGTATTTTGCAGAGTAGTTTGTCAGTGGCAGAGCCGTCCTGGATTTCTTTGACTAGGCTGCACCAGAAGGATGATCCTGATCTTATGCACCTTTTCACCAGGACTGAGAAGGGAGAGTTGCCCGATTTTGCTATCAATGATGCGGGTACTTTGAAGTACCGTGGCAGGTTTTGCGTTCCCGCGGTTGGGGATATTAGGAGGATGATTTGCAGTGAGGCTCATGGTTCCAGCGTTTCCTACCATCCAGGATCTACGAAGATGTACCGTGACTTAAGACAAATTGCCTGGTGGTATGGCATGAAAGGAGATATAGCCCGATTTGTTGCTGAGTGTCACACTTGCAAGCGTGTGAAGGCCGATCATGGAAGGCCTGGTGGTAAGTTGACTCCGCTAGAGATCCCGACTTGGAAGTGGGAAAGTATATCTATGGATTTCATTACGGGATTAGCGAAATCCCCGAGGGGATTTGATTCTATTTGGGTTATAGTGGATAGATTGACGAAGTGCGCTCACTTCGTACCTTATAAGATTGATTACCCGATGAAGAAGATAGCGGAGTTATACATGAATGAAGTCATCCGACTCCACGGTGTCCCGGTTAGCATCATTTCCGATCGAGACTCCCGGTTTACTTCTCATTTTTGGCAGAGTCTGCAGGAGGGTTTGGGTACGGATCTGAGATATTCTACTGCCTACCACCCGCAGACCAATGGGCAGACGGAGAGGGTGAACCAAATTGTTGAGGATATGATCTGGTGCTATATTTTAGACCACGGTGGAGCGTGGGATGAGCGGTTGCGACTCATGGAATTTGCCTACAACAATAGTTATCAGGAAAGTTTGCAGATGGCTCCGTTCGAAGCCTTGTATGGGAGGCGCTGTAGGACTCCGTTGTTTTGGGCTGAGGCTGGTGAGAGGCCTTTGTTGGGTCCCGATGCGCTTGAGGAAATGGAAGTCGCAGTGAAGATTATTCGGGAGAAGCTTCGTATAGCCCAGGAAAGATATGAAAAGAACGCCAACCGGCGTAGATCTGCTTTGGAGTTTTCCGTCTGGGACCTTGTATTCCTCAAAGTTTCCCCGATGGTAGGTGTTAAGAGATTTGGTAAGAATCGGAAGTTAGACCCAAGGTATGTGGGCCCGTTTGAGATTTTGGAACGGGTTGGCGTGTCAGCATATAGATTGGATTTACCAGCGAACTTCCCAGGTGTGCATAATGTTTTTCATGTTAGCCAATTGCGGAAGTGTGTGCGCAGTAGTGGGCAGCTCTTGGATGTTGTGCCCCAGTTGGAGCCCAACTTCTCTTTTGTTGAGGTGCCGGTTCGTATTTTTGATACTCAGGAGCGTGTGCTGCGAAAGAAGTCCATACCGATGGTTAAGGTTCTATGGAAGAATCAGGATTTGGAAAGCGCGACTTGGGAGTTAGAGTCGGCTATGAGGAGGGCTTACCCTCACCTGTTTCGTTGATTTAATCGGTATGTTATCCTTCTTGTAACTCCTATTAGTTGTTCCTCCTTCTTTAGTAGGAGTGTTGTGCGTAAAGTTTCGGGACGAAACTTTCTTTTAGGGGGAGTGACAGTAACGCCCCCGATTTTCCTGCGTTTATTTTTAATCTCGTTGGCGTTACGATGACGCGTTTCTGTGGCTTGTGCCATGTGTGGAGTATGGTTTAGCTCCTTAGAACTCAGTGCCCCGTTTTATAGCCTATTGTCAAGATCTCCCTAGCAAGCCGAGTCGTTTTGGGTGACCCGGTGTGGCCTCTCGGGGGGATGTTTGTGTTTGGCTTTGTTTGGGTATAACTCGAGTTCTGTTCGTCGAAAGTTAATTTCGACTTCGTCGTTGAGTTCGTAGCGTGGATATCTAGCTACGGTGCGAATTTCGTTGGATTCCGAGGTGATTCGGTTTTCGTGTCGTTTGGTGTGTTAATAGTATTGTGATCAATTAATTAGATTGTTTTGGCTGTCCTGTAGCCTTTTGGTTTTGACCGTTTATTAAATTCTGCGGGAGAATTTATTAAGGCAGTTATTGCCTCGCCTTGGTGGCAGCCATATTTTTGGCTTATACCTATTTTGGTATTTACTTAATGAAATTAAGTAATTAGGCGTTTTAGGGTTCGGTTATGGATGAACCGGTGTTTAGCTTTTCGTATAAAAGCTCTGTTTAAGAAGTGACGGCCCACTTCTTCTTCTTTTCCTGAGAGAGAAACCATCGGCTTGTTCTCGGAAGAGCAGAGGAGAAAACCGCCTGTCCTGTACCTCCTTCGGTCAACGATTCCGGGCTTGTTCGTGAACGAAATTCGATTCCGAAAACGGCGTTGGCTTGCTCTCTCCGAGATCTTCGTTTCGACGGTAAGATATTTGATTTTCATGGAGTTTTGATGAGATTTGGGTTTCGGTTTTGGAGTTTTCAGCCATTAATGGCCGTGAGATTTGTTCTAGGTGCTGCGGCTGCTCGTTCCGTGTGAAGAGGAGGAGAGCCGTCCGTGTTTCGCCGAAAGTTGAGGCAAGTGGTATTCTTGCCCTTGCCAAGTTTCTTTTTGATTATTTTTGCTGAAATTGAAATCCCTGTTAGCCCAGGTTAGAGGCCTTGTTGTTCTCATATTTATTGCTATCTATAGGAATTAGTTCTTCCTATTGACCCCCCCTACTTGTGCTGATGGAACCCAACTTTGCCGGCGTAATGCCGTTTATCTTTGTTCAGATTTGCTCTGGTTTGGGTGTAGCCGAGAGGGAGTGTTAGGAGGGGAGGGGAGTGATTTTTTTTCCAGAAGTTAGTAAGTGTATTACTCGAGTATAGGAGTATGTTACTCGTGAGGTAGAAGTGGATTACTCGGGTATTAGTTCTGGAGTACTCGAGTAGGTGGTAGATACTCGAGTGGTGGCTTTGAGATACTCGAGTAGTGGGTTAAGATACTCGAGTATTAGCCTTGGAGTACCCGAGTAGTAGGTGCTTTGGCTTACTCGAGTAGAAGGTAACTACTCGAGTAGGGGGTTTGGTTTACTCGAGTAGTAGGTAACTACTCGAGTAGGGGATCTGAGATACTCGAGTAGTGGTTTCGAGATACTCGAGTAGGTGCTTTGGCTTACTCGAGTAGAAGGTAACTACTCGAGTAGGGGGTTTGGTTTACTCGAGTAGTAGGTAACTACTCGAGTAGGGGATTGGAGTTACTCGAGTAGTATGTAACTACTCGAGTAGAGGATTTGAGTTACTCGAGTAGTGGACTCGAGATACTCGAGTAGGTGGTTTGGTTTACTCGAGTAGTAGGCATCTACTCGAGTGCAGGTTTTTAGATACGCGAGTAGTGGCTTTAGCATACTCGAGTAGTAGGCAACTACTCGAGTAGCGGGTTGGGGTACTCGAGTAGTTGGTAACTACTCGAGTGCTGGTTGTGTTCGTATACTTGAGTAGTAGGCGACTACTCGAGTAGAGGGATGAGGTACTCGAGTAGTAGGCGACTACTCGAGTAGAGGGATGAGGTACTCGAGTAGTAGGCGACTACTCGAGTAGAGGGATGAGGTACACGAGTAGATGGTAACTACTCGAGTACTTGAAATTCCCTGCCTTCTTTTTGTCTTAAAATCGTTCGACTATCGTCGATCTCTGAATGGAGATCGTCGATCTCGGTTTCTGCATTAGGCCAGTCGACTATCGTCGACCTCCGGTCGACAATCGTCGAGCTCTGTTTTACCTTAGTGGAATTGTGGTTAGAGTTTGGTTTTGGCTTTAAGTGAGGCTAGCTCACTCAAAGCCAAGGTTTAGGTTGGCACTGAGTGGGTCTCACTCAGCGCCTTGTCGTGTTGATTCTTTTCAACACTCTTCCTTTACCTTGTTTTTCGTTCCCGAGTGGCTTTCTTGTTTTATTTCTGGTATTTCCTTGTCGGCCGTTTTCTTTACCTTCTTAAAGGCCGAATCGTGGGTCGTGGTTAGTAGTGGTGGTTTGTAGCTCTTCAGGAGGGTGGAGTTGTGTGATATAGCCAAGGCCACTCTTGTTTTTTCTTGCTCCAGGTACGGGCTGGGCATGTGTGGGTGGAAGGTCCCTTATGCTTTCACGTGTTGACCCTCGAGCTTGTTGACTTGGACATGGTGGATCGGGGGAATGCGTTTGCCTTCGATCCGGTTCCTCGTTGTTTGTTTTTGCTACTACCACTTTCCACAGTTTAGGGTGTTAGAAGTTTCTTCCTTGGTAGCTCGCAGCATTTTTGGCTCTTGGTAGCCTAGTAGGCCCGGCAGGATGTTATTCCGGAGTTGGGTTGTTGCTGTTTGCTTTGCTCGTTGTGCTTTTCTTGTTGTCCTGTTTTGGACAGTTGTGACTCTTCCTACTGCATGTTTTCAATTACTTCTTCCTTTTGGTTGACTCTTACATGCAGTTGTTTTCACCTTATTGCTTGCTGAGGTATTCTGTTTTCTTTTGGAATACCCCAGGTTCTGAGCCGTAGTCAGTCGGGTGGCTAGTTTGCAGTGGTGGTGTTGGTGGTCTCTTGGACATTGGTGTTCTGTTTGCCTTGTTGGTGAGGTAGTTTTTCAGTACTTTCTTACAGACATACATATGTGCCAGTGGGTTCGTGTCAGGTTGTTGGCGCCCACTGGTAATTTTTACCATTGTGCTAGATATATTACTTATGCTGCTACCATTTTCTGGAGATAGTCTACTTGCTTTGAGAAGGATTTATGCTAGGTTGCTAGTTACTTTTAAACTATAAATATTATTATAAATGAAGCTCCTGATCAGCATGTTTTATAAGCTTAATCACTATTTTCCAAATCACGTATGAAAACCGTTTTCTTATATATTATATAAATTAAATGTAGTGTCTTGCATAGCACGAGTGGTTCTCTTGGGACCCTTATGCGCTCTTTAGGGTGTAAAACCTAATTAAAGTATTTTTTTCTTTCCGCAGCGTATAAATATAGTTTTTCTTTTGTGTACTAGGTGATCCACTGAGCCGAGGGATACGGTCTCTAAAATATAACTGATTTTCTATCCATAAAACACAGGATTTTCTTGCATAAAGTTTTTAGTTTGTTTCGCCTGAGCGTCATCGGTTATCCCCTGCTTGACGTGGCATCATGACGCGTGTTTTCTCATACTCTGATAATTCTTATAATTGGAGAAAATGCGGGTTGTGACAACCACCGAGACCAAACTAGCAAAATAATCCGAAAGAAACATCTTCTGAGCACATACCGCAGAGATAACAGGAGAATCCTGGCACAGATCAGCATACATGCTTCCGGGCTGACCGTCATCCCTGATGAAGTCCAAGCGCTTCCCTTTGCACTGAATGACTGCATCATACCTAGACAGCCAGTCGATGCCCAAAATAACATCAAAGTCCTCCAGATCAATCATCTTCAGGTCTGCCTTCGCAAGGAAGTCCCCCAACAAAATAGGGCAATCTAACATGCCCAAATCTGACAACACAGATTCACCGGAGGGGAACTTGACACGGAAGGTATCCTGAACTCGATCTAAAATCAACCGATGTCGCTCCACAAAGGCTCTAGCCACGAACGAGTGGGTAGCGTCGGAGTCAAATAGAATACGCGCCCAGCGATTCCTCACCTTAAATTTCCCTATAGGAGCATATAAAACTAAGGAACTATCACAACAATACTGCAAACATTCTAGTAAACAAGAACAAAACCTTCAGGCTGGAAAGATAACTAACCTGAGATGACCTGAGTCGATGCTTGAGCCTCCTCGGAAGAGATCACGTTCAGCTTTCCCTTGCCCTTGTCCACCCGCTGAGGTGGAGGTAGCGCCTGAAGTGGAACTGCATGAAGAACAGGCTGGGCCGGAGGACACCTAGCCTTGATGTGTCCCTTCTGCCCACACTGATAGCAGACTTTATCCTTGGACTAGCACTGGGCAGCATCATGCCCGGGACGCTTGCAAATAGAACAGGAGACATCCCTCCTAGGAGCACCCTGAATCGCATGAACATGCTCCTTCTTCTGAGCTGCTGCCTTCTTGAAACATCTCTCGACAGGGTGGCCTTACCGGCCACAGAAGCTGCACACCACTTTACTCTTCTTTCCTGGAGCAGCACCGGGTACCTGGCATTTCTTATCCTCCACCGACTTCCTCTTGTCCTTCCTCATTTGCTGGCCTCTGCTCTTTGCGGTCCCAATAGCCTCCACCTTCAGAGCCGCCTCCACTACTCCTGCATAAGTCTCTGACCCATAAGCATTGGTCAACTGCTGCACCTCGCTCCTCAAACCACCGATAAATCGCTTAGCCCGTTCAGCCTCAATGCTGACCAATCCAGGGGCAAAATGACTCAACTTGCTGAACTCTATCTCATACTCACCCACCGTGAGTTTCCTTTGCTTCAGATGGAGGAAGTCGTTCATGAGGCGGTCACGCTCGACTGACGGTAAGAACTTCCTCAACAGCATCTCCTTGAACACATCCTAAGAGCATCCAGCTACCAAGCTCTCCTTCTCTCTCAGCCACCAACTCTTAGACAAACCTTTAAGCTGATAGGCGGCTATCATCACCCTCTGATCATCTGCAATCCCTGAGTACGAGAACATCTCCTCCATGGAGATCAGCCAGTCGTCTATCACCATGAAATCTGCCTTCCCATCATAAGTGGGAGGGCTCAGCCTCTGAAACTGCGAGATGAAGGCCATCTCTGCTGGCACCACCACTAGAGGTCTTAGGGGTGCAGGAGGAGGAGGAACATCTACCCCCCCCCCCCCCCCCCCCCCCCCCCCCCCCGCAGGGCCTTGCACTCCCTGAGTCTGACCTGCAATAACCGCCACCAGGGACTGAATCTGGTCCTGCATCTCTACCATTTGTCTGCTCATGGCATCGCTACTCTGCCGCAGGCTCTCAATCATCGCGTCATTCTGAGCTCCAGATGACTCACCCTCAGACAGGGGAGTTGATCTAGTCGAAGGACGTCTCGCCATCCTAAAATCATAACAACACTAGTTAGATCCTAATACAATGGCTAGAACCCACTACAAGTACAGACAATACATATATAGATATAAACTTAAAGCTGCTAAACTTGCTCTGGGAGTTTATCTTTTTACAAAAATTTATGTTATGCCCTAACCTAAGATGGTTAACCACCACCATGCTAATTCATGTGCCTAGATCGGGAATGCATGACTTTATATTACTTTTGACTTGAAAGCTTATGTGTGTACATATGTCATCCTGCCAGTCTTTAGCTTGGCACGTTGTGCTTATGCAATATTATGTAATGCATGATTGTGCTATGCATTCTAAAAAGGCCCTAATGCATGTTATGAGCGCCGTACGCATGAAAATGTTATGCATCCAATACTACATAACATTCTTATGCAACGAAAAAGAAAACGAGCTAGCCGCAACCATATGGTTAGGTTATGCATCCCATACTACATAACCCTCACATGTTGCCCCTATGGTGGATCCATATACGAACACATATTATGCATCCCATACTACATAATATGCCTCGTATACTTCATGTTATGCTATGAGTGTAGTGTTTGTGCTTTTGCCAAGACGTGCTGATGACATATCAGTGTGTGAATGACATGATGCTGAACTACTAAAGCAATCAAAGGAAGGTTGCCCGACTAACTTGTCAAGCAACATCCCTCTGATACCAACTGTCACAACCCGCATTTTCTCCGAATTTAGGAATTATCAGAGTATGAGAAAACACGCGTCATGATGTCACGTCGAGCAGGGGATAACTGCTGACACTCAGGAAAAACCATCTACTTACTTTATGAAAGAAAATCATGAGTTTAATGATTAGAAAATCAGTTATATTTTAGAAGCTGTATCCCTTGGCTCGGTGGATCACCTAGTTCACAGTTAAAAACTATACTTTACGCTGCGGAAAATACTTTATTCTGGTTAGACTTCCTAAGGAGTGCATAAGTGCCCCAAGAGGACAGCTTATGCTATGCAAGACTTTACATTTATTTTATATTTATATAAGAAAACGAACTTTATACGTTGTTTGGAAAATAGTGATTTTAGTTTTATAAAATATGCTGATCATGCGATATACTCATAATAATAGTTGTAGTTTGAAAATTACTAGAAACCTAGCATAAATCCTCCACAGAGCAAGTAGACTATCTCTAGAAAATGGTAGCTGCAAAAAGTAATATATCTAGTACAAGGGTAAAAACTACCAGTGGGCGCCAACAACCTAACATGAACCCACTGGCAAATATGTATGTCTGTAAGAAAAGTACAGCAAAACAACCTCACTAACAAAGCAACAGGATCTCCAAAGTCCAAGAGACCACCAGCAACACCACCGCAACCTAGCCACCAAACTGGCTACTGCTCAGAATCTGAGGCATTCAAAAGGAGAAAGAATACCTCAGCAAGCAAAACAAGGAAAAACTGCATGAAAGTGTCAACCAGGGAATAAATGAAAGAGGAAAACACACAGTAGTAAAAGTCACAACTGCCCAAAGCAAGACAACAAGAAATGCACTACGTGCGAGGAAACAACATCAACCTTGCCCAGAAACTACATCCTGCAGAGTCTACTAAGCTACCAAGAGCTCAAAGTGCTGCAATCTACCAAGGAAGAAACTTCTAACACCCTTAGTTGTGGGAGATGGTAGTAGAAAAGATAAACAACATGGATCCGGGTTGGAGGCAAACTCAGTCCCCCAACCACTATTTCCATGCCAACAAGCTCAAGGGTCTATATGTGAAAACAGAAGGGACCTTCCACCCCCTTGCCCAGCCTGTACCTGGAGCAAGATAGAAGAATAAGGGTGGCCTTGGCTAAATTACACAACACCTCCCCCATGAAGAGTTTAAAACCACCACTACTAACCATGACCCACGATTCGGCCTTAAGGAAAGAAAAACATGGAAGACAAGAAAACTCAAAATGTAATCATGGAATTCACTCGGGAACGAAAATCGAGGTAGTGGAAAAGTGTTTAAATGACTCAACATGGCTTGGCGTTGAGTCGGACCCACTCAACGCCTACCTAGACCTTGGCGTTGAGTGAGCTAGCCTCACTCAGTGCCAGAATAAGCATGACGTTTAGTGAAGTTCACTCACTCAACGCCTCCAGCAAGAACAACTCTGGCGTTGAGTGAGCTAGCCTCACTCAATGCCAAAACAGGCATGACGTTGAGTGAGGTACACTCACTCAACGCCCTGGTACTTAACTACAATAAGAGAAAGTTGCGTTGAGTGAGCTGGCCTCACTCTACGCCAAAACAGCAATGGCATTGAGTGAAGCTCACTCACCCAACTCCCTTACACTTAGCCGCAAAAGAGAACTACAGCGTTGATTGAGTCCACCTCACTCAATGCCAAACCAACAATGGCGTGGAGTGAGGTTAACTCAGTCAACGCCCTAGCACGTAGCTGCAAAAGAGAACTACGGTGTTGAGTGAGTCCACCTCACTCAACGCCAAACCAGCAATGGCGTTGAGTGAGGTTAACTCACACAACGCCCTTGCACTTAGCCGCAAATAAGCAATTCTACGGCGTTGAGTGAGCTGACCTCACTCAATGACAAAACAGTAATGGCGTTGAGTGAAGTCGTCTCACTCAACGCCAGAAGTTCTGGCCTCGAAGAAGGGCTGTGGCATTGAGTGAGTCTGCCTCACTCAATGCCAAAGCAGAAATGGCATTTAGTGAGGTCTACTTTCTCAATGCCACGGGACTTGGCCGCAAACTTGCCTTCGGCGTTGAGTGAGGCCACCTCACTCAACGCCAAACCACGAATGGCGTTGAGTGAGGTCAACTCACTCAACGCCAAAGTACTTAGCCTCAAAAAAGGCTATGACATTGAGTGAGCACACCTCACTCAATGCCAAAGTACTTGGCTGCACAGAAGCGACGACGTTGAGTGAGTCCATCTCACTCAACGCCGAAACTGAAATGGCGTTGAGTGAGGTCGACTCACTCAACGGCAAAATAGTTAGCTTCTCAGGAAAACTGCGGCGTTGAGTGAGCTTGCCTCACTCAACGCAAAAATAGAAATGGCGTTGAGTGAGGTCGACTCACTCAATGCCAAAGTACTTAGCCGCTAGCAAGGGATGTGGCGTTGAGTGAGTCCACCTCACTCAACGCCTCGGTACTTAGAAATATTCTGACTAGCTATAGCTGCAGCGTTGAGTGTTTGCACCACACTCAATGCCAAATCCGCAAAGGCTTTGAGTGTGTGCACTACACTCAACGTCGGCCAGACAGAACTCAAAAAGGCTCTTACCAACAATACAGCAGGCACCCCCTTCTCTCTCTCTCTCGGCTTCACCCGCAAGCCACCAACCAGACAGCAATCTGGAATAATCTGATGGCATTACACCGGCGGGTTGAGCACCAACAACACAAATAAGGGGGGGGGGGGGGTCATGGGATAATCTAAGCCCTAAATTCAGCAAAAAAAAGAGAACATGCTTGGCTTCTACCCTAGGGCTAACCGGGAAATTTCAACATTCAAGAAAACAACAATGGCAAGGGCAAGAACACCACTTGCCTCGATTTCCGGCAAAGCTTGGACGGCTTTCCCTCCTCTTACTTGGCACTAGCAGTAGCAGCACCTAAAACATACTCCCGTACATTAATGGCGGAAAAACCTCAAGACCGAAATCCCAAATCTCCAAAAAAACTCCACGAAAATCGAATATCTTACCGTCGAAACGTAGATCTGAGCGAGAGCAAGACAACACTACTTTCGGAATCGAAATCCATCCACGAACACTCCCGGAATCACCGTCCGAAAGCTCGGGTAGCCCGTCGTTCCGCCTCTGATATCCGCAAAACAGGAACAACGGTTTTCTTTTGGTCTTGGGAAGAAGGAGAAAGGAGAATTGGGCCGGCCACTTCTTAATAAGGCTTTTATAACTGCTTAGCCATGTCGGTTCAGCCTAACTGCAGCCCAACCGCCTGTTCACTCAGCTTAAAAATCAAATTTCTAATTTGATTTTACTAATAGCACACCCAAAACGACGCGAAAACCGAACTACCTCGGATTCCAAAGAAATTTGCACCGTAGCTAAATACCCACGCTACAAACACAACGACAAAGTCGAAATTAACTTTTGACGAACAGAACTCGAGTTATAATCTCCTAAAGCCAAAACACAAGCATCCCCCAAGAGGCCACACCGGGTCACCCAAAACGACTCGGCTTGCTAGGAAGACCTTGCCCATAGGCTACAAAATAGACCACTTAGTTCTAAGGAGCTAAACTACACTCCACAAATGGAACAAGCCACGAAAACGCGACACCGTAACGCTAAACGAGAATAAAATAGTCGTAGAAAAATCGGGGGCGTTACATACTTGGACTATCCTGAAACCACAATTCAGATTACCTTAGGACCCCAAAAGGTTTTGGGTCGTAGGTCCTTGTTAGTCTAAAAGTGAGCATGTCTGCCTACAGCATTTCTGATAGGTAGACTTGCCCTAGCACTAGGCATATTTGGGTTGTGCCAACAATTTATGACAAAATGTCCCACTTCGCCACCACACAACCTCTCATGAATATTGTATCTCCTTTTCTGAGCAGCTCTTATTGAATGCAAGCTGAAAGCAGCTGATTATTTAGAAGGGGGGCAGCAGCCCTCTTCATATTTCTTTCAGCAAGGATCTAACAGAAAGTGATTCTGCCATTAGATGTGCTTGGCTTACTGTGAATAACACTAATAACAGTCTCCTTTGCAGAAGACAAGCTATTGATATCATCAGAGATTGCCAAGTCAGGCTTACTGATTGACTTTCTTTTGGACTGAGTCTTTGTTGGAAGATCTATACCATTGGCCACTGCCTTATCCTTGAGTGTAGGGGCTGGAGCACCAAATATTAATCGTCCATGATGGGTCATTTGAATTTCCTCATGGGGAGCCTTTAGTGCACTCACACCCATGTCCTTTCTCCCTCCATTGTAAGATACCCTTGTATATTTACAAGTAGAGTTCCCATTTTCCAGTGACCATAAATGCTATCTTGGCCATACCTATTAGATGAGAGAATTACTTTATTAAAGGTCTTCTAAGCCACACAGGAGCTATGCCTTTCCCTTTGGTATGGGCAGCTCTGGAATTCGACTTGAACCCCAAACCTCTCTTATTCTTTTGAGAAGTAAAGGAGTCTATCTGTGGCAGCACTGTTTTGTGCTTTGAAAATTCAGCCACTAACCTTCTCTCCTTAAGGAGCTTTTTTTCAAGATCGATAATGATCTTGTTCTTATGGATGATGGTCCCAATCTTGATGACTGAGATAGTCTTCAGCTGGCTGATTTCCCTCCTCATCTTATCAAGTAGGGGTGCTAAGTCAGACTGAAAGGAAGCAACTAGCTGTAGGGAGACAATTTCCTTAGCTTGTTTTTTTGACTAGTCTCTTGCTCCTTTACAGAGCATCCAGAATGACACCATACTTTTCAATCAATTGATTGACATCTTCCTCAAATTCAGAGCCACCTTCATCATAGGATGAAGGGGGTCAGAATTAGGACTAGTTTCATAATCAGATTTAGAGGAAGAAAGAGAATGGATTTTTACCTTATTTGGACCAGGCTGGTCCTGGATGGACTCTTTATCTGTCATGCCCATAAGCCCATAACAACCTTTATCATATTCATCCACCTCAGTGTCACTATCTGAGTATGACAGAGGGGCCCTGATTACTATCCTTGCAGTTGGATAGTCCTAATCCTCATCAGCAGTAATTGCAGAAAACAACCCAATGTTGGCTTCATCTTCTTCTTCAAAATCCGAGGTTGATGCGTCACTTTGACTCCTGCTCTTCTCATTATTGGCAATGAAGGTCTTTTCCTTCTTGCCATTTTAGTGATGAGGTTTCTTCTAACCAGTCTCTTTTATCTTGATTGTGCGGTCAGCTATGACATGCCTAGGCTAACTACAACAATAACAAAAAATTTTAGAAAAACTATGTTTGCTAAGTTTGGAGTCAGACCTGTCTCCTTTGGAGAACTTTTTCTCAGATTTATGGTGATCCCTCTTGTTGTTTGAAGAGGAAGAAGGTTGTTCTTCCACTACCTCCTCTTCATCATCTTCTGGAACTGCCTAGAGAAGGCAGCAAACTCTCCATTTGACATGTTGTTGTCAGATGAACTTGACTCAGAGTAGTCTGAATCGGTAAGCATTATTGGGGGAGAAGCAATCCTCTCCTTGCTCTTCTTAGAGCTATCATCCATGAAGGACACTGTCCTCTCCTTGGCCTGATACTCGATGGTGGTCTCCTCCTTCCTAGCATTTTGCTACATCTTATATGACATTAGCTTTCCAAACAAAGTGTGAGGAGGAGTTTCAGCAAGCTTGGCCACCTCTCTGATTGCACAAATATTTGTATCCCAGTCTTTGGTTTGAGATCTAAGGAACTTATCATTCAGCTCATAATTACTAAAGTCCCTCCCATAGGTCCTCAGCTCATTGACTATTCTGAAGAAATTTTCATAGTAATCAACTACGCTGTCCTTTTTGCCTTGCCCGAAGCCCTCATATTCTTGATTGAGTAATGATTTTCTATCATCCATTATGTCTTCAGTGCAATCCATATAGACAATCAGTGTGTCCCACATTTCCTTAAAAGTCTTATAGTGTACAAGAATCTGGAATGTGGAATCATCAATGACACTCACAATAATATTCTGTGCCCATTATTTCCAGGATGACCTCATCCTTGGTCATCTCAGAATACTTCTTAGGAGTTTGAACACTGGCATCTAGGAAAGAAATCTTCATAGGGATGAAGGGTCCTTACTGAACAGTGATGAAGATCCTAAGGCTAGAAGCTTCCATGAACAACCACCCTTTATTTCTACAATTGGGAATTTGTTCAGACTATTAAGTCCTTTCTGAACAACCTCCCTCGGATACCACTTGAAAGTCTCTGTTTTCAAGAGTAGCTAAACACCTATAGGGGGTGAATAGGTTTTTATATCCTTTCTAACAATATTTTTACTATGGTGAGTTGTGATTTAGTTTTGGTTTAGCTTTCATGATCACACAACAACACACATGATATTTATAGTGGTTACCAAAGGTCTGGGTACATCCACTATCCCTCCCACCTTTCTAACTGTGTGTTAGACAAGGCCAACTTCTCCAAACTTAGCTCCAAGAGCTTACAACACAGATCCCTTAGGATCTCTCGAACTCCTCCAAGTCCTACCTCAGGCCCAAGGCCCTACCACTTGGAGCAGATGATGCTCCTATAGCTCAGTGATCCACTGATCACCTACCTTAGACTTTAATAAAAGTCCTACAACTCAGGCTAGGAGGATACCCATATACTCAGATCCGTAGGAGGATCCTACACTTAGTGAATGAATTCACCTACAGCTTAGGCACATAGGCCCTACCTCAGATCCACAGATGGATCCTACACTCAGCCTTTATAAATTAGGCTTAAAACTCAGATCGACAAGATCGTACAGAAGATATGTTATTTGCTGTTAATGATTTGAATCCAAAGAAATAATCTCTGAGTCTGTCTCTTCCTGAACTGAGAATACTAAGTCCTATTCCTTTCCCAGCACCAAGAATGGATCTTCAAAAATATTCTGCTTGTGCTGTGAAACAACTCAGGAAGAAGTCTTCATGAACTTAGCTGTCGAAGGTGTGACTATCAGCAGTAACCTAGTTGAACTTCAGAATAATTGTTAGAGAGTTTTTCTTCAAGCTCTGCTACTCTGTTGAGTGGAAGAAGATGAAGCTCTAAACCTTTTTCCCAAATATTAAGTTCCTTTTCCTCGGAACACTGAATAAGTATTCTGACGTCCAACGACTCTCTAAGCAATATGGACAACTAGAGTAGTTAGTTGCACCACCACTTTTGCATTAATTACTATATAATAGGCACGCTGTGCCTTTTGTCCAGTAGCAAGACGATCTCGCATTGTTTGAATTTTTGCTGACGTCAGCATGACTCAGCTCTTGTGGACTTATCCAAAATTCCAGTAATACTTCTTGGGCATTGAGTGAAGCCTTGTCACTCAACACACTAGTACTTAGCTAAATTCTGACTGGTGGCATTGAGTGCGTTGAGTGATCCTTCATCACTCAACGAATGTAGACAATTCTAGTCTAATAGCTTGGGTATTGAGTGAACCCTCATCACTCGACGCATATGGACTTAGTTCATTTACTCTGCTAGAAGGGATTGAGTGTGGCTTCTTCACTCAATGCTTTCTGACTTTTGCCTGCTTTCTTAATGTGGAGTTGAGTGGCATGTCTACACTCAACGCTTCTGTACTTAGTAGGATTATTTGTTAAGGAGGTGTCGAGTGAACATTCTTCACTCAATGCTTCTTTACTTAGACAGATTTCTTTGACAGAAACCCTGCAACTTTGAATGCATGTTGTCCGGTCAATGCTTTTGCTTCTTGGCTTTTAGTGAACTGCCTTCACTGAATGCTTCTGGACATAACTAGATTTCTATATTGACAATATTGAGGCTTTGACAGCCTGAGAATTAGTCAATGCTTTTAGCCCCTTGGCGTTGAGTGAACTTCCTTCACTCAATGTTTCTGGACTTAACTAGTTTTCTTCTTTTCCAGCTTCCTGTCATGAGTCCATCTGACTCTCTGACTTTGTCAACCTATCAAATCAGTTCAACAGAGACCAACTTGCGTACATTGAACTAATTACATACATCAAATACATTTATGTGTATACCATTTACTTGTGGGCCTTCTTCAAATATGTGATATTGTGATCAATGGACCCAACACACCCAATAGTGAATTAACCTACCTTTTGGTCTCCAACCAAGCCCATGGAACCCTAGTGAGTAAAATAACACAAAGGGGGTCTAGAAGGTCGATTTAAGATGTTACATGTCGTCTTGCCACAACAACATCCATCAGCTAACTCTTGTCAATGTGCTCCGACAATCGCCAACACCCTCCAATGCCAGCCACAACCCTCAACCTCGTGATCAAGAGAGGAGATTGAGTTCTTTGCTTCCCCCAATACTAATCAAGTTGATATTGGTCCATATTCATCATCTTCGATTTTGTTATTAAAAAACATCACATAGATCACACTGGTTACTATCATTATATTTTTCTTTGATATGTGGTGGGGTGTTGAATTTTAAAACCAAAGTAATAATCACCACATTAATTTGAATTTAAAATACCAAATTCTGCATAATGTATAATCTACACAAAGCACTGATTCAAAAATTAATGTCTACATCAAAGCACCACTCTACACGAAGCACCAATATGCAAAAAGCACCACTCAAGCTCGAAGAATCAATCGACTTAGATTAGTTGACCCCATATCTGCTCGATTTTTTAAATAAGATATTGATGCACCCGGATCATAAAAGATGCCTCGTCAAACCAATCTCATAGAAAGGTTATCAACTACACCATCTCAACATCTACCATATCACCTGTAAAAATCACGATACACCACCAAGAATAGTGGTTCCCATTAGTCGTATAGACTACGCACACTACACTGCTCTCCAGAGAGCAAGATACATCCTCACTTCATCATCAAGATTCCACCTCAAGTGACCAAACTGTAGCCATCTAAGTCCAATATGCTAAATGATGTCAAATCGCTATGTACTTTTGACACTATATGAACCCTCTCAAGTCTACGCACCACCCCATCATGCATCATCAAGTCTGTCATTCACGTCCCCATGACCTCGCACCTCATGTAGTCATCCTCTAGAGAACAAAACATCGATGCATAAAAGAATATATTTTACGAAGCATCGTGATCCAACATCTAGATGCTAGAGTCTCTCAGACTCTCAATGATGGTGAGGACATCATATATCTGCACCTTGACCCTACGCTACTCAATCAGTACCTTCACCTCGTTACCTTTTTGCACAATCCAAAATCCCTCTCATGTGTGACCATATAGTAAATAATGGTAACATACCATACCCTCCTTTGTCCTAAATCGAGATCGTTCCCTCTCAATCCCTTATTATACTACCTCACCTTACCCTTCACTGCATCAAAGATGTGTCCGTCACCTGGAATAGGTCCCTTTGACATCTATCTGGATAGCCTCACAATCATGACCCCCTTATAGATCCATTGTATCCTTCCCATATAAGAGTGTCGTCACATGGTTTGTCAAGGCTTTATGAGTGTGGTGAGAAGTGATATAATCTCCACAGCTTCCCAAGTCCCTGTGTCAATTGCCTTTAATTGATACAGAAAACCACTAAACATATTTTAGTATTCCGACAGATTGTCTCCACCTTGTAACATTTCAACATGCATCATGGCCCTCTCATGTAGTACCCATATAAGTCCCTAGTGAACTATATTAGACTAGAAATAACCATAGGTCAAACTCACACTATCGTTTAACTTCTTAACCTAAAAAATGTCTAGATTTACATTCTTCCCCGTCACGGTTTTATTCCGGCATGACTATGATCCCAAACTAATTTAAACACTAGATTTGAAAGGATTGGGAGAAAACTTATTCATCACCCACTACTGTCAAAACTTCTCCAAATATCCATTCAGTCACCGACTGAATCTAGCTCTGATACAAGTTATTGTGGATAATGCAAAATCCATCCCCCACACACAACCAAATCAATACATGGTAACACAAGAAACACACAACTATATGAATCGCACACTGTGTAACGTCCCGTTTTTTCAGCGATTATTTTTATTCTCGTTTGGCGTTACGATGACGCGTTTCCGTGGCTTGTGCCATTTGTGGAGTGTGGTTTAGCTCCTTAGAACTGAGTGCCCTATTCTGTAGCCTGTTGGCAAGATCTCCCTAGCAAGCCGAGTCGTTTTGGGTGACCCGGTGTGGCCTCTCGGGGGGATGTTGGTGTTTGGCTTTATTTGGGTATAACTCGAGTTCTGTTTGTCGAAAAGTAATTTCGACTTCGCCGTTGTGTTCGTAGCGTGGGTATTTAGCTACGGTGCGAATTTCGTCGAATTTCGAGGTAGTTCGGTTTTCGCGTCGATGTGGTGCTTTATGTAATTTTGTAATTAATTATATAATTATATAATTATATATATATATATATATATAGAATAAAACCCCCGATCATCTTCTTCACACTTGAAACTGCCGGCCCTGTACGAGGAAACAGAGAAACCGCCTACCCTTGCCTTCGGACGCCGATTCCCGGAGCGTTTGTGGACGGAATTCGATTCCGAGAGTGGATTTGGATTGCTCTCATCAAGACCTTCATTCCTGCGGTAAGAAATTCGATTTTCGTGGAGTTCTGGGAGGATTGGAATTTTCGGTTTTGGAAGTTTTCCGCCATTAATGGTCGAGTTTTTGTTTTAGGTGTTGCAGCCGTTTTGATCCGTGCGAAGAGGAGGAAAGCAGTCCAAAGCTTCGCTGTGATTGAGGAAAGTGGTATTCTTGCCCTTGCCAAGTTTTCTTTTTTTTTGAATTTTCTTGATGAAATTGAAATCCCGGTTAGCCCAGGTTAGAGGCCTTGTTGTTCTCATTTTCTTGCTAACTATAGGGCTTAGTTCTTCCTACGGAAATCCCCCCTATTTTTGCGATGATTGGAATCCAAATTGTCGGCGTGGAGCCGTTGTTTTCCTTTATTTTGATTGTTGCTCTGGTTCGGGTGTAGCCGAGAGGGAGAGTTAGGAGGGGGGGGTGTGGTTGCCGATTTTCGTTATGGTATTACTCGAATGATTAGGCATAGTTCGTATGGTAGTGGTGTGCGGCGTTGATAGTTATCTGCTGCTACTGCAGTGGCGTGAGTCATGTGCGCGTTCCGGTGTCATTCGGGAAATTCCAAACGGTGCAGGTTGACCGCGCACGGTCATCAACCGTTAGGGCGCACGACCACTGGTCGTGTGCCTCTGCTCGTGCGCGGCTGTCTTTCAGTTTCCAAAGTTCTGTCTCGGAAAATCGCACGAGTGCTGGCAACAGTGCGCACGACCAGTGGTCGTGCGACACTGATCGTGCGCAGTTGCTAGGTTTTCTGTCAGGTTTTCCAGGTTCGCTTCGCACGATCATCAGCCGATGAGTGCGCACGACCATTGATCGTGCGTCACTGATCGTGCGCTTTGTATATTTTCTGTTGTTAGGCGAATTTAGATGGTTTCGAGTGCGGGAGTTTAGATACTCAAGTGGCAGGCAACTACTCGAGTTCTGGATCTTCTGCCTTGGTCGTTCGACTGTCGTCGAGCTCCGCATTCTTTAGTGGGCTTGTGGGTAGTGGTATTATTTTGGCGGCGAGTGAGGCTAGCTCGCTCAACGCCAAAGTTTAGGTAGGCACTGAGTGGGTTTCACTCAACGCCTAGTCGTGTTGGTTTATTTCAACACTCTTCCTTTACCTTGTATTTCATTTCCGAGTGGATTTCCAGTTGTATTTCTGGGTTTTCCTTGTCGGCCGTTTTCTTTATTTTCCTAAAGGCCGAATCGTGGGTCGTGGTTAGTAGTGGTGGTTGTAGCTCTTTATGGGGGTGGAGTTGAGTGATATAGCCAAGGCCACCCATGTTTTCTTGCTCCAGGTACGGGCTGGGCATGTCGGGTGGAAGGTCCCTTGTGTTTTCACGTGTTGACCCTCGAGCTTTTGACTTGGACATGGTGGATTGGGGGACTGCGTTTGCCTTCGATCCGGTTCCTCATTGCTGTTTTTGCTACTATCACTTCCCACAGTTTAGGGTGTTAGAAGTTTCTTCTTTGGTAGTTTGCAACATTCTGGCTCTTGGTAGCCTAGTAGGCCCTGCAGGATGTGGTTCCTGGGCTGGGTCGTTGCTGTTGCTTTGCACGTTGTGCATTTCTTGTGGTCCTGTTGTGGATAGTTGTGACTCTTTCTACTGCATGTTTTTCTGTTACTTTGTCCTTTGGTTGACTCTTTCATGCAGTTTTTCCTTGTTTAGCTTGCTGAGGTATTCTATTTTCTTTTGGAATACCCTAGGTTCTGAGCTGTAGCCAGTCTGATGGCTAGTTGGAGGTGGTGTTGTTGGTGGACTCCCAGACCTTGGAGTTCTGTTTACCTTGTTAGTGAGGTTGTTTTCAGTACTCTCTTACAGACATATATTTGTGCTAGTGGGTTCGTGTCAGGTTGTTGGCGCCCACTGGTAGTTTTTACCTTGTACTAGATATATGCACTATTGCTGCTACCATTTTCTGGAGATAGTCTACTTGCTCTGAGAAGGTTTCATGCTAGGTTGCTAGTTATTTTTAAACTATAATTGTTATTATAAATAAAGCTCATGATCAGCATGTTTTATAAAGCGTAATCACTATTTTTTTCAAATCACGTATAAAGACCGTTTTCTTATATATTATATAAATTAAATGTAGGATCTTGCATAGCATGAGTGGATCTCTTGGGACCCTTATGTGCTCCTTAGGATGTCAAATCTAAATAAAGTATTTTTCCGCAGCGTATTAATATAGTTTTTCATTTGTGGACTAGATGATCCACTGAGTCGAGGGATACGGACTCTAATCATAACTGATTTTCAATTCATTAAGCACATGATTTTCTTGCACAAAGATTGTAGTTGGTTTTGCCTGAACGTCAGCAGTTATCCCCTGCTTGACGTGGCATCATGACGCGTGTTTTCTCTTACTCTGATAATTCTTAATTCGGAGAAAATGCGGGTTGTGACACACTGCTTATAGAAAAAATATATCTATAAAATCCATAAACGAAGAAGTATACTACGTATGTTGCTAAAATGCCTCAGAGAAGCCGGACTTGCTCGAGTTGCGAGAGAGAGTATAATCCGGAATGCAATCCGCTAATAAATTGCACATAAGGTTCGTGATAGAATGAACCTTCATCTCCATTAGATAACACACTATCACCGGAGATGCACCCAATTGAGACTTGGCCTTACCGCATCTATTCAGCCCACTACTGTCCCCTTGTAACCATTAACTCATCGCATGCACTGTAGGCTTACTGCACTTATTACAACCCTCTATAGCCTTACTGCACTCATTGCATTACACCTCTGCCTTGCCGCCACTATTGCAGCCCGCTACTATCTTGTTGCACCAACATCTGTTAGCTTACTCCAACCAACATTCTCCGACGTTTGCCAACACCCTTTAACACAAAGCACAGATGGACAAATCAATGGCTGCATCAAAGCACCATTCTCTATGAAGAACCAATATGCATGAAGAACCACCTCAAGATCGAAACATCATATCGACTAGTTGAATTCCATCTCTGCTCTAATTATTTTATGAGATAACGATGTACAAGGATCAAAAAAGTTGACTCGCCAAACCAAAGTCACAGAAGGGTGATCAACTACACTACCTCGACCATCCACCATGTTACTTGCAAAAATAATGGTACACCCCCTTGCATTATGGTCCCCATCAGTGGATAGAGATTATTGCACTACATAGCTCTCTTGAGCATGGTAAACCTTACTTTACCATAAAGACTCCACCTCACGCCACCCAACTATAACTATATAAGCCTAATCCGCTCAATGATGTCTAATCTCTCTACAGATTAAGCACTTTTTGGACCCTCTTAAGCACGTACACCACCCCATTATGCATCCTCATGTCATTCATTCATGTCCCCCATAACCTTGTACCTTGAGCTGCCACCTCCAGAGAAAAAAACATTGATGCATCGGAAAAAGTATTTTGCGAAGCACAACGATCCAACATCTAGCTATCAGAGTCATTCATACTCTTAGTGATCGTTAGGATATCATCACTCTACACATTGATCTAACGTCACTTAGTCCACACCTTAGCCTCAAGGACTTTTTTCGCACTATGAATTCACTCTCCCGCGTGACTGCATTGTCTGCAATGGCAACATATCATACCCTTCTTCAGCATAGATCCATATCAAGCCCTCTGAATCCCTTGCTGAACCACATCGCCTTACCCTTCATTGTTGCAAAGATATGGCCCTTTGACATTTGACTCGATAACATCATAATTGTGACCTCTTCTAGCTCCACTGTATCCTTCCCTTACACGAGCGCCGTCACTAAGGCCGATTTGTCTTTGAGAGTGAGGTAATAAGTGATATGGTCTTCACAACTTCCGTTTTCTCTGCTATAATTACCTTTATCTGACACTGAAAACCACTAAATAATTTTTATGTGTGTTATGGAGCTATCATTTTTGTCAATTATGTATAGATATTTAATAAAATTTTGTGTTTTTATGGTTAGTTCAAATTAAAATATGTACATTATTATTTCAATATAAATAAGTTATAATCCACATGCCATGAAAGTTGGCATTTATTATCTCACAATTATAACTATTCATTTCGTGGTGAGGATCATTTCTACAACGTCCAATAGATGATATTAAATAAGCTAAGTGAAAAAGGCAAGGGTAGTTTGGCCAAGTGAAAAGAGCTCTTTAATAACTCATTTAATGCCATATGTTAGATCCTACAAAGATGATCCCCACAACAAATTGAATAATATCCATTTCATGTGAAATGGAGAGGATCCTGATCCCAACAATAATGAATGCAAAGATTGTCTTCCAGAGTGTAGTAGATGTCATGGACTCGAGAATTATTCTGCTTCAGTCCTCATTCTCAATCTTTTTCTTGTATAGTTTCATGTCCTATCATAAATCTCTTAAACTTACCTACGAGTAGTATCATAACAGCTGATTCATTTAATTATTTGGGTTCTCTAGTTTTTTTATGGTAGATCTCTTAGATTTCTTTGCTCAATGATTTTTACAACCTTGAAGACATTCAATGTTACAGCTTAATGGACACGGCTTATGAGCCACTATTGAAATTTTTGATGTTGAAGTTGCGGCCCGGCCGGCCTGGGAGGACTATCCGCGCGGACTATGCGGATAGAGGTGGTGGTTTGTCAGGACGTCCAGTGTGCTGTAGACAGTTTGTTCCCTATAGGTAACGGGGCGGATAGTATGGTTATCTACGTAGTTTGCCGGTTTGTATGGACTAGTTCTGGAGTCCGCTAGTTTTGTGGGGTTCAGTATGTGTTTCTGCTGGTGTTGTGTTCGCACCAGGGATGGCTGGTGGTGTGGACTTGGTCTAGTTATGTACCAAGTCTAGGTGTGCTCAGTCCGGGAGATCGCGCAGTTAGCGCGGACAGCTTTCTTTGTCCACCGAGTTCGGCAATGGTTAGTCTTGTGTACTTTGGTTGTGGGCTCAGAGTGTACGGACTGGAGTATTGTCCGTAGGTGTGTATGGACTAGAGCAGTGTTCGCTAGTGTGCGGACTGGTGGTGTGTCCGCAGGGTATGCTGGTGTAGGGGACAAGTCCTATCTTAGATTTTGGGCGATAAGGCGGATAGGATTTCTATCCGGCCTTGGTAATGCGATCTTGACAAACTGGCTATCTCTATAGTCGCGGTGACAAGGTGAACTAGCATTATGTCCGCAGTTTGATGGATGTACTCAGTGCGCACCATAAGATAGGGTGGTGATCCTATTGGCTTGGGCAGTGATCACACTCCTCTCCGCGCCTATAAATAGGACCCCCTGTCATATGAACATCATATCTGAATGAACAGTAAGTGAGCTCGGGTGGTTGCCAGGGACAGGTTTTTGTGTTCGCGTTATTTGAAGGAGTTGACCGGGGTTTGTTTTGCAAGTTGTGTGGATAGCACTGAGAAGCCAGGGACTTGGTTCTGACTTCGATCAGGGATCAGTGTAGACTCTGTGGTTAGTAATCGGCGGTTAGCAGTGGGTCGCTGCTTGCGGTCAAGCAGTCTCCTTTCTTCGACATCCTTTTCCCAGTTTAATAAGTTGTCCACTTCTAGCAGCTTGTTCAGTTCAGCAGCAGGTGTTCGCAGTGATCTGGAGGCTAGATTACATCGCGATTAGGCGGATTGCAGATCAACGGACAGAGTTCTTTAGCTTTGGAATAACGAGTAGTCCGCACGAATAGGTTGCAGTCTGGCGACTTGACAGCTTCAGCAGACTCCATAGGCAGCTCAACAGGGCCAGTGGTTACTCCTTGAGGCCACGCAGCTAGATTGTACTTTCTTGTTTTTGCTTCCATCGGTTACATCGGTGAATCATGTCTCATCATATATACCTCGCCTTGTAATGATTGCTGATAGTACACGGTTTTATTTCTCTTCTACTGCATCTAGTTTATTTAGCTTCGGATAGGTTGAGTGTTCCTACGCCTGGTTTTTCATTTTCCACGCTTCACAAATTTTTACATGGTATCAAAAGGAACAGAGTCTTGAGCATAGATCAACCGACATTTTACTTTATTTCTTATGGAAGTCTAAGTGACCAGGGATAGTGCAATGGAAGGAGGGTTTTCAAGGGGTCTTGGAATTGAGCTTCTTACATTGACTAACTTCAAGAAGTGGAAGTCATGTATGGAAAGCTATCTTCTAGGTGAGTGTATGTGGGAGGTCGTCTGTGAAGAAAACAAAATGAAGTTACTGCTGCTGCTGGAAATGCTGAAGCGGTGAGAGCTTGGAGGAAGACATATGTGAAAGCAGAGTTTACTCTCAAGCAAACTATATCACTGGAACTCTTCGACCACATCATTGGATGTCGGTCAGTTGTGGATATTTGGACTTCCCTCGATTAGTTGTTCAATAGGAAGAATGTAGCTCAGTTACAATTCCTAGAAAATGAGTTAGCAAGAGCCACTCAAGGAGATCTGCCCATCTCAAAGTTCTTCCTGAAGATTAAGAACTTGTGCGCTGAGATTTCAGAGTTGAACCCTGAAGAGCCTATTCGGAAGCGAAGATAAAAAGGCACATAATCCATGGGTTGTAGAAGGAATATATATCCTTTGTTACTTCTGTTCATAAATGGGCCACTCAGCCGTCTTTGTTGGAGCTGGAGAACCTGCTGCTTAGCAGAAGAGCTTAGCTAGACAGATGGCTGGATTCACTATCTTTGAAGGAGGTAGTGAGGCACTCTTCTTAGGGAAGAAGAAGAGATGTGAGAAGAAGAAGAAGAATAGATATGAGAAGAAGAAGAATCCTACTGCTGGTGATGGCCCTTCAACTTCATATCTGCCAGAGTGGAGTTATGCTCCTAAGCGTGATTGGAAGAAGAAGTAAGGGATGAGGTGCTATAGATGCAACCAGCCGGGTCACTTCAAGAAGGACTATAAGGTCAAGCTGCAGTCTGGTCATGTTGCAGATAAAGAGGAAGTTGGTTCGAATACTGAGGAAGCCGGATGGGGGAATTTGTTCATGATGGGCTAGATAGTGGACTTGGGGTGTGGTTACCACCACATCGAGGATGAGTTGAAGTTCTCCTCTCTGTAGATATTCACAGGTAACAAAGCTATCATAACTGTTGATGATACTGTTCATGAAGTCGAGAAGGAGTGTGTCATTTCTTTAGGTAGTGATATTGGTCCACTCACCTTGAGGAGTGTCTATCACGTACCAGGCATAAATAAGAACCTCTTCTCAGTAACCAATGTAGTGGACACGGGATATCATCTTCTGTTCGGTCTGACAGAAGTAAAGTTTCTCCGCAATGTGTCAGCGATAAAGGCTAATGTTGCTCATGCAGGAAGATGGGTAAGGGACTTGTTTGTGCTATCAACAAGTTCCTATGTTAATTAGATGAGGGCCAATGATAGTGCAGCTATTTGGAATGAGCGGCTGGGACACGTTGGGATGGACAAGTTAAAAGCTATGGCATTGAAGAGTGATGAATAAAATCTCGGAGGTGTTTTATGAAAGAGAGAAGATGAAGATGAAGTTCTCTGAATCTATATTCGATAAATGCAAGTGTACCTTATCGCTTATAGTATAGAAACAAATATCAAGGTCGTATTAAAACCAAGGCGCGTCGATTACTTCTACTTCAAAGAGATTTCTGTTATTTTATCAATTAGATACTATGAGTTGGTTTGCAAATAAGAGAACGGTTATACGATAAAAGAGGATGATAAAGCAATAATTTAAAAGGTTAGTACTTTATCTTGAATTACCTTGGAATGAAAATGACCAAAAATAGATAAATCCCTAATTCTCTTTAACGAAGATGCTTGGACCGCGAAGGTTCCCAAAATATGAACGCACCTCTTTCAAGGCTATGCCCAACTGAGTTTAGGTTGATCAACCGAACTTCCGTTCTATAATTGAAACCCCTAAAACTCGCTTTATGTGGTGAACCCCTCTATTGGATTTGACTCCAATCTGAGAAATTTACGTCGTCCTCTTTCAAGGATTGCATTTAACTCCCTTTACCCATGAGTGATCAATCCATACGCATGATCCTTTCATCTACTAGAGTACGAAAACAAAAGAGAAAATTATATATCGATGATATGACCTATTTGGAGATTAATTAAGGGTAAATCCTAAACATTTGTTAAAAGAGAAAGAGAAGATAAAGATTTAGAAAATGATATCATTTCATTCCTCGGATCATCTCGATCAAGCACTAAACAAAGTTTAATTACTCATAATAGTGTAGGAAATGAAAATCATGTTAAGAATATGCATAATAAGAAAGAGAGAGAGAGAGAGAGAGAGAAAGGGAATAACAAACTATTTTATTTTTTTGAAAAGAAGTTACAAAAAAAGGGCATAAAGACATTACAAAGAGAGTTTATAAAAAGATTACAAGTGCGATAAAAGAGATTGTAAGGACATTAAAACATGAAAACATTAAGCTAAAATACTCTAAAAAAACTCTCAACAGCTCTCTAGAAGTCTCAAACGGAGGAGAAAGGATGATGCTTTCCCCCCTTCCTTCATGCCTATTTATAGGGCCAAAACTAAGGGGGTAGAGTTGGAATTTGTCATGAAGATGAAGCTTACATTGGTCAAAAAGCACATGTTGATTTAAAAGTCAAAGACGACTACTCCTTTTTACACTTGTCATGAAAAGCATGATAAAAGTTAGGTAGCTTTCTCTCTTTCCAAGAAGCTTCCTTTAAGAATACATGTTGTATATATAGTCAAAGGTGGCTAGCCTCTTTCATACTTGTCATGAAAAGCATGATAAAAGTTAGGTAGCTTTCACTCTTTCCAAGAAGCTTCCTTTAAGAACACATGCTGAATATATAGTCAAATGTGGCTAGCCTCTTTAATACTTAGGAGAAAATATTTCATCGGACCATTGTGCCTTCATTCCCTTCTTGAATATGGTTTAGTAACACAATAACATGACTACACTCGACATTTAATTTGGCACGTCCTATCTGAAGGCATGTTCTATAGAATTGATAATGCAACTTATCTCGAGATCCTACAAAATAGTAAAATAAGCGTGGTTAGGATAGAATTATAAAAAGATACGGTGTAACGGATAAAATTAACAATATCTATATATTTATATTAGAATATTTAGATTTTTGTATAAATAACTTAGGTCAAATTATGCATCATCAAATTCCCCTAGACTAATTATTTTGCTTCTCCTCAAGTAAATACATACGAGTTTGGAAAAAAAAACCAACCAAACAAATTGGCTATGCCAAACATGAGTATGAGGAGAAATTAAGGTAGAGGAATTATGAAAAGAAAACAAAACATTTTTACTTAGTCTTGGCACAAAATTTTACAATTTTCACTAGCATAAAAAAATAAATCATCCCATATTTTTAAGCAAAACTAAAAATTAAGTAATGCGATAAACGAAAAGGATATTGAGTTGCTTGTAAAATCTAAGAGATATTTTATAGTCATATTAGTCTAATTCAAAGATCAATACTACTACCTAGAACTTACTCAATTTACTTTCTCGCTACCGTACTAAAGGTAAACCTTAGAAGCATGAACCAAAAGGACTTTCGTTAGGTGTAACTTTTTTTGCTTAGGTTTTAAGGGTATGGATTCAAAAGATAAACATGAAGGGTAAAACACACTTAAAACAAAAAGAAGAGCTTTATAAAGAACTTGTTGCTATAAAATAAAATTTTTACACCCCAAGTAATTTTGCAATATAAAGTTGGGATTAAAGTGTCATTCATAATCTTTTTTTTGCATATATATAAAAAGATATATATCATATCTTCTTCCTTCTTTTGAATCAATTGAGTTTTTCCCTCTTTTTTCCCTCTTTTGTAGCAATTGAGATATAAAACAAATCTCCACCATTTTAACAAATTATAGTACACACAAGTGACATAAAGCTCCAAAAGTTTTAAGTGTGCAACATGGGTAAGCTGTATGGCTCTGGCGAAAAATAAGTGGGGCTTATAAAAAGGAAATGGAAAAGGCATAATGTGGCTAGCAATGGTTAGGAATTTAAGGTTCGGGATGCAAAAGCTCAAACTAATCAAAAAGTTGCCTAGATCATCTGCATGCTCTTAAGTTTACTTAAAGCAAGGTATTAAAAAATTCAAGAGACACAAATTTCAGATAGAAAATAAAGATAAATGACTTTTCATGAAAAATGAAGATAATAAGCGTCTAAGATTAGTTCGTATCTACTATACTTAACACTAATCAATCATTTCAAAGATTTTTAAAAGATAAAACAAGAGATGATAGATTTTATAAAAGTGAAAAACATAAAAAATGGCTATGAAAAAGTGCATATATTTAAGAAAGTTTTTCAAAAATAACATGTTACCTTAATTAGGAATACTACATGAGTCAACATATTACTCATGAAACATAGACAAAATGAAATTTAATTTACTTTATTTCAACTAAACAAGTACATAAATGATTTAAAATAAGAAAATGCAAAGTCATGGGGTACTAAATGATTTAGCAAAGATTAACTCAAATTATTAATTATTTTATAAAAGTTTTATCCTTGTTTGGTATATATATATACTTATACTTTTATATATACTAAAGGAAAGAAATATATATACTTTTTGAATTTTTGGAATTTATATATATATTTTAAAATTTTTATTAATTAAGGAATTATACCCCCACACTTAAAGTTAAACATTGTCCCCAATATTTAAAACCAAGTATGAAGCAATAAAAATGCAATAAAAGAAGAAGTGAGGAAAAAGGACATCCCTGATGGTTAAATTGAGGAGGCTAGATGGAAACCTGTAAAAACATGGAAAAATAAAGAAAATAGTAATAAGAAGATAAAGTTTGGGGTGCCTCCCAAAAGGGCTTTGTTTACCGACGCATAGCTTGACTAATTGGCATGGAATATTATATGGAGAGGGTTTTAATATTGGTGACCAAAGTATCATTAGAAAAATAAAATTTTAGCTGGTGGCCATTCACTTTAAAGGAGCCAAGTTTCGGGTGGGAAATAAGAATGGTCCCATATGGCCAAACCTCTTTGACGACAAAGGGGTCAGACCATTGGGATTTTAGTTTACCAGGAAAAAGACAAATGCGTCAGTTGTAAATAAGGACGAGATCCCCCAGTGAAAAACTTTTAGGAATTTTAATATTTTTATCATAGTAGAACTTTGAGTGCTCCTTATAAAACATATTATTTTCATAGCCATTAGCACGCCATTCATCTAGTTCATTCAGTTGGGATTTTATTTGCTCGAAGGCCAAAGTATAATCAAGATTTAGGAATTTCAGCGCCCAATAGGAGCGGTGCTCTAACTAAACTGGAAGGTGGCACACTTTGTCGTAGACTAATCGGTACGGTATACAACTGATGACGGTTTTGTATGTTGTCCGGTAAGCCCATAGAGCATGATCGAGCTTCAATGACCAGTCCTTCCTATTAAAAGAGATAGTCTTCTCCAAAATTCTCTTGACCTCGCGGTTCACCAATTTAACTTGGCCACTAGTATGTGGGTGATAGGCGGTTGAGAGTTTGTGTGTAACTCCATATTTTGCTAAACTTTTAGCAAACTGGCTATTGCAGAAGTGTGTGCCCTATCACTAACTATAGTGCGAGGTGTGCCAAAACGAGAGACTAATTTCTTTAAAAATTTGATGACGACTCTTGCATCGTTGGTTGGGAGAGCTTGTGCTTCCGCCCACCTCGACACATAGTCGACCGCAACAAGAATATATTTATTATTAAATGAGGGAGGAAGTGACCTACAAAATCGATACCCCATAGATCAAAAATTTTACACTCCAAAAAGGAGTTTTGGGGCATTTCATCTCAACGAGATATGTTACCTGACCTTTGGTAGCTGTCACATCCACTTACAAAAGAGTGATCATCCTTAAAGATCGAGGGCAAGTAAAAACCGACCTCCAACACTTTCCTTGCCGTCAGGCTTGCTTGGTAATGTCCGCTGGTTGGTCCTTCGTGGCAGTGCCACAATATTTGCATGCCTTTCTCGCTCGACACACATCTTCTTACCACTTTATCTGCACAGATACAAAATAAGAAGGGGTCCTCCCAAAATTTGTTCTTTGCATCGGAAAAGAATTTCTTCTTTTGCTAACTTTAAAAACCTTTTGACAGGACCCGAGCCACTAGATAGTTGGCTAAATCCGCAAACAAAGGGGTAGAAGAATTCATTAATTTTTCGATGGCAAGGAGGCGCTCTTACTGGAATTTATCATCAATTTTGGCTTCTGCTAGCGTATCTGCAGTAGGGTTCTCTAAGCGTGAGAGATGATCGGCCGTCAAGTTCTCTGCTCCTTTCTTGTCCCGGATCTCCAAGTCAAATTCTTACAGCAGGAGGATCCATCTTAATAAATGGGGCTTGGCGACTTCCTTGTTTAGTAGGTACCTAAGGGCAGAATGATCAGTAAACACAATGACTTTAGAGAGAGTAATATAAGACCTAAACTTATCAAACGCAAAAACAATTGCGAGAAGTTCTTTCTCTGTAGTGGTGTAATTGACCTGTGGGGATGTGAGTGTCTTGCTTGCATAATAAATTGGGTGAAAATACTTGTTCACTAGTTGTCCTAACACTGCGCCTACAACAATGTCACTTGCATCGCACATTATCTCGAATGGAAAGGACCAATCTGGTGCTACTAGAGTTGGCGAGTTGATAAGCTTATCTTTGATAATATTAAAAGCTACTAAACATTCATTATCAAAAATGAAAGAAGACTCTTTTTCTAACAAGTGCGTTAACGGCTTTGTTATTTTGGAAAAATTTTGTATAAACTGTCGATAAAAACCCGCGTGACCAAGGAAACTTCTAATAGATTTTACATTTGTGGTAGGGGGAATTTTCTTAATCACCTCGATCTTGGCCTTATCAACCTCAATTCCTTTACCCGATATTTTATGACCGAGTACCAACCCCTCTCGGACCATGAAATGACATTTTTCCAAATTTAGGGCTAGATTCGTATCTTTGCAATGTTGAAGAACACGATCAAGATTAGCTAAGCATGATTCAAAAGAATTTCCGAATACGAAAAAGTCATCCATGAAGACTTCCATCACATCCTCAACCAATTCATCAAATATGGCCAACTTACATCTTTGGAATGTAGCTGGTACATTGCAAAGGCCAAATGACATCCTTTTATAAGTGAAGGTGTCGAAGGGACAAGTAAAGGTTGTTTTCTCCTGGTCCTCGGGTGAGATTAGGATTTGGAAATATCTTGATAAACACTCAAGAAAACAATAGTAGGAGTGATCGGAAATGCGTTATAAAATTTTATCAATGAATGGCAAGGGAAAGTTGTCTTTTCAGGTGGCATCATTTAATTTTCTATAGTTGATGAACATCCGCCAACCTATAACAGTAAGAGTTGGAATTAGTTCATTGTTCTCATTAACCACTACTATCATGTCGCTTTTCTTTGGTACTACTTGCACGGGGCTAACCCACGGGCTATCCGAAATCGGGTAGATAATTCCCGCATCTAATAGCTTAATTACTTCATCCTTTATGACGTCCTTCATGTTGGGATTAAGTCGTCGCTGAGGCTGTACACTATTGCGAGAATTCTCTTCAAGTAATATTTTGGGTGTGGAAAAGGAGGGGCTTATCCCTTTAATATCAGATAATTGCCAAGCAATGGCTCGACGATGCCTATTTAAGATTTGAATTAATTCAGAAATTTCCGAATCACACAAAGTAGAAGAAATGATTACCGACAATTTAGAGTCTTTTTCTAAAAAGACATATCTTAGGTGCTCTGGAATTTGCTTAAGCTCAAGAGTGGGCGGTACTTCGTAAGAGGTCGTAATTTTAATACTCTCTAAGCCAATTGGCTCAGGAGGCGAAGAAAAAGGTAATTCCTTAAAAAAATTGGCATGTTCCGCATCATCACAAGATGTGGGACCAGAATCAGTAAATGAAGAAAAATCTTCTTCAAATGATGCATCTAGATGGTAACAATAATCATCATTTGAAAGTGAATTTTGCATGGAGTGGTTGATATTGAAAGTAACTTCTTCATTTCCAACACGAAGGAGGAGCTTTCTTTTACTCGCATCTATTATTGCGCAGGAGGTGGCAAGGAAGGGGCGACCGAGTATGAGGGGTACTTCAGCATCCTCTTCGATGTCAAGAATGACAAAGTCCACCGGAAAGATGAACTTGTCAACCTTGACTAGTACGTCCTCCACTACCCCTACTAGATACTTAACAGAACGATCTGCTAGTTCTATACTTATTTTTATTGGGATTCGATCTCCTAATCCTAATTTCTTAAATAGAGAGTAGGGCATTAGATTTATGCTAGCACCTAGGTCGGCGAGGGCATGCTTTACTAATAAATTGCCCAAGAGGCACGTGATAGAAAATCTTCCCGGATCATTCAATTTTTTGAGGCAATTTATTTGATAAAGCTGTCGAGCATTCTGCATTGAGGGAAACACACGAAATATCTTCAAGTTTTTTTTATTAGAGAGTAACTCCTTGAGATATTTCGCGTATTTAGGAATTTGAGAGATTTCCTCGCAGAAGGGAACATTTATATGAATTTGTTTTAAAATTTCTAAAAAAAATTTGTATTGTTCCTCTACTCGTTCATTTTAAATTTTAGATGGATAAGGGTGTGCAGAATTAAAAATTAGAGAAGATTTTGAAGCATTCGGAGAATTAGAAAATAAAACTAGAGGGGGTAAAACAAAAACAGTTACCTCGGGCTCAATCCTATTTGGAGAGGTTACCTCCTTTCCGCTGCCGAGGGTTATGGCATTTGCATTCTCCCTTGGATTCGTCTCAGTATTGCCCAGCAATGCTCCATGCGAGCGCTCGGCAATCATTTTGGCAAGCTAGCCAATTTGATTCTCTAAGTTCTTTATAGATCCGGTGAGATTCCGGATGTTGGATTCATTCGAGGCAACATATTTAGAAAATACCTCTTCAAGCGAAGAGGGCTTTGGTGGTGGTGGAAGAAAACCAGGTGGGTTCATATTAGGCGGGAGCTGGGCATAACCTTGGTTGCACCATAAGAAATTCGGGCGGTTCCTATAACCCAGATTGTAAGCATTGTTATATGGAGCGTTGTTCGGGTTAAATGAAGGCCGAGTAATATTCCCCATGAAATCAACATGTTCTTCAATAAAAGTATTACTATTATTATTAGCCCGAGAAGGAGTGGCGGAGGAAACATACATCTCTGGCACGTGCTTGCTTAAACGTTGAAGTTGTAAAGCTAAATTAGCTATCATATCAACTTCATAAAGTCCTGCCGGCTTGTTAGGGCACGCTCGGGGCACATTCCACTGATAGGCATTCATGGCCATTTCCTTAAAAAGCTCTTGAGCGGCCTCTGGGGTTTTATTATTGAGAGTACCACTGACGACTACATCAATCATCTTCCTTGTTTGGAAATTTATTGCATTATAAAAAAATTGTACTTGTTGCCAAGTTGGAAGTGCATGGTGAGGACATCTACGCAAAAGCTCCTTAAAGCGCTCCCATGTTTCGTAAATAGTATCCGAGTCGATTTGCATAAATGAAAAGATATCAGTACGTAATTTGGAAGTCTTGGCAGGAGGAAAATATTTAGTCATGAATTTTTCATCCATTTCGGCCCATGTAGTGATAGGTCCTCTTGGAAGAGAGCCTAACCACTGCTTGTCCTTTGACCGCAAAGAAAAGGGAAATAGTCGTAATCAAATGGCGTCATCAGTAACACCATTAATTTTGAAGGTATCACAGATTTCAAGAAAATTTGAAAGATGTTGATTTGGATCTTCGTCTGGTAAACCATCAAAAGTAACTGATTGTTGCACCATTTGGATGATGCTAGACTTGATCTAAAAATTATTATTAGCTATAGTAGGGCAAACAATACTAGATTGTGTTCCTTCCAAGTTCGGTCATGCATAATAGGACATGGTCCATTGTTGGGCTTCATTAGGATTGGGGTCACTTATAGTTGCTATATTAGTATCTCCGATAGATTCTTCGAGAATAATTGGTAAATCCTGTCCATGAGATTTAGGGTGTCACCTAAAGGTGCGCTCAATTTCTAGATCAAAATGGGATTCAGGATTATTCGAAGAACTTGCTCGGGTCATGTACTAGAAGAAAAAAGAAGAGAGAGTCAAATGATTAAAGACGAGTTTAAAAATTATTAATGGAAAATTTTTTGTTTTTTTTATTTTTAGGCGGTTTTAGGTATCTTATTAAGATATATATATATATATATATATATATTAGAAAAAGAAAAATGATAAAATTAACAGTTATTATTTTTTTGAAATATTGACGTAAGTCTCCGGCAACGGCGCCAAAAACTTGATGGAGAAAATCTCAAATGTGTTTTATGAAAGAGAGAGATGAAGATCAAGATGATGTTCTCTGAATCTATATTCATTAAAGGCAAGTGTACCTTATCACTTATAGTATAGGATATAATATCAATGTCATATTAGAACCAAGACCCGTCGATTAGTTCTACTTCAAAGAGATTTCTGTTATTTTATCAATTAGATACTTTGAGTTGGTTTGCATATAAGTGAACAGTTATACGTAAAAATAGGATTATTAAGCAATAATTTGAAAGGTTAGTACTTGATCTTGAATCACATTGGAATGAAAATGACCAAAAATTGATAAATCCCTAATTCTCTTTAACGAAGATGCTTGGACCGTGGAGGTTCGCAAAATATGAACGCACCTCTTTCAAGGCTACACCCAGCGGAGTTTAGGTTGATCAACCGAACTTTCGTTCTATAATTGAAACCCCTAAAACTCGCTTTATGTGAACCCCTCTATTGGATTTGACTCCAATCCGGGAAATTTACGTCGTCCTCTTTCCAGGATTGCATTCAACTCCCTTTACCCGTAAGTGATCAATCCATACGCATTATCCTTTCGACTACGAGAGTACAGAAACAGAAGAGAAAATAATATATCGATGATATGACCTCTTTGGATATTAATCAAGGGTAAATCCTAAACATTTGTTAAAAGAGAAAGAGAAGATAAAGATTAAGAAAAAGAGAACATTTCATTCCTCGGATCATCTCGATCAAGTACTAAACAAATTTTTGTTACTCATAATAGTGTAGGAAATGAAAATCATGTTAAGAATATGTATAATAAGAAAGTGAGAGACAATGGGAATAACAAACTATTTTATTTTATTCAAAAGAAGTTACAAAAAAGGGGCATAGAGACATTACAAAGAGAGTTTATAAAAAGATTACAAGTGCGATATAAGACATTGCAAAGAAATTAAAACATGAAAACATTCAGCTAAAATACTCTAAAAAAACTCTCAACATCTCTCTAGAAGTCTCAAACGGAGGAGAAAGGTGATGCTTTCTCCCTTCCTTCATGCCTATTTATAGGGCCAAAACCAAGTGGGTAGAGTTGGAATTTGGCATGAGGATGAAGCTTCCCTTGGTCAAAAAGCACATGTTGATTTAAAATTCAAAGACGGCAACTCCTTTTTATACTAGTCATGAAAAGCATGATAAAAGTTAGGTAGCTTTCTCTCTTTCCAAGAAGCTTCCTTTAAGAACACATGCTGAATATTTAGTCAAAGGTGGCTAGCTTCTTTCATACTTGTCATGAAAAGCATGATAAAAGTTTGGTTGCTTTCTCTCTTTCCAAGAATCTTCCTTTAAGGACACATGTTGAATATATAGTCAAAGGTGGATAGCCTCTTTCATACTTAGGAGAAAATATCTCATCGGGCCATTGTGGCTTCATTCCCTTCTTGAACATGGTTTAATAACACAGTAGCATGACTGCACTTGACATTTAATTTGGCAAGCCTTATCTGAAGGCATGTTCTGTAGAATTGATAATGCAACTTGTCTTGAGATCCTACACAAAAGTAAAATAAGCATGGTTAGGATAGAATTATAAAAAGATACGGTTTAACGGATAAAATTAACAATATCTATATATTTATATTAGATTATTTAGATTTTTGTATTAATAACTTAGGTCAAATTATGCATCATAAAAGAGCCTTGTGAAAGTCTTGCTTAAGTCTTCATCCTTCAGCGACAGTCATATTTGCACCGGGTGTCAAAATGGAAAGGCTCATTGCCTTCAATTTTATAAGTCGTAGACTAGGAGTAAAGCACCATTGGAGTGTATCCATGGTGATCTGATGGGGTCAACCATCACTGCCAGTTTTGGAGGCAGCAGGTACATGCTGGTGTTGATTGATGACTACTCGAGGTATACTTGGTTGTACTTCATGAAAGAGAAGTATGATGTGTTCCATTTGATTGTTGAGTTCAAGTAGTGGTTGAGGGCCAGCTTGGCGTGCATATTAAGAAGTTGAGAACAAAAAATGGATTTGAGTTTGATTCGAATGAATTCTCTAACTTCTGCAAAAAGCACGGGATCCGGAGAGAGCTCACTTGTGCTCATACTGTAAAACAAAATGTATTAGTAGAGCAGAAGATATGTCATCTGACAGAGACCAACAAGTGTTGGCTTCATGACCAAGGCATTCCGAGCTCCTTTTGGGTGGAAGGGATGGTTTGTGCAACCTATGTAATCAATCAGATACCTCTAAGTCTGATCAACATGAAGTCTCCTTATGAGATGATGTTTAAGGAGAAGCCTGAAGTTGGACACCTTCATGTTTTCGGGTCGACCTGCTACGTACACATCCCGAATGCTCTCAGGACAAAGCTGGATGCGAAGGCGAGGAAGCTTGTCTTCATGGGCTATGACGAGCAAAAGAAGGGATGGAAGTGTATGGATACAGTGACGAAAAAGTTCGTCATTTCGAGAGACGTGGTGTTCGATGAATTGACGTCATATGGAGGTGGCTCTTCTGTAGAGCTACAGGAAAGTAGGTCGGACGATGGGCAGGAGACTGCTAAGGATATTCGAGTTGAGCTGTCTGTGTCACTAGGAGCTCTAGGTGTTTCTAGCTCCGGGGCGGAGGCTTCTGGTTCAGGAAGCAGGGGGAGCGATGCTACAAGTTTTTCCGAGAATAGAGCTAGTTCAGAAGAAGCAGCAGAGGTGGTCAATAAGGGTCAGACTCTTTGGGGATCGAAGAGGACCATCAAACCACCAACTCGTTATAAGGAAGGAAATGCAGTGAACTTTGTCTCTTGTTTCTTCGCAGGCCCTATGGATGAGCGAGAACCTTCTAGCTTTTAAGGAACCCCTGGAGTCAAGGAGTGGGATAACGCCATAGATGAGGAGATGGATTCCCTCAGGAAAAATGAGACATGGGACCTTGTGCCCAAGGTCGAAGGAATTAATCCTGTGACATGCAAGTGGGTGTATAAGTTGATGAAGAAAGCGGATGGGAGCATCAAGCGGTACAAGGCTCTACTTGTAGCTCGAGGGTTCTCTAAATAGTACAGAAAAGACTATGAAGAGATGTTGACTTCAGTTGGGAGGTGATGGCCATGGCGGCCTCCCAAGGTTGGAAGGGTGGCAGCTGGATTTAAAGAATGCTTTTCTTTATGAGGAAATTGATAAGGACATCTTCATAGTTCAGCCACCTGGATACGTGCCTGAAGATTATCCAGGATACGTCTGCTAGCTTCGGAAGGTTCTTTACGGATTGAAGCAGGATCCATTGGCATGGTATGGGAAGATTGTAGAATAAATCTAGTTCAGTAGTTATTTTGCCTCTAATTCAGATTCAAGCCTGTTCAGCAAAAAGAGGGGGGAGCTTTATGTCTTGGTACTGTTATACGTGGACGATATAATCATCATGGGGAACTCCGAGGAGGAGTTTGCTAGGCTCAGAGCAGAGTTAGCTATTCGATTCGAGATAAAGGAATTGGGTGTGCTCCATAACTTCCTTGGACTCGAGGTGGAGAAGAAAGAAAGCGGCATACTCATTTCCCAAAGGGGCTATGTGGAATAGATCGTCCAGCAGTTCGGCATATGGGTGGGGAAGAGTTGCTCTACTCCACTTGATGTTGGCATCAAGCTTCGACGAGATGAGGGGAGGATACTTCTAAATCACTTAGGGTTTCAGGCTCTGGTTGGGATCCTTATTTACTTAAAGATTACGAGGCCAGACATTGTTTATGATGTAGGCCAAGTAAGTCGGTATATGGCAGAACATCGGAAGCCACATCTGGTGGCAGCGAAGAGCATTTTGAAGTATGTGAAGTCCAATTCTGATATGGGTCTCCATTATGGGAGAGACACGAGCTTCAACCTGCATGGTTACCTAGATGCTGATTACTGGGGAGATTTGGACAACTAGAAGTCGACTTCTGGTTATGTCTTCACATGCGGATCATCGGGTATCTCGTGGTGCAGTAAGAAGCGGGATTATGTGTCTGTCTCTACTACGGAAGCGGAGTACAAGGCTTCGACCTTATCATCTCGGGAAGCCATCTTGTTTAGGAGGCTAGTAGAGGACATTCATGAATAAGTTCGGGATCACACTCCGTTATGCGGTGATAACGAGAGTGCCCTTAAACTATTTAATAATCCAGTTTGTCACGTGCAGACCAAGCAGATTGAGATTGAGCACCATTTCATCCGGGAGAAGGTGTTGGAGGGGTCTCTTGTGGTTGGACATGTGTAGAGCAATGATAACATCACGAACATCTTGACAATACCGCTGTCGAAGGGGCCATTTACATGGTTACGGGGACTGCTGTGATTGGTTTCAACTTCTCTCTTCAAGGGGGGTGTTGAAATTTTTGAAGTGAAAGTGGCGGCCTAGGTAGACTGTCTGCACGGACAGTGTGGATAGAAGTTGTAGTTAGTCAGGTTGGTAAGAGTGTTGCAGTCAGTTTGTTCCCTAGAGGTAACCGGGCAGAGAGTAATGTTATCTGCGCAGTTTGCCGGTTTGTGCAGACTAGTTCTAGAGTCTGCCAGTTTTGTGCGGTTTAGTCCGTGTTTCTGCTAGTGCTGTGTTCGCACCAGGGATAGCTGGTGGTGAGGAGTTGGTCTTATTATATACCAAGTTTAGGTGTGCTTAGTCTGGGAGATCGCGCAGTTAGCCCGGATTGCTTTCCTTTTCTGCCAAGTTCGTGTGCTATCAGCCTTGTGCTCTTTGGTTGCCGGCTCATAGTGTGCGGACTTGAGTAGTGTCCGCAGGTTCGTGCGGACTGGAGCGGTGTTCGTTAATGTGCGGACTAGTGTTGTGTCTACAAGGTCTACTAGTGTGACAGACAAGTCCTGGCTTGGCTTTATGGCGACAAGGCGGATAGGATTTATATCCGACCTTGGTGGTGCGATCTTGACGAACTGGCTGTCTAGCTAGTCGCGGCGACAAGGCGAACGACGGTGGTGATCCTATCGGCTAGGGAGGTGATCACATTCCTCTCTATGCATATAAATAGGACCCCCTGTCACATTACCATCACATCTGAATAAACACCAACTGAGCTTGGGGGGTTGCTGTGGACATGTTTTTGTGTTTGCACAGTTTGAAGGAGTTGACTATCATTTGCTGTGCAGGTTATGCAGATAGCGCTGATAAGACAGGGACTTGGTTGTCACTTCGGTCATGGATCAGTACGGACTCTGCGGTTAGCAATCGGCAGTTATATATAGTTTGCTGCTTGCGGCTAGGCGGTCTTCTTTCTTCGAAAAACCTTTTCCCAGTTCAATAAGTTGTCCTCTTCTTGCGACTTGTTCTGTTTGGCAGTATCTGTTCGCGATAATCTGGCGGTTAGGGAACCTAGCAGTTAGGCGGCATGCAGATCAGCGGACAGAGTTCTTCAACTTTGGAATAACGGGTTGTCGATGCGACTAGATTGCGGTCTGGCGACTGTGCGGCTTCACCGGACAACGTAGGCAGCACGACAGGGTTGGCAGTTACTCCTTGAGGCCAGTCGGCTAGATTGTACTTTCTTGATTTTTCTTCTATCGGTTACATCGGCGAATCATGTATCGCTATGTATATCTCACCTTATAATGATTATTGATAGTACAAGGTTTTCTTGCTCTTCTAGTGCATCTAGTTTATTTGGATTCAGATAGGTTGAGTGTTCATGCGCCTGGTTTTCCGCGGTTCACAAATTTTTACAACCTCAGAATCAGTCAATGCTCTAAGGGATGTCAATGGTCACTACACTAGTCAGTGATGGAAATGTCGTAATGTTGTATGTTGTATTGTATTCATGGGGTTGTTGTATGACAGTCTCATGTGGCCGCGATGATCGAATCCCGCAAAATAATTCTAAATTTGATGTATTTAGTGGCTGCAATTGTCATCTGGTGACCCTAGCTCGGATGGCTAACATGTAATGTTCTTCGACATCCTAATGACTGAATACTAGGGAGCCCATGAAAATAGATTTTTGCATTGCACAAGGTAATCTAATCAACAACTTGGGAAGCAAAGCATAACTACAACTGCTTTTGTTTGTGGTGGTGGGCTTTGTGAGGTAGATCCAAAATGAAGGAACTCCAAATCCGTTTGTTTTGAAGAGTTGATATACTAAAATCTCATTTTTAAGTAACATATATGTAAAATTCCAACCCCGGCCCCTAGCTTCATTTGACTAGTTTCTGATCACTTCATCTTCTCGCATTGGCCTGTTATTTGATTTTTTGCATGCATTTTCCTTCTTCTTCGCTATTCGACTACTTTTTCTTCTTCTTTATTCCCTTTTTGCACGCATCCATAACACATATTTGTTCTTTCTTTGTAGGAGAGATTCTATTATATCTTATGTGTCGTTCTTCTTTGTAGACAAGCAAAAAAAGCTTCTCCTAATCCAGGCCTTTCTGATTTAAACAACAAATATTTGAATTATTGTTATTTTGTTGTGTTTTAGGGAGGTTTTCAAACTAGAATGGTGAAGAAGACCATTATTCAACTTCTCAAATACAATGGCTCTCTAATCGAGTGAACTTGAGAAGTTTTCCAACATTCTCCTCATCTCCTAAGAAGAATGTTTAATCTCCATCAGATAAAGAGGTGGTCTTCAACATGTTAGAAGAATGTCTAATCTCTTGTGCCCTATTCTATTATGAAATTGCCCGCAACCTCTCGTCACCGCGGAACGTGCAACACAATAATAATAGCCGCAAAATAAGAGAAATAATAATGCAGAAAGAAAAATAAAGCACACAAACAGATGACACTAAATTTTACGTGCATGAAGATTATCAAGGATACATCTGCTAGCTCCGGAAGGCTCTTTATGGATTGAAGCAGGATCCATTGGCATGGTACGGGAAGATTGCAGAATACCTGCAGTTCAGCGGTTATTTTTCCTCTAATTCATACTCAAGCCTGTTCAACAAAAAGAGGGGGGAGCTTTATGTCTTGGTACTATTATACATGGATGACATAATCATCACGGGAACTCCGAGGAGGAGGCTGCTAGGCTCAGAGCAGAGTTAGCTATTTGGTTCGAGAAAAAGGACTTGGGTGAGCTCCACAACTTTCTTGGACTCAAGGTGGAGAAGAAAGAAAGCGGCATGCTCGTTTCCCAAAGGGGCTATACGGAACAGATCGTCCAGCAGTTTGACATGTGGGTGGGGAAGAGTAGCTTTACTCCACTTGATTTTTGCATCAAGCTTCGTCGAGATGAGGGGAGGATACTTCTAGATCACTTAGTGTTTCGGGCTCTGGTTGGGATCCTTATTTACTTGAAGATTACAAGGCCAGTCATTGTTTATGATGTAGGCAGAGTAAGTCATATATGGCAGAACATCGGAGCAAAAAAAAACCCATATATATATAGATATATATATAGTATAATTTAACCGCCCGGTTCAAACAATTTAGGGTAGCACAAACCCAACAATCACCAACTTAATGCCCTTAACGAATTTCATTCCCTACCTACAGATTGGATCTTCGCCAAAATGAAAAACCACCTCTCCCTAGGGTAACCACGATCAGCACGCCCAAATATGAGCCAAGTTAAGATAGTGCTTGAAATTGACTCCTAGCAGGGGCTTGGTCAACATATTTGCAATGTTGTCCTCCGTGGGCACCTTTAGAAACTGAATCTCTTCTCATGCAATGAACTCTAAAAACTTGTAGTAGCACACATCAATGTGTTTTTTCCTTGCATGATAGACTGGTTCTTTGCAAGACAAATTGCACTCTGACTATCACAGTGCAACTTCACCTACTCCTGGAAGACTCTAAGTTCCTTGATGAGATCCTTGAGCCAAATAACTCCTTAGTAGCCTCTACCACAACAATGTACTCTAACTCTATCATGGATAGAGAAACTATGTCCTTAAGAGTGGCTTTTGAACTGATTGGACCTCGACTTAGAAGAAATATGTCCCTGAAGTAGATCTCCTCCAGTCGAGGTTTCCTGCATAGTCATAATAAATGAAGCACTCTAAAGTTCTAGTATAATTGCTCTTCTTGAAAAGTAAGCCGACGTCTGGTGTTCCTTTCAAATAATGTAGAATCCACTTGATTAATTCCCAGTGTTGTCACCCTAGATTTTTCATGTATCTACTAACAACACAAACTACCTGAGCAATATCTGTTCTTGTGCATATCATTGTATACATCAAACATACTACAGTACTAGCATACGACACATTGAGAAACTTATGGTATTCCTCCTCTATGTTTGGACACTATAGTGATGACAATCTAAACTATTGTCCCAATAGAGTCATAACAGCTTTAGATTCCACCATATTGAACTTTTTCAATACCTTCTGAATGTAACCAGTCCGAGAAAGGCATAATATGCCTCACTTTCTGCCTCACTTGATTTACATCCCAAAGATCTTCTGAGCATGAACAAAATCATTCATCTCAAATTCATCATTCAATTTTTGCTTCAGTACCTAAATATCTCGGGCTGACTCACAGAAAATTAACATGTCATCGATGTAGAGCTTTAGAATCAAAATATTACCATCTGCAAGGAATCCGCATTTGTTGTATTGGCTTCTGCTGTAGTTGTGTGATGTCATGAAGGTGTTGAACCTCTTGTACTACATCCTTAGAGACTACTTCCAACTATAAAGGGACCTTTTAAGCTTACACACCTTTCTTTCATCACCTGGTCAAATATACCCCTCCGGCTGCAGTATATAGATCTCCTACCTTAGGCTACCATGAAGAAAAGCAGTCTTCACGTCCATTTGCTACAACTCCATGTCTCACGTAGCTACGGTGACAAGTAGCACTTGAATAGAATAGTGCTTCACTACTGGTGAGAAGATTTTGTCAAAATTGACTCCCTTCTTCTATGTGACCCCCTTGGCTATGTATCTGGTTTTGTACCTCCATTGATCATTTCCTATTGTGGACTCTTTTTTCCTGAACATCCATTTGGAATTAATTGCCTTAGACCTTTAGGCAAACTACCAAGTCTCAATTCTTCTTCTTCTGAAGGGATTCCATCTCTTCCATCATAGTAACTTTCCATTAAGAACTATCTCTGCTCTCTATAGCTTCTTGATAGGAACAAGGATCTGAGGAGATCACTTGAAAGAAATATGTTATATTATCCTGTAGTCTAAGATGCAGTCTGACCTCTCTCCTCTTCTTTCCTCTAGAAATTGAGTACGACTCCGCTTTGGCATGTTGTACAGTATCGGTCTTATCAGAGTCAGATGACTCATCATGATAATCTGCTTTGTTGTTTCTGTAACACCTCCATCCGTCACATGAAATATAACAGAGGGTCCGACCGGTTCCCCATGCCATATTTCACAGATAGTTAGCATAGTTACACTTTGAAACTTTGTTATTGTATACGCATCCTAACTCAGAGCGCATTCTAACAGAAGCAGTTTAAGTTGTAGAATCCATATACCAGAAATGTCCACTACACAAATAGAAATGATAACTAAATACACCAAATGTTCTGGCCTTAAGGCCTTACAATTATTTCTTTTGCAAAAAGTGTTTTCATACATGGGCACGTAGGTCGGCCATACATGAGAAACAATAAACGTTCGCCTTTGGGACTTCGAGGGTCAGCCAATTGCAGCATAAGGGACTTCAGCCAAGTACTTTCCACTTAGCTCTCCAGCACCTGCATAGTAGGACCCACCAAAATGTGGCAAACAAAGCAACGGTCAGTATTAGCTGACCAATTTATAATGACCCAACCCCTCACTCGGGGCAGCGGTTGTACTTCCCTGCAAGCAGCAGCATATATAAATATTTTTGGAAATAGAAACGTGCATCTTAAGCACCATTCGCCACAGACGCAGGATCGATCAGCAACACGCCCCATGCACTCAGGGCACATTCTCGGTGTACCGGACTTCCTGGGTCCCACCACCATCCACAGTCCTAGACTTGATGGTATACTTGAGCATTAATCTTTTCTTCTTATGAGTCAACAAAGTAAAAGGCATTCTATTAGTTTGCGATCCATGCTAGTGACTTACTCTAAGTCGATTGTCATAAGGTAGGTACAGGTTAGCCAAAGCCCATTGCTCAAATCATCAAGCCCCCAAGCCACGATGTGGGTAAGCATCCCCTCTTTCACAAGCAGAACAATTTAAGTTCTCGCTACCATACCATAGAATAATTGAAGTTCCCACGCACATATAGTGGAACAGTTTATGTTCCCACTCACATCATATGAAAAAACCATTTAAGTTCCTATGCACATATAGTATATAAAGGCCCCCAGGTCTCTACAAGACAGGCCTCACAAACGTAGCTCACTGGGAGCTATCGCCGGCAGTAGCACTACAGCCGCGCTATAGGGACAGAAGTCGCTTCATCCCTGCTTTTTGGGTATTTTCCTGGAGATCATCTCCAGTACTATCACTACAGCATCCTGCACACCCCATAACCCAAATTTTACATGTTTATCCACACGTTTTATCCACGGAGTCTTCTCCGTCACATAAATCAATTCATCACCAATCCAGACCAACCTATCCAGATAGGCTTCACACAACATGCCTATTCTGTACTTCGAATCCGGCTCTAAATGCAAGTTTTAGCGGAGATCAGAATGATCTACCCGCTAGAAACCACTTTTTATTCACCTTTTGGTGAGGGGTTCCATGCATGTATGCAAATGGAGGATTTCACTTGTCCAAGGAGAAAGTCATTACCCTTATCGATTGCTTGGGATCCATGTCCTTGTTCTTTGATCCTAATGGAACTGATCGTCATAGCTTCCTACCCATAGATCTTGTGTCGACTCATAAGCACACCTTTGATCACTTCTCCTCTTAGCCTCATAGACTTTCTTCCTCCTCTTCCCTCAAGAATCTAAAGAACTAAGAGAGAGAGAGTGTGTGTGAGAGAGGAGAATGAGAATTTCATCTCATGTCCAACCCTTAACAGCGAGCTACCGCCACGCGGTATCTGCTACCATCGTGCAATATCAAAGGAGGTTGCTGCTTGGGCTAATTGGCATCGCTCTGTCACCCAAACTAGCCTCCACCGCATTGTCATGTGGCAAACTACCGCCAGTGTTAACTTACTACCGCCAAGCGGTACCTTCCCAAGGCATATGCCATTTTAATCATCTATCGCCATGCATTAGATCACTACCTCCCCGCGGTAGTTTCTCAATGATTCGTTGAAAGAGTTGAGTGCATCGAATGGTATCACCATGTGATATCCCACTACCGCCACGGGTTAGACTTCGCGACGATTCGTCGAATATGTTCATTTGTATCACCACGCGATACCTTTCTACCGACACGCGATAGATACCCGAGATCACAGCCAATTTAATTCAAGGGCTAGTGCCGGTATTAACACTAGTTCCACACGTTAACTACCAATCCTTTCTTTTTCAAGATTTTTGGGGCATTATAGTTACTGTCTAGCTCCACTTCCATTGGAGAGTTTAGAGTCTTTTCCACCTCTTTTGCTTAGATCTGAGACTTCCTCAGCATATAAGCCTCATCAAAGATTACATTGTGCTTTAGCTCTACCTTCTTGGCTTCATGATTCCACAGCTTGAACCCTTTTGTGCCGGCCTTCTAGCCTAGATAGATGCACTTCTTGGACTTAGCATCCTACTTTGTACTTTTTGAATCATGCAACAATGTGTAGACATGACATCCAAAAATATGAATATTAAGATAATCAACTAGTTTACCTGACCATACTTCTTGTGGAGACTTCAGATCTAGTGACATTGATATAGACCGATTCACTAGATAATAGGTTGTATTAATGGATTTGACCCAGAAAGACTTGGGTAGACCATCAAATAGTCGATGCATCGATCTCTTTCCAGCAATGTTCTATTCATCTTTTCCACAACACCATTCTGTTATGGAGTACCAGGAATGGTGAGGCGCTGAGTGATACCTTCCAGACTATAGTATGCTTGAAAATCTACTAAGGTATATTCGCTGCCATTATCAAATCTGAGGTATTTCACCTTCTGCTCGGTGTATTTTTTCAACGGTATTCTTACAAATCTTGAACTTCTCAAATATATTAGACTTGTGCTTGACAAAGAAGATCTAGACCTTCCATGAGAAATCGTCGATGAAGGTCACAAATACCTGGCGCCTCCTAATGATGGCTCTAGGTTTGGCTCCCAAACATCTAAGTGCATATAATCCAGAATCTTCTTGTTGTGCTTGCTAAATGTAAGAAATTTCACCTTGCACTGTTTCCTGAGGATGCACGTCTCCAAAGATCAAGCTTGCATGTTTTAACTCCTTTTAGCAGACCCTTCTTATGCAGCTCCAACAACCCTCTCTCACTCATGTGGCCAAGCCTAACATGCCATATTAAAGAGGAATCCTCATCTATTGACGCAGAAACTACTGCATCTCCAACTATTGTAGTGCCTATACATCTATAGAGAGTAACTGAACTCTTGCCTTTCATCACAATTTGCGCGCCCTTCTTGACTTTTAAGTGACCACCATCACCAACATAGGAATAACTGGCCGCCTCCAAAGTTCCTAAAGAAATCAGGCTCTTTCTTAGATCGGGCACATATCTAACATCTGTGAGTGTTCTAATCATTCCATGAAACATCTTGATCCCGATACATCTAATCCCCAAAGTTCTGCACTCTGAATCAGAGCACGGCCACCATCACATTACCTAAAGTTATGAAACTATTCTATGTTCGGGTACATGTGATAGGAGGATCCAGTATCCATGATCCATGCATCTGTGTTGTCGAGACTGGGTGAGAAATGAAGAACGTCAGTCTCACTCTCATTATCGAATGCCACCATAACCTGTTGTGGCTCTTGTGTCCTCACCTTGAGCTTCATCTTTGTGCAGTTATTTTTCTAGTGTACCTCTTCTTGCAGTAATGACATCTGTTGTTTTGGCCTCTCGAAACTTGGGCCTATGTTTCTTCTTCACTCTGTCTTTAAACATGCCTCTTATCGGGTCATTGCTCTTCAACAGTAGACCCTCACCAGTGCTAAAACCTGACATGCTTCTCATTTTATTCTATAGTAGTGTGGTCATCACCTATTCCATCTTTATGGTCGCCTTTCCATAAAGGATCATTATGACCAGATTATCAAAATGCTTTTGCAACAAAGACTGTAGAAGAAGTGTCTGGTCTTCCTCTTCAACTTTCACATCCATACTGCGCAACTGAGAGATGAGCTTATTGAACACGTGCATGTGCTCTAGCAACTGAGTACCTTAAGACATCCTCAAAATATATATATCCGTGTCTTGATATGGAGCTTGTTCATGAGAAACTTGGACATGTAGAGCTCCTCCAATTTTTTCCATAGATCTATTGTAGTCTAAGTGTTGACTAATTGTACATCACTTCATCTACTAAGCGCAGCTGAATTGTACTGATGGCATTCTGATCCATTTCCTCCCATTCGTCGCAATCCTTCCCAGACTTCTCCTTGCCAAGAAGTGCTTTATGGAGATTTTGCTGAACGAGAACCTCCTTGATCCGTTTCTATAATAGAACATAATCAATCTTGCCAATGTACTCGTGGATCTCAAATTTTGCCACCATTTCTCTGCTTAGGAATTTCTGAGGACCGAAACCTCGCCCTGATGCCAATTGTTATGAAATTGTCCGCGATCTCTCGTCACTACGGAACGAGCAACGCAATAGCAATAGCCACAAAGTAAGAGAAATAATAATGCAGAAAGAAAAATCAATCACACCAGCAAGCGATACAAAATTTTGCGTTGTTCCTAGGGAACTCCTACATTTGTGGGGAGATCGTCGGAGGAGATCCACTATAATCAGAGAGTTTAGCATAAATATTGGTGAGAAATAATGTGATAGAACCTGGAGCGGGAAGATAGGCATCAATAACTTGGAAGAACCACCCTCAAAAGGGACAGATCCCTCCAACGAATTACTGGAGAAGGGGTTATCTTGTTTCTCCTCAGATATTGCAACTGCACATGTTATAGCTCCACCTTCTCCTCAAAATTTTCAACTACACAGACAAGAGCTCCACCTTCTCCTTAGATTTTGCAACTATACAGACCGCCTCCTCCCAGGCCAGAAGAGTTCCCATACGAGCATCCCCCTCCTATAGCGAAGGAGGAATTTTGCGAGCGGCATAGAGCAGAGTTGGAGTACCTGCGGTGAAAAGAGATCGCGTCTCCTTAATGATTTCGCACAGACCCAACGGCCGACTCCACTCCCCCTCTCTATTTTTATCCCAATCTGCCCTAGAAAAGGAACAATGAACCCATATATATATATGTATCGAATAATTGTACCGCCCTGTTCAAATAATATAGTGTGGCACAAACCCAACACTGGTATACATCGCCTCCAAGCCGTGACTTCCCTTTAGACCTGGAATTTTGGGTTATGAGTTTTTATTTTCCTTGTTCAGTTTCATGGCAAAACATGGTTATTATCATGTTCTTTGAATTTTACATAAGAAATCACGTTAATATTTCTTCCCTTGATTACTTTCAGATTTTGCTTTACTTATTTCATTTCCACTTCATGATATTGTAGGTTTTTAGTGTAGCTCTTCATGTAGGTCATTCTTAATTTTCATCCCAAAGTTTCAAAATTCTTTTCTTATTATTCATGAAACAGTTGAGGGGAAAAACAATTTTTTTGCTTCTACTATGCTTCAATTGTATTAATATGTTTGGTCTTGTGTTAGTTCAAACAATTATGCTTATAAAGTAAAGGGTTTAGTATGACAGTGAAAGATTTTTTCTTTAATTTTTTATTGTATGCTCTATTTTTTACAGACTTCTTTTTCAAACTCAATTTTTGATAGCTCCCTTTTGATTAGCAAGACCCAAAACAAATAGAGCCTACATGAGAAGCCATTTAGGCTACCCAACGAGATTTTATAGTTAGTCTGCTTGCAAGATAATTGGCAAACTACGACACACCCCTTTTTGGTTGTTTGGGTCATGTTTTGAGTTCTTTGAGGTCAACCGCAGATATATTTAAAAATTAACTATTCGCTTGACTATCATGTTATTGGGACGGTCTGATCCTATTTGACCCAATAAGGTTTCATTTATCCAAAATGGACTTGGTTTAAAATCGAACCATCCTAGATCAGGAGTGGTCAAGCACACAAACTGTTATTGAAAGACTGACAGCTGCAAGAGCATTTTTTTACGAAAGAAACCCCCATAAAGGGGAGAAAAACAACATGGTCTGGTCTATGCGGTCCAAAATACTATATTTTTGCTTGTTACAAGAGTATGTTGAGTAGTCAAGGGTGATATACCGCCTCCCGTTATAGTTATAGATAGAGAAGGGGAAGAAGCTTCAAGGGTAATAAGTCAACGCTTGTGAAGCTAAGTATTTTCAATTTTGTTAGAGTGGGGAACAATGCACTCGTTGCATTATGGAGTCTTCTATTGATGCTCGAAATCTAGAGTAATGTGATTGGCGTGGTTTGGAGTCTGATGCAATCTCTGATCGTGAGTTGTGGTGTCTGGCACAAGGTACTTAAAGCAATGCTCGTAGTGCGTTGTGTAAGGTGTGGTGCGCATGGTGCATGATGCACAGTGTAACATGCATTGTGCAATGTGAATAGTGCAATTTGTACGACACTATACCCACAGTGCAATCCTAATAGGGCCTTCAAATCCTGCTTGGAGATCTTCAAGAGATCGTCGAAGGTCTTTGAAGATCTTTGTGGATTCTTTCATGCGCATCGGGAAATCTTTGAAGGGTTCTTAATAAGCTCTCTCATGCATAGGGAACTAGATGAAATGAAAGGAGAGCTGATAACTATTATTTTATATTATTTTTACTATAGCTTTTAATTAATAATTTTTCGAATTTTATTTATATATTTCCCATTTGAGTCCCTATTTGACTTCTTTCTAAAATTCAGGAAATTCTGGGCTGTTAATAAAAATTTGGAGCTCACTGGTGTAAACAGGGCAAAGTTTTGAAACTTTTCTAGAAAATAAAGTATTACACGTCGTCGTCATGGGCATGACTAAGGGTCGTGACCTCAGTCACAGACTGTATCCCGCCTCCCACTGCTAGAAAGTTATTTCCACATCAGATTAATATTACGGGCCCTGGTCATGGTCGTGACCAGTGGGCATGTCTATTGTTCAAATTCACTTGCAATGTTAGTTTAAAGTTACACGCCCCCATCACGGGCGTGGCAGGGCATACGTGCCATCCAGATCCCGAGCATGCTTCAGAGTTATGGAAGTCAGTTTTTGCTGTATACTATTTTAGCAGTCACTTCATTATCACCGGCGTGACCCCGAGGCATGGTATCTTCAACAATTGCCGCCATCTCTCCAGATCGAGCCATTTTCCTGCCGTTTATAGATCCGTTCACCACACTCCCCGATCACGGGCATGAATAGGGGGTGTGACCCATAATGAAATTATTTTGGTGTTTTGCTTTCCCAGCATTTCCCGGGCTTTCAAGTCGTCGGTTCCATACCTTTCATGTTTTAGTCACTAGTGTGACCAGGGGCATTACTCCCATGCAAAATTTCCTATAAATACCAGTCTTCTCCTTTAGCTCAGGAGGAAGATTTTTTGTTGTGGAATTTTGTAATTTGGTATTGCTTTCCATATTTTTCATTTCAAGTTTGTAGCTTAGCTTAGTTAATTTCCTTTTTATGTTGTAGTTTAGCTTTGTAATTTGGTAATTAAAGCTTTCTTATATTTAGTAATCATGTCTCTCACTACCACTTTATGTAATTTCCCCATCATGATGAGTAGCTAAATTTACATTAGCACTTGATCATGATGAACTTTAGAATGAAATGAACATTAGTTTTCCTTTTAATAATTTACGAAGATTTCTATTCTAATTTGGTTCGAGTTGTCTTTGATTCTTATTTGTTCGAATTCTAGTGTTGTGAGTTTGATCCAAGATCCGTATCCAAGATATTACCTAGAGGTTGTGGATACAAGGAGGTCATTTAAACGTATCGCTAACATAGTTTTCGATCCTAGATCCGTATTATAGATTTTACCGAGAGGTTTTGGATACAAGGAGTTTACTCAAAGATAAAAGGAGTTGTCATGCAATCCTCAAAATAGGACATCCCAAATCTTCTAGATTGCGATCAAACCCAATGGTGGGGTTCACCGCCTAAAGTAATCTTAGAGGGTTCGACTGGCCGAGGGGTCTTAATGATTCCACCTAAGGTTAGACGTTAGTGTATTCTCGAGAGAGGCGTTGACATAATTTGGGTGCCTCCACGGTCGAAGATAAATTATTTAGAAACTTGCACTTTAATCTTTTATCAAAGTTTATTTTATCCAAAGGGATTTTAGATCAAGTGCTAGCCTTTACCTCATCAAATTTCTCTCAATAGTTTAATCACAAATTTTCTCTTTTTGCAAATCAACTACTCTTTTGTCAAGATGAAATAATTGCTCATTCTTGGGAATACAAGTACTCGGCAGACTCGAAAAAATAAGATACATGATTCTATACTCTATAATGATAGGTGCACTAGCCTTACCAAAGCGTAATTAATCATAGCTATAGCTATACGCCACATGATGTTTTTGGCTCTGTTACCGGGGAATCCTTTTTGTCGATATTTTGAAAACAACGTTCTATTAGTTTTGTCATCTTTATTATAAAAAAATGATTTTTTTGTCTTAAATTTGATTTCTTTTGTTTATGACCCAAAAGAATCCGTCAAATCTATTTGATTTGGATCTGAAAATTGAGCAAACCTTACGACGACGCTTATGTATCTATGATCTCAATTCTAAAAATTTGGTTGAGAAATTCGTAGGGGACACTTCTTTTTCTTGGTCTTTACCTTCGTCTACTTCTTCTTGTCTTTATACTTTTATTTCTTCCCTTTTTCTTTATGTACTAAAGCAAGATAATGGTTCTGTTCTCTGCCATGAGGAACTATCACCACTTGGGCCGAGATGAAAGAAATATTTCTTACAAGATATTTTTTGTCATTTTAAACAGGCAAGTTACACAATGATATTTCTTATTTCTCTCAAGTTGATTCGAAAATGTTATATGATACTTGGGAACTATTTAAGGAATTTATTCGCCTTTGTACCCATCATCAAATTTTGGATTGGTTGCAAATGCAAACATTCTATAATGGCCTTAATGATCAAACAAGGCAACATATTGATGAAGCTGTCGGTGGAACATTGAACAACAAAACCCTAGCAGCCCACCAATAGCTTATAGAAGGAATAGCCATGAATGTCTGCCAATGGAGTACACCCTAGTCTCGTCTAAATAAACTGGTTGGGATGTATGAAATTGATATTATTTCTAACTCATGTCTCCAAGTTGAGCCACTAAGCAAGAAAATGGAGGGGATGTCTGCAACACCTTCCGCACCTACTTTAGAGCCTACGTACAATGCGGCAGTGCAACTAGAGCAAGTATATTACATGGGAAATTCAAATCGACCACCATTCAACCTGAATAACAACAACAATGGTTTAAAAGAGCTAAATAAAGGAAAATTTTATTGCTCCAAAAGGATAATCATTACATAGGTATGCCCCCTTATTTATAGAAATGGGGGAAATGAGAGAATACAACAAGCGATGTGGGACTAAATACAAGCCATGTAGGCTGGGCGGTTTGACCATGTCAAACCGCAAGACTATACAACAAATACAATATCCTATGAAGCCTCTGAACACCCGCTATGGCTAACTGCCAGACTGCTACTGTGGCTAAACTCCAGACCACTACTATGGCTAACCACCATACTGCTGTTGCGGCTAACCTCCAGATCGCTGTTGCGGCTAACCACCAGACTGCTGTGGCGAATAACAACCATAACGCTACTGTGGCTAACCTCCAAATCGCTACTGCGGCTAACAATAATACCACTACTGCGACAAAGCTCCAGACCACTATTGCGACAAACCACCAGACCACAGCTGCGGCTAACCTCCAGGCCATTGCTGTGTACAGCTACCAGGCCGCTGTTGCGGACAACCACCAGGCCACTACTGCAAACAACCACCAGGATGCTACTACGAACTCTAAACAAGCCACTGGGAATGCTACCAGACAAGCCACCGATCCAAACTGCAAGAACGCTGACCAGACAGGTCGTTGTGGCTATAAAGACAACCCGCCCGGTCTCATGTTCCAACACTTCCCCTCAAGCTGGAGCATATATGTCAACCATACCCAGCTTGCTACAAACTTCTGAGATCGAGGTGACTGGCTTTGTGAAGAAATCAGCTAGCTCTTTATCAGAGGTAACAAACAGAGTATAGATCTGATTCTTCAATATTTCTCCTCTAAAAAAATAGGAATCCACTTAAATATGCTTTGTTCTCTCATGAAAGACCGGATTTCTTGAAATGTATATAGCCACCTTATTATCACAGAACATCGGTAGGGGATGATCATAAACCTCTCCCAGATCCAGCAAGAGTGTTCATATCCACTTCAGCTCACAAGCAGTCAGAGCCATGCTTCTATATTCAGCTTCTACACTCGACCTCATAACCACATCATGTTTCTTGCTCTTCCAACTGACAAGATTACCTCCAACGAAAGTAAAAAAGCCATATGTATATTTCCTATCTTTCTTATCATCTGCGTAGCTAGCATCCAAATTAGCCTCCATTTCAAATGTCCCCTTCTCAAAAACAATAGCCCTTTTCCTGGTGCACCTTTTACATACTCTAGGATATTTAGAGTTGAATCCATATGACATTCTCTGGGGGCCTGCATAAATTGGCTCACTCTCCCTATTGCATAACAAATATCTGGCCTTGTGACTATCAGATAATTGAGTTTACCGATAAGAAATCTGTACCTAATGATATCTTCAAGAAGAGATGAAGTATCACTCAAGCACTTGTAATCTCCAACAGCCATAGGAGACCGAGCAGGTTTTGTCTCAAGAAGACCTGTCTCTTCGAAAAGATCCAAGGCATACTTCCGCTGTGAAAGAACAATAGATCCAGGCTTCCGAGATATTCAATCCCAGAAAAGTATTTAGGAGACCCCATATCCTTTGTAACAAAATTGCTGAAGCATTAGGCTACCGACACCGACTTTGATATTTTCATGCCTGAAGAAGAATTCCATCCACATATACTACAAGAACAACAAGGAAAGCTGAGGTTTTCCGAATAAACAAAGAGTGATCTGCAGTGCTCCGAACAAATCCAATAACAAAATAACTTCGTTGAATTTGTCAAACCAGTCCATCAGGCTTTGCTTAAGACCATAGATAGCCTTCTTCAATCTGCACACCTGAGACTCCCCCTGAGCAATATACCCAAGATGTTTCTCCATATAGACATTCTCATTTAATTCACCATAAAGAAAAGCATTCTTACATCCAACCGAGAAATTTCTCAATCCATGTTTACAGCCATAAAAAAAGAGCACAGATCATAGTAATCCGAGCAACATGAGAGAATGTGTCAAAGAAATCCACACCATAGGTTTGTGTAAACCCTTTAGCAACAGGCGAGCTTTGTGAAAGAGAGGGTTAGACCTATTTACTCTTGAGGGGGGGGGGTTGATAGAGTCATTAAAAATTTTTGTTGTTTAAAAATAATTAGAGTAGAAAGACTAGTGAATACCAAGATTATCAATAAGCAAGAAAACAACCTAAGTAAAACTAATCTAACATAGATCACAGATCATAGCTATCACAGCCACAGTAAGATTAAAAAGAAAATGGCAACCGGACAACACAAGAACTTTTATAGTGGTTCCCCAACCTTGGTACATCCACACTTCTACCACACTGGTAGGAATCCACTAGCAGGTTTTGATCAGGTGACTGCCACCTTTGAGCTTTTGATTAGGTTCTCAAAAACCACTCTCAAGTCTTTTGATCAGGAGACTTGCAACCAAGCTAACTTTTGAAGGGAACAAAAACCCTGTACAATGGGGTGGAAAATGGTTGATGGTATTTTTCTCTATTCTCAAAACAACTTGAGAAGACTTTGTGGATTCTAATGGTGTCAAAGCTTCCCCTAAGAAGTTGAAGGTTCAGGAAGAATAAGAGCTTTGCTTCAGGGTGAATAGGCCTTCAGCTTTGATTTGCCAATGTCAAGAAAATCCAGTACTCATATATTGAACAGAAAGTTTTTGAAGATTCTTGGTGTTGGAACACCCTATTACTAATTTGGGCAAGGATCACTATGTTTTTAGGAAATCAGTTTGACTTAGATGTATAGTTGAAAAGGTCAAGTTAGAATGAGTCTAGGGCTTAGAACTTAGGTTTGAAGCTGCCCCCAGGACCATTCAAGGATTCAGACTTAGAGCTGAGGCAAAGACAATTATCGTCGAGCTTAGGTCGACGAAACGTCAAACTCCGTTCGACGCTCTCTGAGCTCAACTCTGCTAAATCGTCGAGCTCCGGTCGACGATCTTCGAGCTCAGATCGACGATCTGTCTTCAGCTTATTCTTCAAGTCGCTGAGCTCCAGTCGACAATCTTCGAGCTCAGGTCGACGTTTTCTGTCTGATGTTCATTTCAATCTTTGAGCTCAGGTCGACGATCGTAGAGCTAAGATCGACGTTTTTCCTGAGATATCGACGACTTTGAGGATTCAAATTCAGTCAGCTTTTGGAATGATTTTCGAATTCTCTCCGCATTTATTTCAAGAGATCTGCTAGCCATTTTCATTTATTCTGGAGCAATTTTCAAGGGATTTATCAAAGAATGTTTATTGGACTTTCCTCCAGAAGACAAAACATTTATGGAAGACATTTATTGACTGCTAACAGCTATCTTGGATAGAGGATCTTCAGAGAATAAATCATTTTTCTTCTCCAGTCTGATAGAGATAACAACAAGAGACTACACAAGCATAGACAATCTACAACAAGAAATTCTCAGTACAAATTCACAGGATAGTGAGATCAATTCAAAAATAAAGTGATCAATCCTGGAGAATTAGTTGGCATACTGAAAAGTGATCATAGCTTCAACATCAAGGACTCCAGACAATTCATATTTTAGCCTCTGCTGAAACCATCTTCTGCTGGAGATCTGAAGCTTCTGAAGACCTATCACCCTAGCAAAGCTCTCATCTTTCTCAGGGGGAGCTTTGACAACACAATCAATCCACTAAGTCTTCTCTCAGTGATTGAGACAGAGAAGACAACTTCACCTCTTTCTTTTTCTTTTCCTGATGTAAAAGGGTTATCAAAACTCCCTTCAAAATTCTTGATTCTGGTTCTGAGAGCCTTGTCAAAACTCAGTGGTGGCAAGACACCTGATCAAAAAATCTAGTTTGGTTTTTGAGCACCTTATCAAAAGCTCATTGGTGCCCAGGACACCTGATCAACTCATCCTGCAGTGGATTCCTACCAAGGGTGGTAGAAGAGTGGATGTACCCAGGTTTTTGGGGAACCACTATAGTTCCTTGTGTCTTCTGGTTTCTTGTGAATATTTTTTGCTGTGTGCTGTGGTTTTTATTCTTACTTCTTTAATTTTATTTTCTACATCAAAGCACCTTACACCTATACATAAATTAAGCCTTTACTACTGTGCATTTTTAAAATTGTAAATTTACTTTAAAATACTCTATTCACCCCCCCCCCTCTAGAGTTAAGATAGATCTTACCCTCTCTTTCACCTGGAATCTGAAAATGAAGAAGACTCTTGATTTCTTATGATTGTTCTTCTTCAATCTTTAGTATTGACAAAGATGAAAAAGCTCTTAGAAAGAATGAAGGAGTCGTCCACTAGTTGATTGTACTCTGTACTGTACTCCTTTTGTTTTGTTTTTCTCTAATGCCTTGAAAAATAGGAATCACTTTTAATATTCTGTCAATTAAATTCTGCTTTGAATTTTGAATAACTTCCTTAAATGTTGGCTGATCTGGAGAATTAAAAATGGCTGGAATAAAAATATTTATGTGTTTCCCACACTATCCTTGATAGAATAAGCAAGTAAATATTTTTATGAATATCATATTTAATGAAGCCAATAACGGTTATATCAAGATGAATATATGCATTAAATACTCAGAATAATACTGCTAATAAATGAGAAAATAAAGGAGCGGAAGGAGGAAAAACCCATTCTGAAACTGGACAGAAAATGTCGAACTCTGAATAGAATTCATCGACCTGAGATCCAAGATCGTCGACCTAAGAATGCCTGTTCATCGACCTGAGCTCTGCAAACTGCTAACTGAGAAATACTTGCCAAATCTGCATTCTGAGTTTGTCGAGCTGAGAATCTGTCTGAAGATAAGAAATCATCGAACTGAGCTCGAAGATCGTCGAGCTCAGCTCAGAGAATTAACTCTGAGTTCGTCGATTGGAGATCGATGATCGTCGAGCTGATTTCGAAGAATTTCGAACTGATCAAACTGTCTTCTGATATCTTCTAAGACTGAATTTTCTGAGCTCCTCTGCTGATTGGTCCAAGAAGATAGAACTAAGAGGACTTAGCCTAAACTCTAGGACTACTAGACATGAACCTGGCTATACAATGGTGGGTCAGACTCAGTCTAAATTAATGAACCTAGCCCAAATCCAACAAGGGATCCAACAATCTCCCCCTATTTCTGTGAGGTCACTAATACAAAACAAAATAAGCAATCATAAAGCAAAAGAAAATATATCTGACAGAAATAAACATTCAGCAGATATTTATAGCACATGCTTCATTATATAAACAAAAATAGAGTTCAAATGTAAATGAGAACAACACAATAGATAAAGTCATTTTCTCTGTTTAGCTTTATCCTTGTCTGGTCCTTCAGCAGGCTGTTTGAATATGATTTCCCTCTTTGGATTGGCAGCTTCTTTCTTTTACATATACATGTCAGATGCTCCAATAACAGTTTGAGATGAAGTTCTTGGAACAACAGCCTCTGGGTGTAGTTTCATATAGTCATCTACATTAAAGAACTTATTTGCTTTTGCATACCTTTTCAGTTCCTCTTTTATGTAGGTTGACATAGTAGAGTACTGAGAAATGTCCTTGCCTTCAGCTTTTGCTTTCATAATCTGAGAGAGTCTTACTAACTCCTGAAATCTAGCCATCTTGGCAGAGGTCTCCTGCTTTGGATCAACAAAAGGAATAGGAGGAGACTCTGGCCTTTTTGGACTAAAGTCCTGCTTTTGTATTTCAGTATGAATTTTCTTGGAAGAGTCTGGAGGAGGATTATTTGCAGAGGTCTGCTGACTGCTGTGCCTAGGTTGTCTATGATAGGTTTTGGTCACAGGAATAGGTTTTTGAATGATATTTCCTGAGGAGCTTGAAGAGGGAGGAGGAGGAAGAGGAGGGTCTTTCCTGAATTGTCTTGGAGGATACATGTACCTTCTCTTCTTCTTCCTTTCTTTTTGTTCATTATTGGACAACCACATCCATTGAGTCATTCCAGGATTAGGGGTTATCTTCTGCAGTATGTAATTTGGAGTATCACAATTTGGGTTTGGCTTAGGAAAAGCCTTTGGTGCAGCTTTTCTTTTCTTGAAAACTTTCTTCTTGCCATTATCAGAATCAGAATCATCTGCTGGATCATCTTAAGAAGAACTCTATGGGTTGTCATATAATGCATCAATCTCTGCTATAAATTCCTATGGAATTTGCTTTTAAGCTTGAGGTGGAACAATTGGAGGAAGAACCACTGCATCAGAAGCCATTTCAGCTTCCTAAGCAATGTCTGCAGCAAAAATCTCATCCATATATGGTAATGGAGAGGTAGAAAAGACAAAGGTGGGAGGAGAAAAAGCCATGGGCTCAAAAAATTCATCCTCAATAACCTTGACAAGCTCAACCTCTGGAACTAGAACAAGTTCAGGCTCTGGAGCTACAAAACTGTTCTGAATCAGCTGTAAAACCTTGTAGCTAACAGGAGTTGTATAAGAAACAATATCTATGGAAGATTGATTGGAAGCAAATAATAATTGTTTATATACAAGAGGTCCAAAGAACTTAGAACTGAAGATAGGTCAACTGCTGGAGAGATGGATCAGTCTCCAGAGTAAATATCCAAAGAATGTGATAAACCAGTTGTCTCAAAGTCTATATCCAAAGATTCAGAAAGTTCTGCATCAGGTTACTCTGTATCAACAATATCTTCATCTGCTGCTGTTACTGCTGCTGCTAGAGCTATTTTTTCATAGAGTATCTCCCCCTGCCTAGTTTCAATAATTACTGGAACCAGGCCCCTGATTGAAGAAGGAGGGACAGGGAGGTCAGAAAGCTGAGCAGCAAGAGTAGAGATGGAGGAAGCAAGAGGTGAAATGGCCTCTTCTATAAGTTGTTGAAGGAGAGGTGTGATGGATTTTAGTATGGAGTAAATGGTGGGTGAAGTTAATTCCATGAATTCTGGTGGGGTCTGAGTAGAGACAGATGGATTGACAGGAGAAGATGAGGGGTTAGAGTCTATCATTTGTTCATCTGGAGGAGACAGAGAATGGCTGGGAGATGAAAGAAGGTTGATGAACTGGTGAAGACAGGAATATCAATGAGATGAGAAGGAAGAGGGGACAGAGGAGGAGTAATAGAATCCGGTAAGAGATCTTGCTCTAGATGTTGTTGTATAGGAGAAGAAATTGGGGATTGTGGAGATGTAGGTTGATGAACTGGTGAAGAATGGTGGATGGGGGAAGCAGGAGGTGTAGGTGTAGTTTGATCTGCTGTAGCTGAGGAGATTTGTTGGAGGTATATAGAAGGAGTTTGGACAAGTGGAGGAGGAGGAGGAATGGAAGAGTCCTCAGCAGGGTGGGGAGTGGCTGAAACAGCCCTGGTACTCTCAAAAGTCTTGGAGGAGGAAGCCCTGGATGGCTTTGGGATGTTCCTCTCCCACTTGCTAAATAAGGTGCAGGTTAGCCTCTTGGAGGAATTGATGAATATGGTCGGATTGACCAGTGATTCAGCAGCCTTTGCCTGGTGGAAAATTCAAAGAATTCTCCCAAAATACACTTCTTTCTTAGTGTTTTTCTTCCTTATTAGATCAAACAAAATCCGATCCCAGTTAACGGATTTCTTGTTAACTACATCACACATAACTAAAAAATATTGTCTAGTAATATAGTCATGGGCAGTATTCTTGCCCAGCAAAACCTTGCCAACTACGTCTGCAAGAAACTTGTACCCAACAGACAAATGTTTCTTCAACAATTTATTGGGGTTATCTCTAGAAAATCCCATTAAAGTAAACAACTCATCAAATTCAGAAGAATCAATTTCAAGTTCTTCTTCTCCATTAACTAAACCGAAAATTTCTATAAGAGTTTCTGGGTTTAGAGGGATGGAATTACCATCTTTGGTTCCAACCATGGTATCAGCGTCTAGAGCCGATGACGAGTAAACCTATTCTCTGATTTCAGTCATTGTTATCTTAATTCTTGCTTTCATCAAGTTCTGCAAGTGTAATTCTTCAAACAACTGCCGAATATCAAGAAATATCTGATCTGAGTGTTGAAATGATTCAAAGTCAATGTCGAAACACATGTCAAACTTCATTCCTGCGAGAGCACCTGCCGGAATCGCCATAGTTGCCTGCAATAAGGAAACAGAAAAATCAAGTGCGAGGGAACTGAAAACGCGGGATGGAGGTCGAAGAAAATCTAGTTATAAGGTTTTTTAGAATATGAAACGACAAACTCCGTCCTGCGAAACAAAAGAAATATTCGATCTGGGGTCGGCGAAATATTTTATTGACAAAAGAGTTCGTCGATATCAATTAGAAGAAGGGAAAACTTTTCGTCGTTCTCAGGTCGATGAAATTTTTTTGAAGCCAGATCGTAAATCTCAAGTCGACGAAAAATGACTTCCACAGAGAGTTCGTCAATCTCAGTTCGATGAATTTCCCTAGAACTTTTCCCAGTTCGTCGATCTCCGTTCGACGAAATTTGAAAAATTCGTCGACCATAGACAGAAATTAAAAATTAAGGCTTCTCCATTTATCATACCAAGCTGATTTATAAAGAACAGATGGTTCCTCTCATCCAATGGTTTGGTGAAGATATCTGCTCTTTGCAAATCAGTGTATATATAGACAAGGTTAATTTTATTTTTGTCGACACACTCTCAAATGAAATGATGCATAATATCTATATGCTTAGTTCTACTGTGATGGACCTGATTTTGTGCAATGGAAATTGCACTTGTGTTATCACATAATAGAGTTGAATTATTTAAGTTGAACCCATAGTCCGGAAGTTGGTTCTGGATCCTAAGCATCTAGGAACAACAACTACCAGCTGCAATATATTCTACTTCAGCAGTTGATGTAGACATAGATGACTGTTTCTTGCAAAACCAGGAGACTAATTTAGTACCAAGGAATTGGCATGTTCCACAGGTACTTTTTCTGTCTACTTCGCATCTAGCAAAGCAAGCATCTGAGTATCCAGTTACCTCAAACTCTGACTCAGTAGGATACCAAAGTCCTAGACTAGGACAACACTTTCTATATCTTAAAATACTTTTTAAGAAAATAAGGTGAGATTCTTTGGGGTTCACTTGGAACATAGCACAAAGACATGTAGAGAACATTATGTCCGGTCTGCTTGCTGTAAGGTATAGTAGGGATCCAATAATGTCCATATATAATTTCTGATCAACAGGTTTCCCATGTTCATCAGAGTCAATTACAGCATTTGTAGCCATAGGTGTTTTTTTTATTGAGGCATCTGACATCCCAAACTTTTAGATCAGCTCTTTAGCATATTTAGATTGGAATATAAAGATGCCATCAGGTAGCTACTTCACTTGGAGACTAAGGAAGTACGAGAGCTCACCCGTGCTACTCATCTCAAACTTTGAATGCATGAGGTCAGAGAACTCCTTGAATTGTTTGGAATCTGTAGACCCAAATATAATATCATCTACATAAATTTGTACTAATAAAATTTGATCCTTATGGTGCCTAGTGAATAATGTCCTATCTACAATGCCTCTAGAGAATTTATATTCTAAAAGGAAGCTAGCTAAGGTCTCATACCATGCTCTTGGAGTTTGCTTTAAACCATAAAGAGCTTTATGCAATCTAAAGACATAAGAGGGATGAGTTGGAGAGATGCAACCTAGAGGTTGTTCAACATAGATCTCTTCTTTTAGTTCTCCATTCAGAAAGGCACTCTTGACTTCCATTTGAGAAACTTTGAATTTCTTATAGGCAGCATATGCAAGGAAGATCCTGATTGCTTCCAGCCTTGCAATAGGTGCAAAAGTCTGGTCATTGTCAATCCCTTCCTCTTGCCTATAACCTTGAGCAACAAGTCTTACTTTATTCCTTATGATGATACCTTGGGCATCCAGCTTGTTTCTATATACCCACTTAGTTCCAATGACTGGGTAGTCTTTGGGTCTTGGAACTAAGTCCCAAACTCTGTATCTCTCAAATTGATTCAGCTCCTCTTGCATTGCAATGATCCAGTGTGGATCTTGCTTTGCATCTTTAATGGATTGGGGCTAAATTTTAGATATGAAGCAGGCATGCGTCAAATCTTGGTTGAGTTGATGCCTTGTCTGCACACCAGCTGACATGTCTCCAATTACTTGAGATATGGGGTGATCTCTAAGTGTGATCAAGTCAGTGAGTTGAGTTGGTTGTTCAACAGCATGGGTAATAAAATCCTATTATGGAATTAAGTTAGCTGTTGTTGGTTTATCACTGATTACAGTGTCTTCTTCTTCACTTTCTTCGGCACATTGTAGAGAAGAATGTCAACTTGCCTCATTGGTGAGGGTCTTGTCATTAAGCTTCTCACACAACTTATGTTCATGCAAAGATTCATTTGTATAAGAAGTCTTCTCCTTGAAAAACCTGTTAGTCTCATCAAAAGAAATATGGATAGACTCTTCAATTTTTAAGGTAGATTTGTTATATACCCTATAAGCCTTGCTTACTTGGGAATATCCAAGAAAAATTCCCATATCAGACTTGGCTTCAAACTTTCTAATGTGTTTCTTATTGTTGTTGTGTATATAACTTAAACATCCAAATATTTTAAAGTAGTCTATGATGAGTCCTCTTTATATAGTGATTTTCGGACTCATCTGGGCTAGTTTTCCTTTGTTTGCACTTCACTTTTAGTTCGTTATCATTTATATTTCTTATTATCCTTATTTCCATAGAAAGTGAACCCTTGGCTCGTGGTTGTGTTTATTTTTGTACTTTTATATTTTGTACTTCGTTTTATGCTTGTCTGGAATGTCTGCACACATCAGTGCTGGGTTTAGGGGTCGTATGCGTGTTCCGGGGATGTTTGGAAGCAGCAATACTGCGCACGATCATTGGATATAATGCGCACGACCACTGGTCGTGTGTCGATGATCGTGCGCACTGGCATTCTGATTTCCAGATTCTGCTGGGATAATCGCACGACCACTGGACATAGTGCGCACGACCACCGGTCGTGTGCCACTGATCATGTACATTGATTCCACTTTTCTTGGAGATCTGTCTGGGGTAATCCCACGACCACTGGACATCGTGCGCACGACTACAAGTCGTGCGCCTCTTCTCATGCGCATTATCCCAGTTCTTCTTTTGATTTTGCCATGATAATACACACGATCACTGGCCATAGTGCGCACGACAACTGGTCGTGCGCCCGTGATCGTGCGCATTGTTAAATTCTGCTTTCTATAAATAACGCAGGTCTCGCCCTTATTCCGGATCTCTCGCCATTCCTCGCCATTTTTCGCTGTTTTCGTATCCGAGGAGGGATTCTGCCGTCCTCCTTCATCTTCCACCGTAGTGAGGTGCTCCAGGCAAGCTTTCATCGCCAAATCCAAGTCGGAGCTTCCTCTCGGCCTCCTCCATCAGCTCTTGGGCTCTATTTCAAGTTTTGGCGCCATATCCACCAAGCAAAGGGAAGCTTGCAACTTTCTTCTGCAATCGTGACACGAAGAAGACGGGTCCATTGGAAGGTGGTGACAGCCCTTCTCTTCCCCGGAAGCAGTTAAGGGCCGAGCTAGGACGGAGATTGACAACCCGGCGATTCCTTTCTTGAACCCTCAGCAAGACTTCGAATTCGGTCGATCTCTTTCCTTGTTCTTCCTTTATTCTTGTTTATGTGTTGTTGTAAACTTTATTTATAGATGATGTGCTCTTGTTTGTAAAACACTTGTATTAAATCATGTCTATGTGATTTTGTATTTCGTTATATTTGCTTGAGGTGTGCATTATTTCCATCCTACACCTCCACCCTTGCCGCACTAGCAATTACTAGTGGCGTGCATTGTGAAGAGGTGCTCTCGACCATCATTCCGCAAGCCTACTCGCCCATCTGCCAAGCAATTCGGTGCATAGCGGCCCTACTAGTCTTCCATCCCGACTTGCGAAGCATCGCATATCGGCGTTGCATAGGAGTAGATTTATAGCATTTTACTTTATTTTATCGCAATACCAAAACCCCCCATCGTTAACTCCGACCAAAGGAATTCAATCTCAGGTCCTCCTTAAAAATTAACTCCACCTTACTGTGCTCCCTCGAGATCGATACTTGGGAAAATTCGCCTATTTTATATTACTTGTGCGACAGGTAAACTTGCTGTCAAACGCATCAAGTTTTTGGCGCCGTTGCCGTGGAACACAATCGTGTGAGTTTTTGGAGAGGGAGACGTGAGATTGCTTTCCTTTTCCATTGTAAATTGCTTTTGTTTTGTTATTTCTGTTTATCTTGCCTTTTTTTCTTGTTTGTTTAGGCAGCTGTAGTAATATATTGTTTGATTTAGTAATTTACACAATTTATTTTCAATCTGCTATTTCGACACTATGTGGGGATATTCGTATGCCCAATATAATTGGTGTGGAAATTACTCCCATGTTAGTCATGAATGCCCTATGAGAGATATTGAGCATAAGCCTCAGCACACAATGCATGAGATGCTGTTTTCCTACAGCCCTTCAAACACTATGCCCCGAGCTTATGGTCATTCGTCCTTATCGCTTACACCATTCTCTTATGCTTCTCCGGTCTCACAAAGACCGCAGAGTACTGGGAGAAAGTGTTTGTATTGTCGCTGAACAAATAATGTCCTGAAGGATTGTGCCGAGTACCTTCGTGTTATGGAAGAGGATGATGAGCTGGACATCCGATCATCCTGACTCCTACCCTTGGTGTCACACCTTCATCGTCCGTATATGTGACCCTGTCACCTTAATGTTTTGAAGGGAATGATTCGGACACAACCACCATATGTGTGGCTGATCTGGGCTTCGATGTGGTTGAGCCAATCTCTCATGTGCATACATCTCCAAGTGTGGAGCCGATTCTTTATGAGGAACCTGCGCTTGAATTTTATCAAAGCAAAGTTGCTCCGCCTTTTGTGCATTCTACTACAGTCATCTTTGATGACATTTTCGACGATGAAACACAAGTTGAGGCTTGTGATACATGGATTGTTTCCATTCCCATGGAGGAGGACAACCTTCTTGGTGTCGAGGATTCTCCATCGACCCCAAAGGAGGAAGTCCAAGTCTTGGTGGAGGCCTGTATGGATCCGGCCGAGTCTTGTAGCATTGTCGACAATGCCGATGATATTTTTATACCTCAGCCTTTGGGGAGAGAAACCGGGATCACTCCACCGATTATTTCCTTATGTTCTTCGTTTCTTTTATTTCTTGACCCCCCTTCTTTATATGAGCCTATGCAGGTTGAATCTCCACAAGTAAGTTGGGTTGACGTTGAGCCTTGTGCTCAGGCTGTCGACGTGTGCATCCTCGTGTGTGAGGAGGTTCCTACCAGCTTCACAGTGGAAGCCCCTACCGTCACCTTCACCCCCAGCGAACATGTTGTGGACGATACCTTGCTCGGCAAGGATTTGTTTTGTAGTGAGATGAGCGAGGACCATTGCTCCTCCTCATCTTACTTCCTATTTCCTCTGCCTGCGAGGAGCAGGTATGATTATTTAGGCAGAGGGATAACTGTTTTATCTCCATATCGGTACCCACTACCGCAACGGATAATGGAACAGTTACATGTGCATTTTTCCTTTCATAGGCCCATTAGCTAGAACTGTATAGAATTTAATAAGTCGTGCTGGGATGACAATAACCCCAGTAGTGATCTTTTATTTTCTGCATTTTATTTTTCATGTCTATTTTTAGTTTTATTATTTCTTTTTGTATATTTTTCTTTTGTTTTTGCGGAGCTCACCCCTGCAAGTATTCATGGCAACTTCGTATTGGCGGGGTTGTGATTCTTCGTATGGCGGGCCTGCTTCTACTTTTCATGCGTCTTCTTGTATCCTCACTAGCGGGCCTGCTATTACTTGTTACCTTTTGCACGTGCACATTTCATGTGCATGCTAGAAGATTTTGTAGTATTATTTTGTTTAGTTCCTATCATTGCACACCACTGCACCCACATGAGCGCGTTCTTATCTATTAGCATGCTGCGAGTTAAACTCATGTCTTTGTTAGATTTGAGAAAATTATGGTGCTGGCTTAGGATTGTAAGACGGAGTAAAATGTTGACCTTACCGTGCTCCTAGTCAATTGCTCTCGTCTCGTGTAGAAATTTGAGTAGATTAAATTTTTCTGTATGCTTATAGTTTTATATTTTTTAAATTTGCATAGATACTTTTTATTCTACTCGAAAGTTGGTGAATCCGGTGTGAATCAAACGGTAGCATAGGAATGTGTGTAGCCATCACTAGACTCATTTTGCTCGAGTCGGGAGGAAGGATTATCTTTCTCGGTAGCTAAGAACTTGCCCTAAGCTACTCTCGAAGCATGGGTATATGGTTAGTCAAGCGTGAGTGTGATGTAGGCAATCATTTTGTCCCGGTTGAGCTTTGTACCATTCCTAATGTCATATCCTTGCTAGCCCCGTTGTGCCTACCCTTTCCTTTGATTCAGCTCCACCTTTATTTGACCAAAGCCTCATATCCTATCCTAGTCGCACACCCAAGTCGAGTTTTAGTGTTTTACATTTTCATGTTGGATTGTGATGTGGTGTTATTATTTGTGAAAATGTGGAAGTGCTCCCAAGTTTATATCTACTGAGATTGTGAAAATAAAAAAAATGAAAAAGAAGAAAAAAAACAAAAATATTTGTAAAAAAAATGAAAAGAAAAAGTTTGATTGAAAATCTTTTTGAAGATGTGATTGTATTTGGAGTAGGCGGTGTGCACACCCTTGTGTTAAAAGTTAAGTCTGGGGGTGTGGCGTACTCGTTTGTAGTGTGGTTAGTGGTTGGATTATTTTGTTTTAGGCTAGCTCATTTGGGTTAGGTGCATAGCCTTCATGTTTGTCTTTTTTATCTCACCGTAACCCAAGCCCCATCTCATATACTAAAGTCCTACAGATTTACGCTTGAGTCTAACTAGTGCCATAGAGAGAGTGTGAATGGGCAAGCGTATGGTCCCCGACATTGGTGGATTCCTTTGGAGGTGATCCTGAGCCCCGGTCTTTGGCAAAGCTCACCTTAGTGGTCTGCCTACTTTCTTCATGCGCATGACCGGTCGATTCATCGTGATTCCATCTTTGAGTAGTAATAAAATTTTGATACGCGTTGTGAAAAATACAAACTATTCTGCATAATTAGAAATTTTCTCTATTGTATTTTTATGCACGCGAGCATGCGACTTAATATGGTACTCTGTTTTTCAATTTCTTTGTTAGCTAGTAATTTCCCCTATCTGGTTAGATTTTGTTTGCTCGGGATGCACAAACAGGTAAGTCTGGGGGTGTGATGAGTCCTCTTTATATAGTGATTTTTGGACTTATCTGGGCTATTTTTCGTTTGTTTGCACTTCACTTTTAGTACGTTATCATTTATATTTCTTATTATCCTTATTTCCATAGGAGTGCACTCTTGGCCCGTGGTTGTGTTTATTTTTGTACTTTTTTTTTGTACTCCGTTTTGTGCTTGTCTTGAATGTCTGGACACATCAGTGCTGGGTTTAGGGGTCGTGTGCGTGTTCCGGGGATGTTTGGAAGCAACAATACTGCGCACGATCATTGGATATAATGCGCACGACAACTGGTCGTGTGCCGATGATCGTGCGCACTGGTATTATGATTTCCAGATTCTTCCTGGGATAATCGCACGACCACTGGACATAGTGCACACGACCATCGGTCGTGCGCCACTGATCGTGTGCATTGATTCCACTTTTCTTGGAGATCTGCCTGGGGTAATCGCATGACCACAAGACATCGTGCGCATGACTATCGGTTGTGCGCCTCTGCTCGTGCGCATTATCCCAGTTCTTCTTTTGATTCTGCCATGACAATACGCACGATCACTGGCCATAGTGCGCACGACCACTGGTCGTGCGCCCGTGATCGTGCGCATTATTAAATTATGCTTTCTATAAATAATGCAGGTCTCGCCCTAATTTCGTATCTCACGCCATTCCTCGCCATTTTCCGCCGTTTTCATCTCCGAGGAGGGATTCCGCCTTCCTCCTTCATCTTCCACCATAGGGAGGTGCTCCGGGCAAGCTTTCACCGCCAAATCCATGCCGGATATTCCTCTTTTCCTCCATCATCTCTTGGGCTCTATTTCATGTTTTGGCGCCATATCCACCAAGCAAAGGGAAGCTTGCAACTTTCTTCCTCAATCATGACACGAAGAAGACGGGTCCATTGGAAGGTGGTGACAGCCCTTCTTTACCCCGGACGAAGATGAGGACCGAGCTAGGACGTGGATTGACAACCCGACGATTCCTTCTGTGAATCCTCCGCAATACTTCGGATTCGGTTGAACTCTTGCTTCGTTCTTCCTTTATTGTTGTTTATGTGTTGTTGTAAACTTTATTTATAGATGATGTACTCTTGTTTGTAAAACGCTTGTATTAAATAATGTCTTTGTGATTTTGTATTTCATTATATTTTCTTGAGGTGCGCCTTATTTCCATCCTCCACAATCCACCAAGACGCACTAGCAATTGCTAGTTGTGTGCATTGTAAAGAGGTGCTCTCGACCCTCATTCCGCAAGCCTACTGGCCCATCTGCCTAGCAATTCGGTGTATAGCGGCCCGACTAGTCTTCCATCCCACCTGGTAAAGCATCGCATAGCGGCATTGCATAGGAGTAGATTGATAGCATTTTACTTTCTTTTATCGCAATACAAAAACCCCCCATCGTTAACTCCGACTAAAGGACTTCAATCTCAAGTCCTCCTCAAAAATTAACTCTACCTTACTGTGTTCCCTCGAGATCGATACTTGGGAAAATTCGCCCATTTTATATTACTTGTGCGACCGGTACACTTGTCGTCCAATGCATCAGTCTACTTTAGGTTTCTTCCCTTTTAGTAGCTCATAAGGAGTCTTATTCTTAAGTTTGTGTATAAGACTTCTATTCAGCACATAATTTGCTGTGCTTACAGCCTCTGCCCAAAAGGATAGGGGAAAATAAGCATCTGCAAGTAATGTGCCTGCAGATTCAATTAATGTTCTATTCTTCCTTTCAGCAACCCCATTCTGTTGAGGTGTTCTAGGAGCTGAGAAGCATTGTCTAATACCTTCCTTCCTACAGAACTCTTGCATAAGAAGAGACTCAAACTCAATACCATGATCACTTCTGATCAATGCAACTAGAGTAGAGTACTCAATCTGTATGTTCTTGAGAAAGTCTGTAAGAATCTTAAAGTTATCAGACTTAGATCTCAGAAAGAAAACCCAAGTGAATCTAGAGAAGTCATCTACAATCACGAAAGTATAAAAATTCCCTCCTAGACTTTGTACTTCTATAAGGCCAAAAAGGACCATATGTAGTAAGTATAATATCCTAGGTGAGTCACTTTTGTTTAATGATTTAAAACTACTTTTAGTTTGTTTGCCTAATTGATAAGCCCTGTGTACAACCCCGTATTCGCTGGGTGGGACCCGGAGACACCACTGAGAAATTGGGCTAGCCTCAGGCTAGCCTTGGGTTAACCCTAAGGCATACTGGTGGAGTTTTCGTCCTTAAAAGGCTCCCGCCTGGCAGTGGGCGATATCGTTCGCGCCACGACAGGCTTCGGGTCCAAAGCCGGAGGAGCTTCCGCCCTGAAGGAGCTCCCTCCAAGGGCAGGCGAAAGCTTGGGAAACCGGAGCAGATAGTCGAGCCCACGGCAGAGAGATCGTCGACCGACCAGGGCAGGCGAGAAGGCCTTAGGTGAGCCTTCATTCGCAATGGCATCGCGACTACCTAGCGCGAGAACCTTCCTGTCAGGAGTTCTCGCCAAGGCGGGCCTAGAGGGGACCCAGCGAGAGCCTTCTAGGCCGGGGGTCTCGCCAAGTGGGCCCACGTGGTGGGACCCGGAGTCCAGAGGATATTATTTTATTATTATCCCGAGGTAAAATTACCCAAATGCCCTTGGGATGACAGCGGGATTTGGCTATTAGCAGACCCCTCAGGGGTATTTCAGTATTTCCAGGTCAAAGGAAGACTACAAAAAGACCCATAGGGGCTCCTTGGAAGGCAGGGCTTTCATTATTCTCCAACTCTAGTGCCTTCTGAGGAGCTCCCAACCCAGCATTTGGCTTTGGAGGGGAAGCTCTCAGAGATCTTCCGGGTGTGTGGTGGGACCTCCCAGCTGAGGCTTTGGGTCAGTCTTTTGACCTGAGCAGCCAGTCAAGGGTCGAGATAAGAGAGAAGTAGGCGTCGGCTGCACTCTGGTTTGTGAACATTCGTTGGGGTCAATTTTGGCTTCAACAGTTCTGGTGCGGTGAGCGTGGAAGCAGTCGGTGTAAGAAAATCTCGAGTTAAGTCCCATGGCAAGAGGCGAAGGTGAAGGATCAGGCGCAGGAGGATCCCCCACCCGGGTGGACGATGCGACGAAGAAGATGTTTGAGGACTTCAGGCGAGAAGTCATGCAGACGATCAGCTTGGCCTTCTCGGCAAGGAATGAGTGGGAGACGCCGCAGGTTCCGATGGAGGTGGTTCCGCTGTTAGGCGAGAACGCTCCAGGGCAGCGCCCCGGAAAGGAAGTCCCGGTGGAAGCAGGCGAGAGGGACGTAACCGCGCGGGAGCTTTTCCCAGGCCAGCGTCCCGAGAAGGAGCTTCCGGTGGATCTGGGCGAGAAGGAGGCGACAGTGCGGGAACTCTTCCCCGGGCATGGTCTCGCGGATCGGTCCAGCCAACCGAGGTCGTGAGACGTGCCATCTCGCCAGGCGGGAGGCGAGACCCCCTTTAGTGAGCTCATTGTCTCGGCTCCAGTGCCGGAGGGGTTCCGGGAGCCGGACATGACCTACTACACCGGGAAGGATGACCCGGTTCAGCACGTGCAATGGTTTGAGGACGTGGTGTCCATCAGACAAATGTCGGATGCCTTCAAGTGTAGGATTTTTGCCATCACTCTGAAAGAGAAGGCCAGGGACTGGTTCCACCAGTTGCCGGCGAGTTCCATCTACATCTTTGAGGATCTGCGCAGGGGTTTTCTGTTGAGGTTCTCAACTTCGAAGAAAAGAAAGAAGGAGGCTGAGTGCCTGTTCGCAGTGAGGCAGAAGCCGGAGGAGACGCTGGGTCACTATGTGGACCGTTTCCAAGAGGAGGTTCTCTTGGTCCAGGAGGTCCCAGGGTATGCGCTGATGCTTGCCTTCACCCTGGGGCTGAGACCAGGGTTTTTCAGCATGGAGTTGAAGAGGGTGCCCCCTCTCTCTTTTGAGGAGCTCATGGAGAGGGCGGCGAAGGAGATAGACTTTGAGAGGGCAAACCCTGCGTTTGCAAGGAAGCAGGCCAGGTTGGCCGAGGATGATGTGAAGGAGCCGGTAGTAGGAAGGCAGAGAGAGCAGAGGGAGCAGAGGGAGCTGAGGGAAGATAGGAGAAGAGAAGAGCCCCGAGGGCAGGGACAGCAGCATGGGGGGCCAGGGAGCCGAACAACCGACTGGGTTGGAGGCCTCAGGAGGGCCGCCCCCAGGGCCAAGGAGGACTTCAGGGAAGAGATAACTTCCGGGAGCAAAGAAGGCTGGAGCAGGGAGGATGGCGACAAGGACCAAGGGGTCATTTCCCACCACCGCAGGAAGCTATGGAGGGGGGAAGAGGAAGAGGAGGAAGAATTCGGGGAGCCGGAAGAAGGGGAGGAGGAGAAGGAAGAGGGGGCAGGGTGGCGTTGCCATATTGTGACTTCCATCAGGAGGAAGGTCACGCAACGGCCACCTGCCCAGAGTTTCTGGAGATGAGAGGGGCCAGAGGGGCCGGAAGGCAGGATCCGCCGGTAAGGATCGTTGAAGTGCAGCGAGAAGAGGCTGAGGACAGGTGTGAAGACAGGGTTGACGTGGGGACCCGAGGAGGGATCGGAGTGATCCATGGGGGAGTGGGGATCGAGGCAACCCGCAAGGGGAGCCTTCAAACCATGTTCCGCCGAGGGGTCGCCTCGACCTCCCTGGCTCCCCCTCCAGAGGAGAAGATCACGTTCTCATCCGCGGATATGCCAGACTACGAGGATCCGTTCTGCGACGCGCTTGTGATCCAGACAGCGATAGAAAACTACACCATCTCCCGGATACTGGTGGACAATGGGAGCTCGGTGAATGTGATCTTCAAGAAGGCCTTCGATGAGATGAGGGTGGAAGGAAAAAGGGTCCTGGCTTCTGATGGACCGCTTTTTGGCTTCTCCGGAGAAAGGAAAGAAGTGGAAGGGGGAGTGGGCCTGCATGTGAGGCTTGGGGGCGTCTCACGGAACTGTCGGTTCGTGATCGTGGATGCCCCGAGTAGTTACAATGCCATCTTTGGACGTCCCCTCATCAGCGCCTTTCGCTGCGTGCCCTCCTCATACCACCAATGCCTCAGGTTCAACAATGGAGGGGTGCAGGTTAGGATCAGGGGGGATCCGAAGATGGCAAGGAAATGCTATGTGACGGCGGTTAACACCGTGTCGTGGATGGCGGAGGCAGAGGAGTTGGAGAAGGAGATGGCTGAGCAGGAAGGGGTTGAGAAAGGGGAGATAAGCCTGGGAGAGGCGATGGAGGTTGTTGAGGAGATGGCAGAGGTGGAGGAGATCAGCCTAGAAGAGGCAAAAGTAGTGTTGGATGAAGAAGAGCAGAGGCAGGAGGAGAGCCTGGAGGAGGCGATGGAAGTTGATGAGGTTGGGGGAGAGGAGCTCGAGTTTGAGCAGGAAGAGGCAAGGGTAAGTTGGGAGCGGTCGGGGCTGGAGCCGGCCGAAGAAGTGGTGGAGATGGAGGTGGTTACAAGAGCGGGGGAGGCGCAAAGGATTCGGATCAGCGGAGGCTTGAGCCTCGAGGATCAGGAGCGGATGCGAGCCTGCATCCAAAGCAACGTCGACATCTTCGCATGGAGCGCGGCAGACATGCCGGGCATCGACGCGGACGTGGCCTGTCATCGCTTGAACCTGGATCCCAGAGCCCGCCCCATACGCCAAAAGATGAGGGCCATCGCCACCAAGCTAGAAGCCCCCATCCGAGAGGAGGTCAAAAAGCTCCTGCACGCGGGCTTCATCTCAGAGATCCAGTATCCAGGCTGGATCTCCAACGTGGTAATGGTAAAGAAGGGAGGAGGAAAATGGCGCATGTGTATTGATTTTTCTTTATTAAATAAATCATGTCCCAAGGATTGCTACCCCTTGCCTCGAATCGACGCGCTGGTTGACTCAGCCGTCGGTTTTTCTCTTATGAGTTTTTTAGATGCATTTTCAGGTTACCATCAGATCCGGATGCACCCTCCTGATGTCAAGGATGTTTCCTTCATCACAAGAGAGGGATGCTTCAGCTATAAGATGATGCCCTTCGGGTTGAAGAACGCAGGGGCAACGTACCAACGCATGATGGATCGAATCTTTCGAGATCAAAGGGGAAGGAACCTGGAGGTCTACGTGGACGACCTCATGGTCAAGAGCAAGTGTGTTGATTCCCACTTGCGGGACTTGGAGGAAACGTTTGCCACCCTGCGAAGGTTCAAGATGAGGTTGAATCCCTTGAAGTGCGTCTTCGGGGCTAGTCGCGGGAAATTCCTCGGACACCTCTTGACTCCCGTGGGGGTAGAACCTAACCCCGATAAGGTTAAGGCTATTCTAGACCTGGAATCACCTCGCAGTGCCAAAGAAGTCCAGCGCTTGAACGGGAAGTTGGCCGGGCTAAGCAGGTTCCTCTCTCGGTCAGGGGATAGGTGTTCCTCTTTCTTTAAAGTACTTCGTGGTAACCAAGTGTTCGAATGGACGGCCGAATGTGAAGAGGCATTCCAGGGGCTGAAGAGGCAACTCTCCAAGCTCCGTTACTTCAAAGCCCGAAGGAAGGGGAGGACCTAGCCTTGTATCTCGGAGTGGGGGTAGAGGCACTGAGCTCCGTCTTGGTTAGGGAGGAGGGGAAGAAACAGTTGCCCGTCTATTATGTAAGCCGAATCTTAAAAAAGGCGGAGATCCGATACCCCATCCTGGAGAAGCTAGCGTATTCTTTGGTCATCTCAGCTAGGAAGCTTCGCCCTTACTTTCAGGCGCACTCGATTAGGGTGGTGACCGACCATCCTCTTCGCAAGGTCTTTGAGGGGGTGGAGCATTCAGGAAGGTTGGCAAAGTGGTCCATCGAGCTAAGCGAGTTTGACATTTCTTTCGTCCCAAGGCTCTCCATCAAAGCCCAAGCCGTGGCGGACTTTTTGGCGGATTATGTCACTGAGGCCGAGGAAGAAGAGCCGAGGCCGTCGGAGGCATGGAAGATGATGGTCGATGGAGCCTCAGGAAGGCAATCCCTGGGAGGAGGTATGGTACTGGTAAGTCCCCAAGGGGTTACCATAGAACAGGCAGTGGCCTTCCACTTCCCTGTAACCAATAATCAGGCGGAGTACGAAGCCGTGATAGCCGGTCTCCGACTGGCAAAGGAGTTGGAAATTCAGGATGTGGAGGCCTTCACAGACTCAATGGTGGTGGCGTCGCAGATCCGAGGGGAGTTCGAGGCTCGGGAGCCTACCCTCGCGAGATATCTATCAAAGGTAAGAACTATCATTGGAGGTTTCCGTTCTTTTTCTATTCAACATGTTCCCAGGGAGGAAACCATGGCAGCTGACCGATTAGCAAAGTTCGGGCCTCGGGGTAGAGGTACCCTAACCGAACTATTTCGGCCAGCCATTGAAGAGGGGGAGGTGATGGAGGTGAATCGGCGGCCCTCATGGGTAGATCCGTTGGTGACCTTCTTGACCACAGGAGAACTGTCGGAAGAAGTCAAGGATACCAAGAGCTTCAGGCATAAGGCGGCTCATTACCTGATGCTGGAAGGGAGCTTGCATCGGAAGATGTTGTCAGGACTCCTCGCGAGATGCGTGACTGAGGAGGAAGTCCCAGGGATCCTGGAAGAGGTGCATTCTGGTGAATGCGGTAGTCATTCAGGGGGAAGGACATTGGAAGCAAGGGTGATAAGGCAAGGATATTTCTGGCGGACTTTGAGGAAGGATACAGCTGAGTTCGCAAGGAGGTGTCGGAAGTGCCAAGTACATGCTCCCCTCCAGCTCTTGCCCGCCCAAAGGCTTCGAAGCATCACGGCGCCATGGACCTTCGCCATTTGGGGAATGGACCTGGTTGGACCCTTTCCTCCAGCTAGCGGGCAGAGGAGATTCCTCCTATTTATGATTGACTACTTCTCCAAGTGGTTGGAGATCAAGCCGTTAGCCAAGGTAACCTCCCAGGTCGTCAGGAACTTCGTTTGGGGGGAAATCGTTTGCAGGCATGGATTGCCCCAAGCGATAGTGACAGACAACGGTCCTCAGTTTGCCAGTGAAGAATTCATCAGTTTTTGCACTCAATTGGGGATTGACCTCAGGTTTGCCTCTGTCCATCATCCTCGGAGCAATGGCCAGGTGGAGGCAGCCAACAAGATCATTGTCAGCTTGCTCAAAAAGAAGGTGGAGAACCTGAAGGGTAACTGGGTGGAACAGCTCCCTTCCGTTCTGTGGGCCTTGCGAACGACTCCGAACACGGCCACAGGGGAGACCCCCTTCAAGCTCTCTCATGGGTGTGAGGCTGTACTCCCAGTGGAGTTCGAGGTTCGGTCCCCAAGGGTCGTGGCCGCGGCTGAGGGAAGCGAAGCTTGGAGGTTGGAGAACGAGGAAGTGTTGCGCCTCTCATTAGATATGGTGGAAGAGCTGCGGGATGTTGCCGCCATCAGGCAAGAAGAAGTAAAACGGCGAATGGCTCGGTACTTCGATAAGCACATCAGAGTCAAGCAATTCGCCGAGGGGGATCTAGTACTGAAAAAGGTCGACGCTGCAGGAAGGTCGGCCGCGGTTGGTAAGCTCATCCCTAGCTGGGAAGGGCCTTATATAGTAGAGAAGGCTCTGGTTAACGGAGGTTACTATCTCCAGGATGCGGAGGGAAGGACCTTGAGTCACACCTGGAATGGTGACGATCTGAAGCGCTTCTACCCGTAAGAGGGAAAGAAGGATTGTAATGTTGTAAACAACCATTGCATTTTCAATAAGTTTATTCCAGAATGTTGACTATCTCTGAGTATGCAATCTTTATGTTTTCTGTTTTAACTGGCTATGACTCCTCATCTCAATGATGGAATAGGCCTAGTTGAAGGAATCTTCATCAACACCCCGAGCTCGGCTCGGCCCCAGGTAGACCCGCTGCGCAGGCTCTCATCAAGCTGGCAGGTCCGAAGGCTCGCCTGTGGGGGAAAGGTTGGCTCTTATGATACTTTTGTTCTTAGCCACTTCTACGACACCCCGAGCTCGGCTCGGCCCAGGTAGACCCGCTGCGCAAGCTCTCATCAAGCTGGCAGGTCCGAAGGCTCGCCTGTGGGGGAATGGTTGGCTCTTGCGATACTTTGTTCTTAGCCACTTCTACGACACCCCGAGCTCGGCTCGGCCCCAGGTAGACCCGCTGCGCAGGCTCTCATCAAGCTGGCAGGTCCGAAGGCTCGCCTGTGGGGGAAAGGTTGGCTCTTGCGATACTTTGTTCTTAGCTGCTTCTACGACACCCCGAGCTCGGCTCGGCCCCAGGTAGACCCGCTGCGCAGGCTCTCATCAAGCTCGTAGGTCCGAAGGCTCGCCTGTGGGGGAAAGGTTGGCTCTTGTGATACTTTGTTCTTAGCCACTTCTACGACACCCCGAGCTCAGCTCGGCCCTAGGTAGACCCGCTGCGCAGGCTCTCATCAAGCTGGCAGGTCCGAAGGCTCGCCTGTGGGGGAAAGGTTGGCTCTAGCAATACTTTGTTCTTAGCCACTTCTACGACACCCCGAGCTCGGCTCGGCCCCAGGTAGACCCGCTGCGCAGACTCTCATCAAGCTCTCATCAAGCTGGCAGGTCCGAAGGCTCGCCTGTGGGGGAAAGGTTGGCTCTTGCGATACTTTGTTCTTAGCCACTTCTACGACACCCCGAGCTCGGCTCGGCCCCAGGTAGACCCACTGCGCAGGCTCTCATCAAGCTGGCAGGTCCGAAGGCTCGCCTGTGGGGGAAAGGTTGGCTCTCTTGTGATACTTTGTTCTTAGCCACTTCTACGACACCCCGAGCTCGGCTCGGCCCAAGGTAGACCCGCTGCGCAGGCTCTCATCAAGCTGGCAGGTCCGAAGGCTCGCCTGTGGGGGAAAGGTTGGCTCTTGTGATACTTTGTTCTTAGCCACTTCTACGACACCCCGAGCTCGGCTCGGCCCCAAGGTAGACCCGCTGCGCAGGCTCTCATCAAGCTGGCAGGTCCGAAGGCTCGCCTGTGGGGGAAAGGTTGGCTCTTGCGATACTTTGTTCTTAGCCACTTCTACGACACCCCGAGCTCGGCTCGGCCCCAGGTAGACCCGCTGCGCAGGCTCTCATCAAGCTGGCAGGTCCGAAGGCTCGCCTGTGGGGGAAAGGTTGGCTCTTGTGATACTTTGTTCTTAGCCACTTCTACGACACCCGAGCTCGGCTCGGCCCCAGGTAGACCCGCTGCGCAGGCTCTCATCAAGCTGGCAGGTCCGAAGGCTCGCCTGTGGGGGAAAGGTTGGCTCTTGCGATACTTTGTTCTTAGCCACTTCTACGACACCCCGAGCTCGGCTCGGCCCCAGGTAGACCCGCTGCGCAGGCTCTCATCAAGCTGGCAGGTCCGAAGGCTCGCCTGTGGGGGAAAGGTTGGCTCTTGCGATACTTTGTTCTTAGCCTACGACACCCCGAGCTCGGATCGGCCCCAGGTAGACCCGCTGCTCTCATCAAGCTGGCAGGTCCGAAGGCTCGCCTGTGGGGGAAAGGTTGGCTCTTGTGATACTTTGTTCTTAGCCACTTCTACGACACCCCGAGCTCGGCTCGGCCCCAGGTAGACCCGCTGCGCAGGCTCTCATCAAGCTGGCAGGTCCGAAGGCTCGCCTGTGGGGGAAAGGTTGGCTCTTGCGATACTTTGTTCTTAGCCACTTCTACGACACCCGAGCTCGGCTCGGCCCCAGGTAGACCCGCTGCGCAGGCTCTCATCAAGCTGGCAGGTCCGAAGGCTCGCCTGTGGGGGAAAGGTTGGCTCTTGCGATACTTTGTTCTTAGCCACTTCTACGACACCCCGAGCTCGGCTCGGCCCCAGGTAGACCCGCTGCGCAGGCTCTCATCAAGCTGGCAGGTCCGAAGGCTCGCCTGTGGGGGAAAGGTTGGCTCTTGTGATACTTTGTTCTTAGCCACTTCTACGACACCCGAGCTCGGCTCGGCCCCAGGTAGACCCGCTGCGCAGGCTCTCATCAAGCTGGCAGGTCCGAAGGCTCGCCTGTGGGGGAAAGGTTGGCTCTAGCGATACTTTGTTCTTAGCCACTTCTACGACACCCCGAGCTCGGCTCGGCCCCAGGTAGACCCGCTGCGCAGGCTCTCATCAAGCTGGCAGGTCCGAAGGCTCGCCTGTGGGGGAAAGGTTGGCTCTTGCGATACTTTGTTCTTAGCCACTTCTACGACACCCCGAGCTCGGCTCGGCCCCAGGTAGACCCGCTGCGCAGGCTCTCATCAAGCTGGCAGGTCCGAAGGCTCGCCTGTGGGGGAAAGGTTGGCTCTTGCGATACTTTGTTCTTAGCCACTTCTACGACACCCCGAGCTCGGCTCGGCCCCAGGTAGACCCGCTGCGCAGGCTCTCATCAAGCTGGCAGGTCCGAAGGCTCGCCTGTGGGGGAAAGGTTGGCTCTTGCGATACTTTGTTCTTAGCCACTTCTACGACACCCCGAGCTCGGCTCGGCCCCAGGTATGACACATGCAGGTCAGGCTCTCTATCAAGCGGGCAGGTCCGAAGGCTCACCTGTGGGGGGAAGGGTTGGCTCTTGCGATACTTTGTTCTTAGCCACTTCTACGACACCCGAGCTCGGCTCGGCCCCAGGTAGACCCGCTACGCAGGCTCTCATCAAGCTGGCAGGTCCGAAGGCTCGCCTGTGGGGAAGGGTTGCTCTTGCGATACTTGTGCTTAGCCGCTTCTACGACACCCCGAGCTCGGCTCGGCCCCAGGTAGACCCGCTGCGCTCTCATCAAGCTGGCAGGTCCGAAGGCTCGCCTGTGGGGGAAAGGTTGGCTCTTGCGATACTTTGTTATTAGCCGCTTCTACGACACCCCGAGCTCGGCTCGGCCCCAGGTAGACCCGCTGCGCAGGCTCTCATCAAGCTGGCAGGTCCGAAGGCTCGCCTGTGGGGGAAAGGTGGCTCTTGCGATACTTTTGTTCTTAGCCACTTCTACGACACCCCGAGCTCGCTCGGCCCCAGTAGACCCGCTGCGCAGGCTCTCATCAAGCTGGCAGTCCGAAGGCTCGCATATGGGGGAAAGGTTGGCTCTAGCGATACTTTGTTCTTAGCCACTTCTACGTACCCCCGACTCGGCTCGGCCCCAGGTAGACCCGCTGCGCAGGCTCTCATCAAGCAGCCAGGTCCCGAAGGAATCGCCTGGTGGGGAATGGTTGGCTCTTGCGATACTTTGTTCTTAGCCACTTCTACGACACCCCGAGCTCGCTCGGCCCAGGTAGACCCGCTGCGCTGCTGGCAGGCTGAAGGCGAAGGCTCGCCTCCGAAGGCTCGCCTGGGGGAAAGGTTGGCTCTTGCGATACTTTGTTTCTTAGCCACTTCTACGACACCCCGAGCTCGGCTCCGGCCCCAGGTAACCCCCTGCGCAGGCTCTCATCAAGCTGGCAGGTCCTAAGAAGGCTCCGCCTATGGGGGGAAAGGTTGGCTCTTGCGATACTTTGTTCTTAGCCACTTCTACGACACCCCGAGCTCCTCGGCCCCAGGTAGACCCGCTGCGCAGGCTCTCCTCAACTGCAGGTCCGAAGGCTCGCCTGTGGGGGAAAGGTTGGCTCTTGCGATACTTTGTTCTTAGCCCACGTCTACGACACCCCGAGCTCGGCTCGGCCCCAGGTAGACCCGCTGCCAGGCTCTCATCAAGCTGGCAGGTCCGAAGGCTCGCCATGTGGGGAAAAGGATGGCTCTTGCGATACTTTGTTCTTAGCCACTTCTACGACACCCGAGCTCGGCTCGGCCCCAGGTAGACCCGCTGTGCAGGCTCTCATCAAGCTGGCAGGTCCGAAGGCTCGCCTGTGGGGGAAAGTGGCTCTGCGATACTTTGGTCTACCACTCTACTACGACACACGAGCTCGGCTCGGCCCAGGTATAAAAAGACCCCAGCGCAGGCGCCTCATCAAGCTGCAGGTCTGAAGGCTCGCCTGTGGGGGAAAGGTTGGCTCTTGCGATACTTTGTTCTTAGCCGCTTCTACGACACCCCGAGCTCGGCTCGGCCCCAGGTAGACCCGCTGAGCAGGCTCTCATCAAGCTGGCAGGTCCGTAGGCTCGCCCTGGGAGGATAAGGTTGGCTCTTCGAACTTTGTTCTTAGCCTCTTCTAAACACACCCCCCCCCCGGAAGCTCGGTCGGGCCCTAGGTTTGACCGCTGCGCAGGCTCTCTATCAAGCTGGCTGGTCCGAAGGCTCTCCTGTGGGGGAAAGGTTGGCTCTTGCGATACATTGATCTTAGCCGCTTCTACGACACCCCGTAGCTCGGCTCGGCCCTGGTAACCCGCTGCGCAGGCTCTCATCAAGCTGGCAGGGTCCGAAGGGCTCGCATGTGGGGGAAAGGTTGGCTCTAGCGATACTTTGTTTTCTTAGCCACTTCTACGACACCCCGAGCTCGATCGGCCCCAAGTAGACCCGCTGCGCAGGCTCTCATCAAGCTGGCAGGTCCGAAGGCTCGCATGTGGGGGAAAGGTTGGCTCTTGCGATACTTTGTTCTTAGCCACTTCTACGATACCCCGAGCTCGGCTCGGCCCCAGGTAGACCCGCTGCGCAGGCTCTCATCAAGCTGGCAGGGTCCGAAGGCTCGCCTGTGGGGGAAAGGTTGGCTCTTGTGATACTTTGTTCTTAGCCACTTCTACGACACCCCGACTCGGCTCGGCCCCAGGTAGACCCGCTACGCAGGCTCTCATCAAGCTGGCAGGTCCGAAGGCTCGCCTGTGGGGGAAAGGTTGGCTCTTGCGATACTTTGTTCTTAGCCACTTCTACGACACCCGAGCTCGGCTCGGCCCCAGGTAAGGGAAAGGTTGGCTCTTGCGCTGCGCAGGAGCTCTCATCAAGGGCAGTCCAAGAGGCTCGACCGGGGGAAAGGTTGGCTCTTGTGGGGAAAGGTTGGCTCTTGCGATACTTTGTTCTTAGCCACTTCTACGACACCCCGAGCTCGACTCGGCCCCAGGTAGACCCGCTGCGCAGGCTCTCATCAAGCTGGCAGGTCCGAAGGCTCGCCTGTGGGGGAAAGGTTGGCTCTTGCGATACTTGTTCTTAGCCACTTCTACGACACCCCGAGCTCAGCTCGGCCCAGGTAGACCCGCTGCGCAGGCTCTCATCAAGCTGGCAGGTCTGAAGGCTCGCCTGTGGGGGAAAGGTTGGCTCTTGTGATACTTTGTTCTTAGCCACTTCTACGACACCCCGAGCTCGGATCGGCCCCAGGTAGACCCGCTGCGCAGGCTCTCATCAAGCTGGCAGGTCCGAAGGCTCGCCTGTGTTGGGAAAGGTTGGCTCTTGTGATACTTTGTTCTTAGCCACTTCTACGATACCCCGAGCTCGGCTCGGCCCCAGGTAGACCCGCTGCGCAGGCTCTCATCAAGCTGGCAGGTCCGAAGGCTCGCCTGTGGGGGAAAGGTTGGCTCTTGCGATACTTTGTTCTTAGCCACTTCTACGACACCCCGAGCTCGGATCGGCCCCAGGTAGACCCGCTGCGCAGGCTCTCATCAAGCTGGCAGGTCCGAAGGCTCGCCTGTGGGGGAAAGGTTGGCTCTTGTGGGGGAAAGGTTGGCTCTTGTGATACTTTGTTCTTAGCCACTTCTACGACACCCCGAGCTCGGCTCGGCCCCAGGTAGACCCGCTGCGCAGGCTCTCATCAAGCTGGCAGGTCCGAAGGCTCGCCTGTGGGGGAAAGGTTGGCTCTAGCGATACTTTGTTCTTAGCCACTTCTACGACACCCCGAGCTCGGCTCGGCCCCAGGTAGACCCGCTGCGCAGGCTCTCATCAAGCTGGCAGGTCCGAAGGCTCGCCTGTGGGGGAAAGGTTGGCTCTTGTGATACTTTGTTCTTAGCCACTTCTACGACACCCGAGCTCGGCTCGGCCCCAGGTAGACCCGCTGCGCAGGCTCTCATCAAGCTGGCAGGTCCGAAGGCTCGCCTGTGGGGGAAAGGGTGGCTCTTGCGATACTTTGTTCTTAGCCACTTCTACGACACCCCGAGCTCGGCTCGGCCCCAGGTAGACCCGCTGCGCAGGCTCTCATCAAGCTGGCAGGTCCGAAGGCTCGCCTGTGGGGGAAAGGTTGGCTCTTGCGATACTTTGTTCTTAGCCACTTCTACGATGCCCCGAGCTCGATCGGCCCCAGGTAGACCCGCTGCGCAGGCTCTCATCAAGCTGGCAGGTCCGAAGGCTCGCCTATGGGGGAAAGGTTGGCTCTTGCGATACTTTGTTCTTAGCCACTTCTACGACACCCCGAGCTCGGCTCGGCCCCAGGTAGACCCGCTGCGCAGGCTCTCATCAAGCTGGCAGGTCTTGTGAGACGAAGGCTCGCCTGTGGGGGAAAGGTTGGCTCTTGTGATACTTTGTTCTTAGCCACTTCTACGATGCCCCGAGCTCGGCTCGGCCCCAGGTAGACCCGCTGCGCAGGCTCTCATCAAGCTGGCAGGTCCGAAGGCTCGCCTGTGGGGGAAAGGTTGGCTCTTGCGATACTTTGTTCTTAGCCACTTCTACGAGCCCCCGAGCTCGGCTCGGCCCCAGGTAGACCCGCTGCGCAGGCTCTCATCAAGCTGGCAGGTCCGAAGGCTCGCCTGTGGGGGAAAGGTTGGCTCTTTGATACTTTGTTCTTAGCCACTTCTACGACACCCCGAGCTCGGCTCGGCCCCAGGTAGACCCGCTGCGCAGGCTCTCATCAAGCTGGCAGGTCCGAAGGCTCGCCTGTGGGGGAAAGGTTGGCTCTTGTGATACTTTGTTCTTAGCCACTTCTACGACACCCCGAGCTCGGCTCGGCCCCAGGTAGACCCGCTGCGCAGGCTCTCATCAAGCTGGCAGGTCCGAAGGCTCGCCTGTGGGGGAAAGGTTGGCTCTAGCGATACTTTGTTCTTAGCCACTTCTACGACACCCCGAGCTCGGCTCGGCCCCAGGTAGACCCGCTGCGCAGGCTCTCATCAAGCTGGCAGGTCCGAAGGCTCGCCTGTGGGGGAAAGGTTGGCTCTTGCGATACTTTGTTCTTAGCCACTTCTACGACACCCCGAGCTCGGCTCGGCCCCAGGTAGACCCGCTGCGCAGGCTCTCATCAAGCTGGCAGGTCCGAAGGCTCGCCTGTGGGGGAAAGGTTGGCTCTTGCGATACTTTGTTCTTAGCCACTTCTACGACACCCGAGCTCGGCTCGGCCCCAGGTAGACCCGCTGCGCAGGCTCTCATCAAGCTGGCAGGTCCGAAGGCTCGCCTATGGGGGAAAGGTTGGCTCTAGCGATACTTTGTTCTTAGCCACTTCTACGACACCCCGAGCTCGGCTCGGCCCCAGGTAGACCCGCTGCGCAGGCTCTCATCAAGCTGGCAGGTCCGAAGGCTCGCATGTGGGGGAAAGGTTGGCTCTTGCGATACTTTGTTCTTAGCCACTTCTACGACACCCCGAGCTCGGCTCGGCCCCAGGTAGACACGCTACGCGCAGGCTCTCATCAAGCTGGCAGGTCCGAAGGCTCGCCTGTGGGGGAAAGGTTGGCTCTTGTGATACTTTGTTCTTAGCCACTTCTACGACACCCGAGCTCGGCTCGGCCCCAGGTAGACCCGCTACGCAGGCTCTCATCAAGCTGGCAGGTCTGAAGGCTCGCCTGTGGGGGAAAGGTTGGCTCTTGCGATACTTTGTTCTTAGCCACTTCTACGACACCCCGAGCTCGGCTCGGCCCCAGGTAGACCCGCTGCGCAGGCTCTCATCAAGCTGGCAGGTCCGAAGGCTCGCCTGTGGGGGAAAGGTGGCTCTTGCGATACTTTGTTCTTAGCCACTTCTACGACACCCCGAGCTCGGCTCGGCCCCAGGTAGACCCGCTGCGCAGGCTCTCATCAAGCTGGCAGGTCCGAAGGCTCGCCTATGGGGGAAAGGTTGGCTCTTGCGATACTTTGTTCTTAGCCACTTCTACGACACCCCGAGCTCGGCTCGGCCCCAGGTAGACCCGCTGCGCAGGCTCTCATCAAGCTGGCAGGTCTGAAGGCTCGCCTGTGGGGGAAAGGTTGGCTCTTGCGATACTTTGTTCTTAGCCACTTCTACGACACCCCGAGCTCGGCTCGGCCCAGGTAGACCCGCTGCGCAGGCTCTCATCAAGCTGGCAGGTCTGAAGGCTCGCCTGTGGGGGAAAGGTTGGCTCTTGTGATACTTTGTTCTTAGCCACTTCTACGACACCCCGAGCTCGGCTCGGCCCCAGGTAGACCCGCTGCGCAGGCTCTCATCAAGCTGGCAGGTCCGAAGGCTCGCCTCTCTTGTGATACTTTGTTCTTAGCACTTCTACGACACCCCGAGCTCTGCTCGGCCCCAGGTAGACCCGCTGCGCATGCTCTCATCAAAGCTGGCAGGTCTGCTCGGCCCCAGGTAGGCTCGCCTGTGGGGGAAAGGATGGCTCTTGTGATACTTTGTTCTTAGACACTTCTACGACACCCGAGCTCGGCTCGGCCCCAGGTAGACCCGCTGTGCAGGCTCTCATCAAGCTGGCAGGTCCGAAGGCTCGCCTGTGGGGGAAAGGTTGGCTCTTGCGATACTTTGTTCTTAGCCACTTCTACGACACCCCGAGCTCGGCTCGGCCCCAGGTAGACCCGCTGCGCAGGCTCTCATCAAGCTGGCAGGTCCGAAGGCTCGCCTGTGGGGGAAAGGTTGGCTCTTGCGATACTTTGTTCTTAGCCGCTTCTACGACACCCCGAGGTCGGCTCGGCCCCAGGTAGACCCGCTGAGCAGGCTCTCATCAAGCTGGCAGGTCCGAAGGCTCGCCTATGGGGGAAAGGTTGGCTCTTGCGATACTTTGTTCTTAGCCACTTCTATGACACCCCGAGCTCGGCTCGGCCCTAGGTAGACTCTGCTGCGCAGGCTCTCATCAAGCTGGCAGGTCCGAAGGCTCGCCTGTGGGGGAAAGGTTGGCTCTTGCGATACTTTGTTCTTAGCCGCTTCTACGACACCCCGAGCTCGGCTCGGCCCCAGGTAGACCCGCTGCGCAGGCTCTCATCAAGCTGGCAGGTCCGAAGGCTCGCCTGTGGGGGAAAGGTTGGCTCTAGCGATACTTTGTTCTTAGCCACTTCTACGACACCCCGAGCTCGCCTCGGCCCCAGGTTAACCCGCTGCGCAGGCTCTCATCAAGCTGGCAGGTCCGAAGGCTCGCCTGCGGGGGATAGGTGAAGTCCTTGACTTTTTGATCCTTGGTTCTTGGTTGGTAGTTACTACGTTACAACGAGCTCGGCTCGAACCCCGGTAGACCCGCTGCACAGGCTCTCATATAAGCTAGCAGGTCCGACGGCTCGCCGGTGGGGTAGGGGTTTAATTGGTCGAAAAAATATGTGAGCAGGGCCCTGGCCTAGACTGGAGGCAAGGCCCCAAAGGTCTCGGCTCAGAGGTCTCAGCCAGTAAAGGCCTCGGTTTGGAGGTCTCGGCCGGTAAGGGTCTCGGCTCAAAGGTCTCGGCCAGTAAGGGTCTCGGCTCAAAGGTCTCGGCCAGTAAGGGTCTCGGCTCAAAGGTCTCGGCCAGTAAGGGTCTCGGCTCAAAGGTCTCGGCCAGTAAAGGTCTCGGTCAAAGGGGGCTCTCGCAAAAGGAGGCTCCCGGTGGACCTGGGCAGGACGACTTAATCGGCGACGCGAGGTTCCCGCCTAACTGATCTCTGAGAAAGATTACCCTAAAAGAGACTAAGGGTCTCGGCGGAAGCTCGCGCGGAAGCAATTCGGCAGAATAATATACTTTCAAGCACACACTGACAATGAAAATGAAACATTACTTTACATAAAATTAATTACAAAAGTCGGAGCCTCTCGCTCATTACAAGAGAAACAAAAAAGAAAAAAGAAGCCTAGGGGGACGCGCTGTAACTCCCGCTGGTGCTCTCGCTTGAATTATCGCCAGAGCTCGCTTCAGATGTCTCGCCAGCGGCGGTAGAAGACCTCGGGATGTCTGAGGGAGGCGAGTCCGGCGCGCCTGGAGGTTTGGGAACTGGATCATAGAGCCAAGGAAGTAGTTGGCGAGCGTCGATAGTCGCGCCGTCCTCCCGAAGTAGCTTGACGTCTCGCAGCGTCTCGAGCGTCAGCTTGACGGTTGCCTGGGCGTTGGCTTTCAGCAGCTTGTCAACGTCGTACTCCGAGAGGTAACGACTCCACAGCCTCGCATCTAGCTCCGGAGGCGGGACCTTCGCCATCTCAGCGCGAAGCTGTTCCCTCAGGAGGACGCTCTCGCAGCGCGCATTGGCCAGCTCTGCGCGAAGCTCCTTGACTTGGGCAGAATCCTGTGAAAAAAGAGTTCAGTCTGGAAACATCGCACAGTCGTAACTTTGAGAGACGAGAGCAAGGGTTCAGGAGGGTCTCGCTTACCTCAGTCACGGGGCGTAGAGACTGCGCCAGTCGAGCATCCGCAAGCTCCTGTTGAGCTCTCGCGAGTTCTTCTCCCGCGGTGTGCGCTCGAGCCACCGCGTCCTCCCTTGCCTTGCGCATATCGGTGAAATTCTTGTCGAGAGTGATGCTTCGGCGAGCACACATATGCGCAAGCTCGAACCCGCGTAATAGAGCCCGGATGGCATCGAAGGCTATAAGGCGGGTGGACATCTGGTCAAACATGCTGGCATCCTCTCGGCTGTAAAGGCCATATCCAAGCGAGAAGGCCTCGCCAGTCACATCTTCCCCCTCCGCCCAGCTGGGAAGGAGCGTCGTAACCTTGATTAAGTTTGACTTGGGGTCCCATTCCATCTGAGGCTTCCCCTCCGCGTCGACGTACTTCACGCCGAAACCAAAGTTCCTGTGCCCTTTCGGCACCTCCCGGGGCGGAGCTCGGACGGAGGTTTCGGCGGCAAGCACTTCTCCCCCAACCTCGCTTGCGGCCGGTGGGTTCCCGCTGGAAGCCTCGGCACGGCTCTTGGCGGCGGCATCCATCTCGCTGGCCCTTCGGAGGATCGCTTCGAAGGAGCTGCCTGCGGGAAGGGGTTGGACAGGCGAGATGGTCGGGGCTTTCCCCTTCTCGAGAGCAGATGGTTTGGGCCTCTTCAGCGTTCGGAGAGGAGGAAGGGTGACCTTCCGCTTCTTGGCTGGTGGCGGCAAAGGAGGGGCTGGATCGTTTCGACAGGCGCTGGCGCTAGCTTCCGCGAGCACAAGGGAGCCTCTCACGGCCAGACCCTCGACACCCCGGCCATTAGCGAAGGGTTGGCGCAGAGGGACCTCCCGCTCTCCTGCAGAGTTAAAACACTTCAGCGCAAGAAGATCTTTGATAAAAGAGGGAATCTGAAGCGAGACCGTACCTTCGCCCGAGTGAACGAGTGGGAGGGAGTCGACGTCTCGCCTGAGGTAGGGAACATCGAACTCCTTGGTCCCAAAGAATTCCAGGATTGCGCTCTCGCGCGATCCCAGAGTAGGCGGTTTGTAGGCAGCGTCCTCGTACTGAACGGGCTGAAGCGGGACGTTACCGAAGTCCCCGCTGACATAGACGAATTTCTCGCCCCAGTGATGGTGCTTGTTGGCGAGACCGGTAAACTCGAGCAGTTGCCCGGAGAAGAAAACCACCCCTCCCTTGGCGCGGAAGTTGAATAGCTTCTGGAAGATGGGCAAACTGAACTCGATCCTCTCGGATCGCATATAGCATATGAATGCTATAAGGATCGCGACTGAGTTCGGGTTCAGTTGGGCGGGAACCACCCCGTAGTAACGAAGAGCAAGCCAAACCTCTGGCCAAAGGGGAAGGCGGAAGCCCACCTCGAAATGCTCGAGGGGGATGGCGAGTTCTCCCGCCTCCGGAGTATTCACCTTATCGTGATTTCCCGGGTTCCGCGCCGAGAATCCGGCGGGGATGTAGCGGTCAACGATCAGGTTATATTCGTCGAGGGTGAGCTTGCAGGAAGGGAAGAGGTGTTTTTGGAAAGCTTCCGTGCAGTGGGCGCGACCCTTGTTCTCGCCAGGCATGATGGACTTGCGAGTGAGAGCGAGAGCTAAAAAGAGGTCGAAGCGGAAGCAAGAACGCGAGAGCAAGGAAGGAAGGCTGAGGTTCCGGATCGAAGAAGTAAATGCGGTTGGTAGACTTCTCTATTTATAGGGAATCGTAATCATCATGGATCCATCCGACAGAGAGAGAAAGTGACAGCGGAGTACAGCTGTCAGAATCCGGGCTAACGGCGCCTCGATTTTCCCCCTCGGGATGGCAGCGGTCAACGGTCGTTCCTGGTTTCGACGCAACTATCTGGATTGGCGCAAGCCTCCTAGATTGGGGGAAGCCTCCTAGATTGGGGGAAGCCTCCTAGATTGGCGCGAGCATCCTAGATTGGCGCAAGCATCCTAGATTGGTGTAAGCGTCTTAATTTAAAAGCCTCGCAGAGCAATAAAAAGAAAAAGAAAAGAGAGACATGGGTAACAGCGAGATCCTCACTAGCGCAAGCTGAATAAACTTAATTAACAGTAATGTTTATTACAGATACATTGATAAAAGAGATACATTGAGATTCAAAGCGGGAAGGCTAATAGGGCTTCCAGCTCCATCGTCCTCGTTCTCGCCGCCTAGTTCTTGGGGGCGCTAACGGGTTGAAGTAAGACGATAGGGTGGTATACCCAAGGTTGATCCGCCTGGCGTGATCCCGTATCTGCGAGATGCACCTCCCTGGCGAAGACTCGGCAGAAGGCCCTCCCGGGCAATCAGTCTCGCCCAAGAAGAAATCCCGCTCCAGAGCCTCCAGCCTTTGCTCCACGGATTCGCGGAATGCTTTCGCCGCGGCAGTATGGGCACGGTCTCGCCGGATAAGCTTGGCCAAAATGACCGAGATCTTCCTCCTTCTCCCCTTCGCGCTCCCAGCGCTGTTCAAGGTTTCTTCTATCTCGCCAGACGAAGGGAGAGGGGACTCTTCATCCTCTTCTTCCTCTTCTTCTTCTTCCTCTTCTTCTCCTTCCTCGTTGACTCCCGACTGCAAGACAGGATCACCTGCGAAAGAAACGTGCGAGAATTTTGGTTAAAGCATGGCGATCAACGGTTTTAAAAGGTCTCGCATACCTGCGGTTGGGCGAGAACCGTCAAGCGATGTTGGACGAGAAGGCCCAGCCCCTCCGTTGGTTCCGTAGAGGAGGTGGAGAGGCTTGCCCAGCCTCGGGAGAAATGGCTTGCGCACGGTGATCCCGGCCTGGCCGGGAGCATGAGGGGAGTTGTCTTCTCTCAAGGGACGATCAACATCCTTGAGAGTAGCGAAAGGTTCAGAAGCCACCCCTCCCGCCTGCAGGATAGGATTGGCCACCGCAGGAGGCACTTCAACGGTTCTCGCTTCATCTTCCCGGGTGGTTAGACCCGGGTCGGCGGGAGTTGGCACTGCGAGAAGACAGTTCAGAAAAGAAAGGGTCGGGTTGAAATATTGACAAGGGAAAATGTACCTATCGTTCCGGTCTTGGCCGGAGGAATCCTCTCCGAGACCCACATTTGGTCCTTGGGGGAATCAGCGGGCAGGTTTGAAGAACTTGGCGGGATCTCGGCGTCATCGTTAGGAGCGGATTCCTGCGAAAGCTTACTTTAACCATCGGATCTAGTGCACAATCAGCTCGGTAGGCACGGTTGAAAGGCTTACCTTCTGCGGGGAAGGATCCCCCGCAGGGTTGGGAGTGGGGGAAGGAGGATCCCTGTTCTCGCGAGAAAGGTCCCGCCGGACCACCTTCGCCCTCTTCTTTTCCTTCTTCTTCGGCTCGGAAGGCCCGGCGGTTGAAGTCTTTCTCGCTAACCATGGAGCCACCGCCGCACAGTTAGCCAAGGCCCGCGCTTGGGCGGCGGCTAACCGGTCTTGGAGGTCTTGCGGAAGTGGTTTGGCAGCACGTTTGGGATGCATGGTAAGCTCGCGCAAAAATCCCTGAGGCGAGAGCTCAGTGGGAAAACCGTACTTCAAGGGCAGGGCGTATGGACGCCTATCAGTGCATATTTATAGTCGCAGTAGGACCCACCAAAAGATTCCCTCGGTAGGCGGGCACGTGTCCAGCGAATATTTTGGGGGTTGGACTTGTCTTGTCGAGCGCAGGGCTAGCTCGAAAAAGAGTTGGGATTGTGTACAACCCCATATTCGCTGGGTGGGACCCGGAGACACCACTGAGAAATTGGGCTAGCCTCAAGCTAGCCTTGGGTTAACCCTAAGGCATACTGGCGGAGTTTTCGTCCTTAAAAGGCTCCCGCCTGGCAGTGGGAGATATCGTTCGCGCCACGACAGGCTTCGGGTCCAAAGCCGGAGGAGCTTCCGCCCTGAAGGAGCTCCCGCCAAGGGCAGGCGAAAGATGGGGAAACCGGAGCAGATAGTCGAGCCCACGGCAGAGAGATCGTCGACCGACCAGTGCAGGCGAGAAGGCCTTAGGTGAGCCTTCATTCGCAATGGCATCGCGACTACCTAGCGCGAGAACCTTCCTGGCAGGAGTTCTCGCCAAGGCGGGCCTAGAGGGGACCCAGCGAGAGCCTTTTAGGCCGGGGGTCTCGCCATGTGGGCCCACGTGGTGGGACCCGGAGTCCAGAGGAGATTATTTTATTATTATCCAGAGGTAAAATTACCCAAATGCCCTTGGGATGACAGCGGGATTTGGCTATTGGCAGACCCCTCAGGGGTATTTCAGTATTTCCAGGTCAAAGGAAGACTACAAAAAGACCCATAGGGGCTCCTTGGAAGGCAGGGCTTTCATTATTCTCCAACTCTAGTGCCTTCTGAGGAGCTCCCAGCCCAGCATTTGGCTTTGGAGGGGAAGCTCTCAGAGATCTTCCGGGTGTGTGGTGGGACCTCCCAGCTGAGGCTTTGGGTCAGTCTTTTGACCTGAGCAGCCAGTCAAGGGTCGAGATAAGAGAGAAGTAGGCGTCGGCTGCACTCTGGTTTGTGAACATTCGTTGGGGTCAATTTTGGCTTCAACACCCTGCAAAGGCTTTCCTTCTTATAGGGGTAAGAAGGCAATCCTCTAACAAGGTTGTCCCTAGATAATTTGGTAATGTTTTTCAAATTAACATGACCTAATCTCCTATGCCAAAGGTCATTGTTATTACTAGTTGAATTAAATAAGCAAATTTCAGATTTGGCTGACTGAAAGTTGATTAAGTACATGTTTCCTACTCTAGTGGAAGTCAATACTACATTATTGTCCAAAGAAGTGATAATACAAGAGGTTTTAGTAAATGATACCTGAAACCTTTCATCACATAATTGACTTATGGAGATAAGATTGTGCTTCAGTCTACTTACATATACTACATTTCTGATGGTGACAGCTCCAACTTTAACTTTTCCATAGCCTTCAGTCTGGCCACAGTTGGAGTCACCAAATATTACCTTTGGTCCTAGCTCTGCCTTGTAATGTGTTAGGTTGGACTTATTTCTAGTCATATGCTTAGAACATCCACTATCTAAATACCACTGTTGCTCTGTGGTAGAACAATCTTTCACCTGCAATGAAAATAGATTAGTCATTGATGACCTTGGTTACCTTGGGTCCTTCTTTCATCACATTACTTAAACTGGAAATAAATGATTACTTAGGTTAGCTTTTATATCCTAAAGGGTGATATTTCCTAGGTGGGATGATCCATTGATTAAAATCATTATTAAATGTTTTTGGTTGATGATAGGTTTCAAAAGGATTTAGATATCTGTTATACTGATCTGGGATCGACGAACAATGGTAAGTTCATCGACCTGTGCTCGACGAATTGGGATAAGATATTCGATCTCTGCTCGAAGAATGAAGATATTCATTCTCAAGGCACCAATATTGTCGATCTCTGGTCAACGGACCATACTGGTTTCTTCGATCGTAGGTCGAAGAATAATTGTTGTTATGGTTTGCATTCAGAGTTTGTCGTTCTGAGGTCGATGAACTGTTCACATTTCGTCGATCTGAGTTCGACGAAAACTGTTCAACATTGTTGCAGTTGTTTTTCTTCTAATTCTTGTATTTTTGTTTTAGTTCCATTTGCTTTAATACTTCATTTACTTTATCTACTTGTTCAGTATTCTTTTTACTCTTATCTGAAATAAAATTTACTGGTTTAGATAACTGATTCTTCTGGATTATAGGTGGTTCACTAGATGATGCTCCTAGTCCTATTTTACTGTTATTAGTCCTAGTATTTATAACACTAGTTATGTCTAATAGTTGTAAGATTCTACCATTGAGAGATTCTTCTAATTTCTTGGCCTTACTTATTTCATATTTTAGGAAAACAATTTTTTCATGTGTTGAGTCATGTTCAATTGTTAGTTTAGTATTTTCAACAATGTGCTTGTCTTGATCAGTTAATCTTTCTATAAGAAGTTTAATTACTTTTTCAGAGTTAATTAAATCTATACACATGGTTTTAAATTCAATTTTAAAACTATCAGAACTATAATCAAAGGATGATAGTACCTGATCAGCTTCTGATTCTGAATCTTCTTCATTATAAGATTCTTCATCAGCATCAGATGGGCTGCAAGAGGCATTGATAGCCATGAGGCATACTTCCCTAGCCTTTGCCTCTTCTTCCTCTTCACTGGAGCTAGAAGATGTGGATTCATCTTCTGTGTCACTCCAGGTTTAAGCAACAAAGCCCTTATCCTTCTTTTTGTGCTTGCTAGAGGAGGGCCTGTTGTAGTGCTTGCTCCTGGAGTCTTTTTCTCTTCTCCTCTGCTTCTTATGATTCTCAGGGCATTTAGAAATGAAGTGTCCAGGTTTCTTGCATCCAAAAAACACTATTTATGTAGTAGAAGTTTTATCATACCTGGGCTTGTCATCATTCCTGGATGACTTTCTCCTGAAGTCCTTTTTTGCCATTTTTTAGAATCACTAAGGAAAGAGACTCATCAATTATTTATTGACTGTTGAAGCTTCAGTCTCTTCAGCAGCTTTGAATGCTATATTTTGCTCCTTTCTTGCTGGTGGAGGAGTCCTTTGTTCTACAGTTTCCCTAGATTTGATCAGCTGCTCATAGGATTTGAGCTTTCCTAGGAGAGATTCTGTGGAAATCTCATTCAATCTTCTGGCCTGTTTGATTGGCCAGATCCTTGAGTCCCATGAGCTTGGGAAGCACATTAGAATCTTGTCATTCACCTCTATAAGAGAGATGTCTTTATCCAAGGTCTTCAACTCACTAATGATGGAGCTTAATCTGTTGTACATGTCACTAACAGATTCAACTTCATCTTTCTTGAAATTCTCATACTGTGAGATGAGAGTTGATCTTCTATCCTTTCTATCATCTGCTGAGCCAACAACCATCTGGTTGAGAGAATCCCAGATTGCTTTTGCAGAGGTACATTCAGCCACCTTTTGGAAGATCTCATCTGACATGGTTTGAGCCAATATGTTCATGGCTTTGGCATCTGCAACTTTAGCTTTCCTTTGCCCATCTATCCAATTTGGAGGTGGGACTGCACTCAGATTTGTTGAAGTTGAAGATATGGAGGCCACCTTCTAGATAAGTTTCAAACTTGAGATCTTGTGCTTGCATAATCCTTGTTTTGTGCCATGCTGTGAAAATAGTCCTAAGAGAAATAAAAGACCAGATCTAACACATGATCTTTTGGTTCAAGGGTTAGCTTGTATTACCAAAGTAAACTCCCTATGATAGCAATTGAAAGAGAGGGTTAGACCTGATTTACTCTAGAGGGGGGGGGGTGAATAGAGTAGTTAAAAACTTTAGTTGTTAAAAAATAGTTAGAGTAGAAAGACTAGTGAATACCAAGATTATCAGTAAGCAAGAAAAAAACGTATGTAAAACTAATCTAACATAGAACACAGATCTAAGCTATCATAGCCACATCACGAACAAAAAGAAAAGGGCAACCAGACAACACAAGAACTTTTATAGTGGTTCCCCAACCTTGGTACATCCACTCTTCTACCACCCTGGTAGGAATCCACTAATAGGTTTTGATCAGGTCACTGCCACCTTTGAGCTTTTTATTAGGTGCTCAAAAACCACTCTCAAGTCTTTTGATCAGGAGACTTGCAACCAAGCTAACATTTTGAAGGGAGTTAAAACCCTGTACAGTGGGGTGGAAAGAGGTTGATGGTAGTCTTCTCTATTCTCAAAAAAACTCGAGAAGACTTTGTGGATTCTAATGGTGTCAAAGCTCAACCTGAGAAGTTAAAGGTTCAATAAGAATAAGAGCTTTGCTTCAGGGTGAGTAGGACTTTAGCTTTGATTTTCCAATGTACACAAAATCCAGTAATCAGATGTTGAACAGAAAGTTTCTGAAGATTCCTGGAATCTGAAAATGATGAAGACTCTTGATTTCTTATGATTATTCTTCTTCAGTCTTCAGTATTGACAGAGATGAAAAAGCTATGAGAAAGAATGAAGGAGTCATCAACTAGTTGATTGCACTCTGTATTGTACTCCTTTTGTTTTTCTTTTTATCTGATGCCGTGAAAAACAGGAATCACTTTTAATATTCTGTCTATTAATTTCTGCTTTGAATTTTGAATAACTTCCTTAAATGCTGGCTGATCTGGAGAATTCAAAATGGTTGGAATAAAAACATTTATGAGTTTCCCCAACTATCCTTGATAGAATAAGCAAGTAAATATTCTGATGAATACCATATTTAATGCAGCCAATAACGTCTATATCCAGATGAATATATGAAATAAATACTGAGAATAATACTACTAAAAAATGAGAAAATAAAGGAGCAGAAGGAGGAAAAACTCATTCTGAAACCGGACAGAAAATGTCGAACTCTGAACAAAATTCGTCGACCTGAGATCAAAGATCGTCAACCTAAGAATGCATGTTCCTCGACCTGAGTTCTGCGAACTGCTAACTGAGAAATACTTGCCAAATCTGCACTCTGAGTTTGTCGAGCTGAGAATCTGTCTGAAGAGAACAAATCAACGACCTAAGCTCGAAGGTCGTCGAGCTCAGCTCAGAGAATTTACTCTGAGTTCGTCAATCGTAGATCGACGATCGTCGAGCTGAGTTCGAAGAATTTCGAACAGATCAAACTATCTTTTGATATCTTTTAAGACTGAGTTTTCTGAGGTCCTCTACTGGCTGGTCTAAGAAGGTAGAACTAAGAGGACTTAGCCTAAACTCTAGGAATACTAGACATGACCCTTGCTATACAATGGTGGGTCAGACTCAGCCTAAATTAATGAACCTGGCCCAAATCCAACAAGGGATCCAACACTTTGTATCGATCAACAATACCATGAGGGAGAAATTTGATAACAAAGACCCAGGGACAGCCAACCACATCAACTCCAGGAGGGGTATGAATAAGAGACCAAGTGCCCCGTTCAGTAAGAGTTTTCATCTCTTCATCCATAGCAGCTTTCCAATGAGGAATTACCAGAGCATCACTATATGAAGCAGGAATAATATTCGCTGATAGAGCAAGATCAAAGCTCTTATACAGAAGAGATAGTTGTGTATAAGAAACCACATCCTGAAGAGGGTGTTGTGTGCATGAACGAACACCTTTTCGATGAGCAATCGGAAGATCAAGGTCTATCATGTCTACTGTATCAGTTCCATCCGAAGGAGAGACTACTGGACCAGGAGATGTTGGTAGTGGCTCAGTTGAAGAATCAGGGTCAGTAGGAGAATAAGAAATAGTAGGAAAAGAAGGAAGTGTAGGCTCTGGAAAAGGTGTTGAGACAAGGGGAAAATAAGCAGAATCATTAGAAGAAGGGAGAATAAAGGAAGGAGAAAAGAAAGGAGCATCCTCAAAGAAAGTGACATCTGCAGAAACATACTATCTTTTGAGAACAGATCATAACACTTATATCCTTTCTGTGTTGGACAATAACCCAGAAAGATACACTAAATAGAAAGGAAACATAGTTGCATCAGGATACAAGATAGAAAATGTTGTGTTCCCATTAATAACCAAAGACGGAACTCTATTAATGAGAAAATAAGAGAGATGTACATCATGACCCCAATAATATTTGGGAACATGCATATGAGTGAGAAGACTACGAGCCACATCCAAAAGATGGAGATCTTACGTTCAGCAACGCCATTCAGTTGAGATGTTTAAGGACAAGTAGTCTGATGAACAATGCAATGATGCATACAAATTATTTTAAATTGATGATTAAAATACTCAACATTATCAGTTCGAAGAATTTTAATAGGGGTACCAAACTATATACGAATTTCATTGTAGAATGCATTAAAAATAGAAAAAATTTAGAGCATTCATTGAGCAAATATAACCAAATACACCGAGAGAAGTCATCAATAAATGTAATAAAATATAAACTACCCCTACCAACAGTCTAAATATGAGCAAGACACCATATATCTGAATGAACAAGGTCAAAAGGATGAGAAAAACAACGTCTATGTTTAGCAGGAAAAGTAGACCAGTGATGTTTGCCAAAATTGCATGGCTCACAATGAAGAGAAGAGTCTCCTCGAGATAAATTAGGCATAAGGTGATAAAGAATACGAGGAGGAGGATGTCCAAGCCGAAGATGCCATTGATGTAAAGAAGAGGAGGCATAAAAAGTATAAAAAGTATCAAGGTAGAACAAACCGCCGCTTTTATTCCCAGTAGCAATCGTCTCCTTGGAGCGAGGAACCTGAAAAGCACTTGTAGAGACAGTGAAAATAGCTTCATAATTCAATTGTTTGCAAAGAGCAGTGATAGAAAGAAGATTGCATTGAAAATTCAGGACATAGAGAGTGTCCTGAAGCTGAAGAGAATGTGTAACCTACACTATGCCAGACCCATGAACTGGAGAAGGAGGACCAACAACAATAAGAACTGGAGGTAATCGGTTACTATTGTCAAGAGAAGAGAAAAGACGAGAATTCCCCGTCATATGATTAGTAGCACCAGAATCAATGAGTCGCGTACCCATAGTAGCCAACTGAACAACACTAGAAGTAGCAAGAGAAGAAGTAGACTTCTTAGCAGAATCACCTAAAGCAGGATGAAGGTGAGGATGTTTGGTCCAACAACGATCAACCAAGTGACCAACTCTACTACAATGAGAGAAAAGAAACTTAGAATAACCACGACCACAAGTATGGCCACCTCGACCACTAAAGTTGTCATGATGAGCTGGATGAGCGATAATATCAGGAGAAGGAGTGGGAAGAAAAGGACGCCGAAGAAGAGTTATAACAGTGGAAATGCGAGCAGTAGTTGCATCCAGAGTCAGAGTGTTCGCCTCTCCTAGGATTTGTTGTCGAATCATATCATACGAGTTGGGTAGACGAAGTAAGTAGCAAACCACAAGAAGTCTCCTGAAAGTGTTTATGCTGCTCAGCGAGATCACCAGAAAAAGGTCGATGTTGAAGAAGTTCAGCACGAAGAGTTTGAACCTCCTGATAAGCAGTAGTAGGAGTCGTGATGGGTCGAGCAAAAAGATCCGCATAAAGAGTATAAATGCACACAGTTTGTGCTCCCTTGGAGTACAAAGCAGCAAGATGATTCCATGCAGCCTTACCATATGATCATGTCTAATGACAGGAAGACACTAATTAGACAAACTATTGGCCAACCAAGTACGTACAACCACATCAGCAACATCCCAATCATCAAAAGAAGTAGATCCAAATGGAGGGGGATCATCAGACAATTGATGACGTTTACGCTGAGAGCGCAACAAAAAAATAAAAGACACACTCCAATGAGGGTAATTTGGACATATAAGCAAAGAGGTAGTACCCAAATTACCGGAAGTAGAAGTAGAAGAAAGAGAGAGAGGAGCGTACAAAGTGGAAGAAGAAGATGGAGTGTCCATAGAGAACAACAACAAGTTGCACGATATAACCAAACAAACCACGCGAACAAGAAAAAGAAGGAGACCGCCCGAAAAGAAAAATAACCCGCAGGAGCACAGGAGAAAGAAAACGCGTGAACACTAGCAAAGCCGCACAAACAGAAAAGAAAGCAAAGGGAGGGCAGGGTGGGATGAAGCCGCACGATCAGAAGAAGCCTCACGAATAGAAGAAAACCGGAAGCGGTTAGAAAAGAGAACCGCTCGCAAATTGGTGCAAAGGACCGATCACCTCTGATATCATGTAAAAAGAGCTAAATAAATGAAAAAAAAATTTCTCCAAAAAGATAATCATTACATAGGTATGCCCCCTTATTTATAAAAATAGGGGAGATGAGAGAATACAATAAGTGATGTGGGACTAAATACAAGTCGCGCAAGCAGGGTAGTTTGACCATGTAAAATTTCTAGACTATACAACAAATACAATCTTCTGGGAAGCCTCTAAACACCTGCTACGACTAACTGCCAGACCGTTATTACGGCTAACCTCCAGACCACTGCTGTGGCTAACCACCAGACCACTGCTGTGGCTAACCTCTAGACCGCTATTGCGGCTAACCACAAGACCGCTGCTGCGGCTAATGACCAGAATGCTGCTACGGATAACCTCCACACCGCTGTTGCAGCTAACGACCAGACCGCTATTGCTCTAACGACCAGACCGCTGCTACGACTAACTTACAGACCGCTGTTATGGCAAACCACCAGACCACAGTTGCGGGTAACCTCTAGGCTGCTACTGCCCATAGCCACCAGGCCGCTGCTACGGACCTCCACTAGGCCGTTACTGCATACTCTCACCAAGCCACTGGGAAGGCTACTAGACTGGCCGTTGGTCCAAACCGCCAGACCGCTGACCAGATAGGCTGCTGCGATAAGAAAGACTAACCGCCCGATCTCATGTTCCAATATACGGTAATACATATCATCAAGGTTCGAGAAATCCCCCCAATTTGTCTTGGGGAAATACGCGTAATATGCGTAATGCTCCTAACGCTCTTCCTGCACCTGCAATTTTTTTTTCCTCCACAAGGTCCTATCTCACCCTCTCTCGAGGATATAATGAATAATTATTTCACTAAAAATTATCCGGATATTCAAAATCTACAAGGGTCTTTACCCAATCTAGAAAATCAAGTAGGACAATTAATAAATATTGTCAATAATCTTGCCAATAGACCCCCCCCCCCCCCCCCCGCACCCACGAATGCCTTGGCGATTACCCTTGCCAAATATTTAGAAGTTCACGGTGAAGGAGTGATTTCAAATTCTACATCAGCCCCTCCTCTTCAAGTTTTAAGCCCTGTCTGCCATGTCCCGCTCGTTTGGTGGAGCCTAATAAGCACTCTAACATTAATTTTAATATATCATGTACTATAAGGGAATCTCACTTTCTGAATGCTTTTGCTTATCTTAATGCTAGTGTTAATATATTCCCCTCTAGTCTTGCCCAAAATCTTAACTTAAGAGAGCTCGTCCCCATTAATATCACATTAAAATTTGGCGATCGTTCCATGACAACCCTTAAGTGGTTAATTTGCGATTTTCTGGTCGAAATTGGCGAGTCTATTTTACTGGTAGACTTGGTTATTCTTGATATTGATGAGCATGATAGGATACCCTTTATCCTTAGACATCCATTTTAGAGGATATTATTTGAAAATAATTTTCTTTTCTCCGATTTGAAAACTGTCCTTCTTCGTTAAGTGAAAGCTCCGACTGAAATCTTGAAGAGGAAGAAGGACGTTCAGAAATTTAGAACACAGATCTTATCTAAGAAATGACTTATCTCTTAGCGTCTGTGAATCTTAAATCTTGAGATCGATAAAGTCTTTTCTTTGCAGGGGGAATCGTGAATCGGGAGGGCTGTCAGCGGAAGAGTTCTTCGCAAAATCAAATTGGAAATCCTGATCGTTTATGACAATTTGCAATTAGAACACGATTAGGTTTTTTTAAAATAACCCTTGACTATTTATTGAAGATTCCGTACTAATAGCTTGATTTTGAACTTAGTTCTACTGTCCATGTGTACTGTGCATGATAAAAGCCCTAATTTTGTAAAGTTGTAAAAACGAGAACGAAACAGAACAAAAATTTCTCTAAGTCCAATTCATTAAGACATCACATGAACTATCCAGACAACTCGACGAACTAGTCGAAACAACTTGGGAGAGAGCTTGCGTGATACGTTTGGACTCACGAGACCTTTTGACGAATTAGTTGAAAGCTCTTAAGAGTACCTGATCAATTTTATTGAGTTCACGATGAATTTACTTGAACAATCTAAGACTTTAAACTTTGTTTGGAACATTAAAGTAGTTCACTTGACCTCTCGAGAGTACTCGATGAATTTCACGAGTACTCACGTAAGTACTCGATGAATTCGACGAGTATATACGAGAAGTCTAAGCTACATTAACTTAGCCGTTCTGGATAGTAGTTCTCAGTGATCTCTCAAATACTCCTGAGATCTCTCGACGAATTCCTTGTGTGCTTACGTGAGTTCTTGACAAATTTCACGAGACCACTTGACGAATATACTTAGCCAAAATTAACTTTTGGATTTCAACTTTCTTTGTGATGCTAGAAGAAGTACACCTCATTAGAGAGATTATACATGGGTCAATACGTTGTACTATATAATGAGGAATTATATTGCACCAAACTGTGTTTGGAGACCCATTGTAACCTGACAATTGTTTATACTTGGCAATAAAGACCTGCACCACACACAACTAAAACTAACATCAAATACAAACTCAATTCAACTTAGTTCAAGGGACACTTCTTCAAATCAGGGCTATTATGGATATAATACCCAACAGGAGAAAGATCTTTCTTTGAACCATGCTTAAGTATTTGTCTGGGTTTCTTTGAAAACAAAGCTATAGTGAGTCTTCCTCTCAGAGGTATATGTACTCCTTTTGATTTGCATAAAGTAGGGTAGTGTTGTTTTAGTATCTGACTCATAAAGGTCACATAAGCATTATTCTTATGACTGTACTTATAACAAATAATGCTCAGAATATACTTACTCTAATTAATCTTCTTTCCCAAAACCAGAACTCCCATCATATGCATACAGGCTTTAGAAATAACAACATGTGCTGATATTTTGCACATCAGCACCTTTCCCACTATGTTAGCTAGAAACTCATATTCTTATGAAAAGTCTTTCTTTTTTAAGTGAATTGGTTTATCTTAAGAGAAATTCATCTTCTTCAAAGCTTCTTTAATTTCTTCATCTGTTAGTTCTGCTTCTCCTTCTCTAGAAGGCAGATCAAATGTTGACTAAATAAGCTCTGAAGTTATCTGAACATCTGACCCACTAATTTCTCCAATTATTGGTCCATCACCATCTATTATAACACAGTTGATAAACTCTATTAGCTCCGTCAAATATAGTAGACATCTAGTGGTAACAAACTTATTTATTCTAGCATCTGTGAATAGTTGCAAAATTCCTTTAAATGAATCACCCACAACGACAAATGATTCTAGATCAACACTAAATCCAGAGTTTATCTTGGTCGTAATTTGAATTCCTGCAAAAATTATAAGAAAAATATGTGAGAAAAAGTAAAGTAGAAATAGAGCGGGGAAGATGAAGAGTTTGGAGAAAAATACAAAGTCTAAATAGACTTAACGTAAAGAAATTAGGCATAAATTTTTTCTTAGTCGACGTGACATAAATTTCTTTTTGACATATTGAAAGTGGGAACAAGATCTATCTCAACTCTAGAGGGGGGTGAATAGAGTTTATTTAAAGTAAATAAACAATTTTAAACTAGCAAAACTTTTAAGATTTAACTTATATATAGGTGTAAGGTGCCTGCTATAGAATTAACAAGACAGTAAAAAGAAGAGCACAGCACACAGCAAAGAAAACACACAAGCAAACCAGAAAATACAAGGAGCTATAGTGGTTCCCCAAAAACCTGGGTACATCTACTCTTCTACCATCCTTGGTAGGAATCCACTGCAGGAAGGGTTGATCAGGTGTCCTGGCACCAATGAGCTTTTGATAAGGTGCTCAAAAACCAAACTAGATTTTTTGATCAGGTGTCTTGCCACCACTGAGTTTTGACAAGGTTCTCAGAACCAAAATCAAAACTTTTGAAGGGAGTTTTGAAAACCCTTTTACAGAGGGAAAGGGAAAAGAAAAAGAGTGAAGTTGTCTTCTCTGTCTCAATCAAAGAGAGAAGCACAAGTGGATTTGTGTTGTCAAAGCTCCCCCTGAGATGTTGACTAGATCAGGAGTGGAAGCTTGCTTCAGGGTGATAGGTCTTCAGAAGCTTCAGATCTCCAGCAGAAGATGGTTTCAGCGGATGCTGAAAGATGAGTTGTCTGGAGTCCTTGAGATGAAGCTAAGATCACTTTTTCAGTATGCCAAAATGTTCAACTGATTCTTCAGGGTTAATTACTTGAGTTTTCTTGTGTTGATCAGACTGTCCTGAGAATCACTTGTTCTTTTTCTTTCTTATCTGTGTATATCACTATCTCTGTCTCTGTCTATGTATGTGTATCTAAATCTGTGTATTAGAGAAAAGAAGAGAAGTAGTTTTTATTCTCTGAAGATTCTTCATCCAAGATAGCCGTTAGCAGACATTAAATGTCCTCCATAAAAGTCTTGTCTTCTAGAGGAAAGTCCAATAAACATTCTAAAAAAGAATTCCTTGAAACTTGCTCCAGAATAAAGGAAAACGGCTGGCAGATCTCTTGAAATAAATGCTGAAATAATTTGAAAAACATTCCAAAGTCTGACAGAATTTGAATCCTTAAAATCGTCGATCTCTCAGGAAAAACGTCGATCTGAGCTCTACGATCGTCGACCTGAGCTCAGAGATAGGAAAGAAGATCAGACAGAAAGCGTCGACCTGAGCTCGAAGATCGTCGACTGGAGCTCAGCAACCTGAAGAATAAGCTGAAGACAGATCGTCGATCTGAGCTAGACGATCGTCGACCGGATCTCGACAATTCAGCAAAGTTGAGCTCAGAGAGCGTCGAACGGAGTTCGATGTTTTGTCGACCTAAGCTCGACGATAATTGTCTTTGCCTCAGCTTTAAGTCTGATTCCTTGAATGGTCCTGGGGGAAGCTTCAAACCTAAATTCTAAGCCCTAGACACATTCTAATGTTGACCTTTTAAACTATACATCTAGGTCAAACTGGATTCCTAAGACAAACATAGTGATCCTTACCCAAATTAGTAATAGGGTGTTCCAACAATCTCCCCCTATTTGGGTTAGGATTACTATTTACATATTTCAGAAATACAAACTACAATCAACATATAGAAGAGCAACAAACTAAAACAAAATAGCAGAGCAAGCAATCATAGCAGCAATCAAATGGAATTTCAGCAAATGTTCAGAGAGATTGTGTTGTCTGCTTACAGAAATTACTTCTTTTCACTTCCTTTCTTAAATATAATTTCTCTGTTAGGATTTAGGGCTTCCTTATTTGACCTTCTATCATCATCTGCACCTAAGGAGGTTTGAGCTCTTGGCCTGGGAACCACAGCCTCAGGATGCAACTTCATGTAGTCCACTGGGTCAAAGAATTTTCTTGAAGAATACCTTTCTAGTTCAGCTTTTCTTTGATCTGATAGAGTAGTAATATTAGAGGTGTCTTTCCCTTGTTCTCTGGCTTTCTTCAACTGATCTAAGGCAGCCAGTTCTTTCATTCTTGCAGTCCATGATAATGGATTGTTCTCTGGATCTTCAAAAGGCACTGCAGGCTCATATCTATTGACTGTTTCTAAAGCAATAGGAGTTCTAGTCTCAACTTTTTCTCTGAGTTTATATGGGAAAGGACCTTGAGCAGAGTCCATGTGTCTTTGTCCTTCCCTTGCATGAAATCTATGTTCTCTTTGACTTCCTCTATACTGTCCCCCTCTGGACTGATAACCCCTTTGGTATTGCCCCCTAGGATGGTATCTTTGAGAGGACTAGGAGGAACTTTGCTTAGAAGCTGGGGTTTGAGAAGCTGAGCCTCCACCTGATCCTGAATCTGGAGGAGGAGGAGGAGGAGGCTGAAACCTAGAAGATCTTATTTTCATATTTATCCAATTTCCTTCTTTTCTTCATAGCTTTCACTTGATTTTTGGAATACTGCATCCAGGGCTCAGAGATGGGACATTCATGCAGAATATAGTATGGAATGTCATTTGAATCTTTAGCTTGAGCAGGAGGAACCTTCATCATGGCCTTGCTTCTGGCCTTCCTTTTCTTGGCAATAGTATTAGAAGAGTCATCAGAGTCAGTGTGAAACTGATCACTGTCTGAACTTTGAGGTCTATCATATAAGTCATCAATACTCTTTATATACTTTTCTTATTGTTTTACTTGATCAGGGGTCAGAGCAGGAGCAGTAGCAGCAACAGGAATTGGAGAAGCAGTAGGGGCAGAAGTAACAGAGGCAGTAGGTTCAGATCCTTCTAGATATGTAGCAAGTTCTTTAGCAGCAATATCCTCAATAACAGAAATCATGTCAATATCTTCTGATACAATTGTAGAAACAGCAGCAGAACTGAAAGCATCAACATCTACAGCCTTGAAAGAATTGACATATGAGGCAATTAGGCTGGGATCACATACAGAGATAGGCATAATGGCCTTAGTGAGGTCTTCAGCTTGATGCACTGGCAAAGAACTGAAATAAACAGAATCAAATATAGAAAGCAGACTCTGAATGTCCACTGCAAAAACAGGAGCAGGACTTGAACCTTCAGCAGCCTTAGGCATATCCAATGCTTCATAAGGCATCTCCCCCTGCCTGGGTTCAGTGGAAACTGAATCAAGGCACCCAGATGAAGGGATTGCCTGGGAGGAGAGGAAGGAAGAAAACTTGGTAGACAGCTCCTGAACATGTTTCAGGAGTGGAGCCAAGGAGGTCTCCAACTGTGAGGTTAGCTTGGGGGCTAGCAACACATAGAGCTTGTCTGCCAGGGCTGAAAGATCTACATGCTCAAGATTGGCTTGAGCAGAGGTAGGAGTTGAAGAGACTGTGATGAGGGTGGCTGTAGCTGATGTGCTGGAGAGTGTGGAGATAGGAGGTGTTGGGATAGATGGCTCTAAAGGAGGAATAGTGAAGATAGATGTTACTGAGGTGGAGATGGATGAGATGGAAGAGGCAAAGGATGGGGTGAAGGATGGTTGAGAAAGGATGTCTTGAAGAAGTTGTTGGTAAGAGGATGTAGTGGGAAGCTCAGGAGGAGTTGGAGGAGAATCATCCATGAAGGAGTCATCTATAAGAGAAAATGAAGGAGTGGTGAAAGATGGATAAGAGAACAAAGGGTGGAACTGTTCTGAGGTAGAGGCTGGAGGAGGTGAAATTGGTGAAGAGATTGTAATGGGGGATGAGATGATAGAGGTTGAGATTGGTGAAGAAGTTGAGGTGGTGACTAGGATAGAAACAGCTGGAGGAGGAGAAGAAGAAGCAGGCAATCCTTTTGCTGGGGCAGAGATCTGAGGAGTGACTGTAACAGTCCTGGTGCCTGAAGCAAGTGGTGCTGCAGCAGCCCTGTTGGGGTTGATGATCTGCCTGTCCCATCTGCTGAAGAGGGCACATGTAAGCCTCTTGGATGCATTGATGTACATCCCACTAGAGGTCAGCAGTTCAGGGCACCTGGAGTGCAGGTAAACCCCTAATATCCTCCCATAGCTTACACAGCTTTTGTTAAGTTTCTTCTTGATCAGATTGAAAAAGATGGATCCCCAATCTAAATGTTTCTTGTCAACCAAAGCTCCCATTAAACAGAATTGGTATCTTGATATTGTATCATGGGCTGAGTGCTTTGCCAGAAGCACTTTTCCAACCACATCAGCCAGAAATTGGAATTCAATGGAAATGCTCTTTTTCAGCAGTTTGTTAGGGTTCACAGCAGTGTGACCCATTCTATCCAGCATAAAATTATACTCTTCTCCAGACAAATCTATGGAGTCATCTCCAGTACTAAGAAGGAAAACCTCTGTTAGAAGGGAGGCGGACAAAGGTACCTGAGTCCCTTTGATTGAGTCGATTATAGAATTCTCATTCTCATTCGTGGCAGTAAAACACCATTCCTTTATCTCTTCTGCTGCAATCTTCATTCTGGTGGACATGATCTGAAACAGTTGCTGTTCTCGAAAAAGGTTTAGAATATCCTTGAATCTCTGATCACTTCCATCGAAAGAATTCATATCAATGTCAAAACCTGTATCAAATTTCATCTTTGAAATAGCAGCACTTGACACAGCCATCTGTACCTACAAAGATGAAACAAACACGACCAAGTGTAGAAGGTTTGGAGGGAAAGAGTTGCAGAGAGTATGAAAGCGTAAACGACGAGCGGCGGACGAAAAATGATTTTATATTAGGGTTCGACGCGAAAAAGGAAGGATCGTCGATCTCCGTTCGACGATCAGGACTCCTGATGGAAGCTGAAAGGGCTTCAATATCGTAGATCTCAGTTCGATGATCTAGGGAGAACGTCGAGATCAGGTCGACGATCGAAGGCCTGAAAGAGATAGTGTACAACTATCTGACACGCTCTGAACTCAGGTCGACCTTTTGAGAAAACGTCGATCTCCGTTCGACGCTTTCTGGGAAAACGTCGAGCTCCGTTCGACGCTTTCTGGGGAAAACGTCGAGCATAGTTCAGAGTCAGAAAACTATCCTACAGACACAAAAAGGTGAGTTTTTAGCCTAATCTTGGTCTGTTTTTAGCTTTTGAAAATCTTGTAATTTATTTTAGGCTTCCTCCATCTAACATGTCTAACTGATTGAGGAAGAAGTTGTGTTTCTTTTCATCCAAGGGCTTGGTGAAAATATCTCCCCTTTGCAAATCAGTTGGGATATATTGAAGTTCAATTTTATTTTTCTCAACATTATCCCTTAGAAAATGATGCCTAATTTCTATGTGTTTTGTCCTACTATGGAGGACTGGATTTTGTGCAATGGAAATAGCACTAGTGTTATCACAAAATATTTTAGACTTCTCTAAGTTGTAACCATAGTCTAGGAGTTGGTTTTGTATCCACAATATTTGTGAACAACAACTGCCTGCAGCCATGTATTCAGCTTCAGCAGTTGAGGTTGACACAGATGTTTGTTTCTTACAATACCATGAGACAAGTCTATCACCAAGAAACTGACAAGTTCCACTGGTGCTTTTCCTGTCTATTCTGCATCCAGCATAATCAGCATCTGAAAATCCAGTTAAGTCAAATGCTGAATCTTTTGGATACCAGAGTCCTAGATTTGGACAGCTTTTAACATACCTAAGAATCCACTTTACTAAAGTTAAGTGTGACTCTCTAGGGCTGACTTGGAATCTTGCACATATACATGTAGCAAACATTATGTCAGGCCTACTGGCTGTAAGGTACAATAGAGAGCCAATCATTGCTCTATATGTTGTCTGATCAACTGGTTTTCCATGTTCATCAGCATCCAATACAGCATTGGTAGGCATGGGTGTTTTCATACATGATGCATCAGACATCCCAAATTTCTTAACCAATTCTTTTGCATACTTGGTTTGAGAAATAAACATGCCTTCAGCATGTTGTTTGACTTGCAATCCTAAGAAGAAGGATAGCTCACCCATGCTACTCATTTCAAATTTAGAGTGCATAAGCTTGGAAAACTTTTTGCACAAAGTTGAATCAGTAGACCCAAATATAATATCATCTACATAAATTTATACTAGTAGGGTATGGGACTTATGGGTTCAAATAAAAAGAGTTTGGTCTACTCTCCCCCTAACAAAATCATTCTTCAGCAGAAAGCATGCTAGAGTCCCATACCATGCTCTAGGAGCTTGCTTGAGACCATATAATGCTTTGTGTAGTTAAAAACATAATCTGGATGAGTTAGAGAGATAAAACCTGGAGGTTGTTTGACATAGACTTCTTCTTTGATCTCCCCATTGAGAAAAGCACTCTTCACATCCATTTGATAGACTTTGAATCCCTTGTGAGCAGCATAAGCCAGGAAGATTCTTATGGCCTCTAACCTTGCAACAGGTGCAAAGGTCTGGTCATAGTCTATCCCCTCTTCTTGAGAATATCCTTGAGCAACTAGACTTGCCTTGTTCCTTACAATAATTCCTTGATCATCCAGGTTATTTCTGAACACCCATTTTGTTCCAACAGTTGAATGATCCTTTGGCTTAGGCACTAGTTCCCAAACTTTGTTTCTTTCAAATTGATGCAACTCTTCTTGCATTACAATGATCTATTGTGGATCTTGCTCTGCATCTTGAATGGTTTGAGGTTCAATTTGAGAGAGAAAGCAAGTGTACATCAGGTTTTGATTGACCTGATTTCTGGTTTGCACACCAGCTGAGATGTCTCCAATCACTTGGGAGATTGGATGATCTCTTGGTGTTACTAGATCAATAGAGGGTGTTGATTGTTCACCAACCTGTGTTGTTGTTTTCTCTTGTGGGACAACAACTGGCTCTTCAAGAAGATTTTTTTCCAGATGTGGAGCAGCTTCTTCATCTTCACTACTTTCATCCTTTTGAGTGACATGTAATCTGTCCAATTCTTCAGCTAGAGAATGCACCTGCAAATGTTCTATGGTAGAAGTATTCTTCTCCTTGAAAGACATATTAGTTTCATCAAAGGAAATGTGGACAGATTCTTCTATTTTTAGAGTAGTTTTATTATAAACCCTATAACCTTTACTGATCATGAAGTATCCCAGAAACACTCCTTCATTAGCTTTTACTTGAAATTTTGCTAAATATTTCTTGTCATTATTGTGAATATAACAAGTGCAACCAAAAACATTAAAATAGTCTACTTTAGGTTTCTTCCCTTTGAGTAATTCATAGGGAGTCTTGCCCTTCAGTTTATGTATTAGACTTCTATTCAACACATAATTGGAGGTGTTCACTGCCTCAGCCCAAAAGGATAGAGGTAGGTGAGCATCTGTCAATAATGTAGTTGCAGATTTAATAAGGGTTCTATTTTTCCTTTCAGCTACCCCATTTTGTTGAGGAGTTCTAGGAGCTGAGAAAGTATGTCTGATCCCTTCACTTTGACAGAACTCTTGCATGAGAAGAGAATCAAACTCTGTCCAATGATCACTTCTGATCAGGGCAATGTGAGTGTTGAACTCAATCTGAATGCATTTGAGAAACTCTGTCAAACACTTAAAGTTATCAGACTTCTTCCTCAGAAAGAATACCCATGTGAATCTTGAAAAGTCATCTACAATCACTAAAGTATAGGATTTCCCTCCTAAGCTTTGTACTGTAATGGGTCCAAAGAGATTCATATGTAACAGATACAAAATCCTAGGTGAATCACACTTGTTAATTGATTTAAAGCTATTTTTAGTTTGCTTGCCTAATTGATAAGCCTTGCAGAGTCCTTCCTTCTTGTAGGGGCCAGAAGGCAGTCCTATGACAAGGTTGTCCTTGGATAGCCTAGCAATGGTTCTAAGGTTAACATGTCTAGTCTCTTATGCCATAGAATATTAGGTCTAGATATGGAATTAAACAGGCAAATATCTACCTTGGATGAATGAAAGTCTACTAAGTAAATATTACCTTTCCTGTTGCCTGTCAACACAGTTGTGTTGTCTTCTGACTTGATCTTGCATATTTCTTTGTTGAAAGTCACTTGATATCCTTCATCACACAGCTGACTAATGCTTATCAGGTTGTGCTTGAGTCCTTCAACATAGGCTACTTTCTTGAAGGTGACTGTCCCAATTTGGACTGCACCATATCCTTTTGTAGTTCCAAAGTTTGAATCACCAAAAATTACTTTGGGTCCAAGCTTGGCTTTAAAGGATGTGAAGTTGTCCTTATTCCCTGTCATGTGCTTTAAGCACCCACTATCCAGATACCATAGCTGGTTTGATGTTGGATAGGTCTTCACCTGCACATAAACAGCTTATATGTTTTTGACCCAGTTAACCTTGGGCCTAGGTTGATATCCCTTAAATTCAGAAAAAAAAGACATCCCAGGGTTATTCTTATAACCTTCAGGATGGTATCTCCTAGGAGGTATTATCCATTCAGTATAAGGATTAAAGCATTGGGATGAAGCACTTCTAGGATTGAATTGAGATTTGCCTCTGAAAGAAGGTTCAAAGCTCTGAACTCCGTTCGACGATCGTCGATCTGAGTTCGACGATCTTGGGTAAAATCATCGAGCTCCGTTCGAAGATCGACTGTGAGAGAGTTCAGAGTTCAGGAATCGTTGAGCTGAGTTCGATGTTTCAGCCTGAGATCGTCGATCTCTGTTCGACGATCGTCGACCTCTGCTCGACGTTTTCTGTTGAACTTTGCTTTTCTTAGGTAGGTTTGAATTCATCCTAGCTACCTCTACAACACGCTTCCCTTTATCAGAAATAAATTTGATTGGGGTGGTTAATACTATGGGTTGGATAGATGAAGCACCCAAACCCAGTGTACTATTTAATCTTGAGTTCACTGTGCTTGTGATGTCCATTAACTTGATACTTCTCCCATTAAGGGATTCTTCAAATTGCTTGGCCTTGGATAGTTCACTTTTCAGTGAGGCTATCTCCTCTCTGTAGCATTCTAACTCTTTAGAGAGTTTGAGGTTCTCTGATTTTACAGTGCTATACTCAGATTGTTGTTTTCTGAGGGAAGTGATTTCCTTCTCAGACTCCAACAGATCTAGGCATAGTACTTTAAACACATGTTTAAAGTCCTCAGAACTGAAATCAAATGAATTGATTACCTGATCTTCTTCTAGTTGAGCTTCTGAATTTGATTCTTACTCTTCTGCTTCTGAATCTATTTGAGAGGCATTGATAGCCATCATGCAGAATTCCTTTTCATCAGCATCATCTTCATCATCACTGGAGCTGGATGAGGCTTCAGAGTCCTCTTCAATTTCACTCCATGTCTCAGAAATAAATCCCTTCCTTGTATGTTTGTTCTTGCTGGAGGAGGGTTTGTCTGAGCTGTTCTTTCTGAAGTCTTTCTCCTTTCCTCTTTCTCTTCTATCTTTCTCTTCTATCTTTCTTGTCCTTGTTCTTGTTTTCTGGACAGTCAGGCATAATATGGCCTGGTTTCCTGCAACCAAAACATATAATTTCTTTATTGTTATTTGATTTATCATACCTTGGCTTATCATGTCCCTTGTATGATCTTTTTCTGAAGTCTTTTCTGGCCATCTTGTAGAATCTTTTGGCCAGTAGACTTAGGAGCTCATTATTTCCTGTAGCTTTAACTTTAGGCTCCTCTTCTGTAGCTTTGAAGGCTATGGTCTTCTCTTTCCTTGTGATTGGAGAAGTAGCCTTTTGTTCTTCTTCTCTATTTTTAATGAGCAGCTCATAAGATTTGAGCTTGCCCAGGAGAGCTTCAGTGGTAATCTCATTTAGACTTCTGGCATCTTTGATTGGCTAGATTCTTGAATCCCAAGTGCTGGGGAAGCACATTAAGATTTTGTCATTCAGCTCAGTCAATGAGATTTCTTTATCCAGAGTCTTTAACTCATTGACAATCAGACTTAGTCTATTGTACATGTCAGCCACTAATTCAGCTTCTCCCTTTTTGAAATTCTCATATTGGCTTATAAGATGGGATCTCCTGTCTTTCCTTTCATCAGCAGATCCTGAGACAATTTCAGAGAGCTTGTCCCAAATTCCTTTGGCTGAGTTGTATTCAGCTACCTTCTGAAATATCTCATCAGACATTGTCTGAGCTAAGATGTCCATAGCCTTGGCATCTGCAGTCTTCCACTTCTTTATTTCAGAATCTGTTCCTGAAGGAGGTGGAACAACATTTGTACTTGAGCTTGCTGGTGGACTTGGGCACACAGTCAAAATAGAATTAAATATGTCTTCACCAATGGAGTTCATGTAAAGTCTAATCCTTGCTTTCCAAAGTGCAAACTTGGATAGATTGCACACTGGAGGCCTGGTGCTTGCATAATCTTTGTTCTGTGCCATGTCTTTATATAAAATTAAATATAATGAAAATAACCCTCTTAAAAGATTGATCTTATCAAGGATCTTTTGGTTCAGGTGTTAGCCTGTATGAACAACCAACCTGCCTCTGATACCAATTGAAAGTGGGAACAAGATCTATCTCAACTCTAGAGGGGGGGGGGGTGAATAGAGTTTATTTAAAGTAAATTCACAATTTTAAACTAGCAAAACTTTTAAGATTTAACTTATATATAGGTGTAAGGTGCCTGCTATAGAATTAACAAGACAGTAAAAAGAAGAGCACAGCACACAGCAAAGAAAACACACAAGCAAACCAGAAAACACAAGGAGCTATAGTGGTTCCCCAAAAACCTGGGTACATCCACTCTTCTACCACCCTTGGTAGGAATCCACTGCAGGAAGGGTTGATCAGGTGTCCTGGCACCAATGAGCTTTTGATAAGGTGCTCAAAAACCAAACTAGATTTTTTGATCAGGTGTCTTGCCACCACTGAGTTTTGACAAGGTTCTCAGAACCAGAATCAAAACTTTTGAAGGGAGTTTTGAAAACCCTTTTACAGAGGGAAAGGGAAAAGAAAAAGAGTGAAGTTGTCTTCTCTGTCTCAATCAAAGAGAGAAGCACAAGTGGATTTGTGTTGTCAAAGCTCCCCCTGAGATGTTGACTAGATCAGGAGTGGAAGCTTGCTTCAGGGTGATAGGTCTTTAGAAGCTTCAGATCTCCAGCAGAAGATGGTTTCAGCAGATGCTGAAAGAAGAGTTGTCTGGAGTCCTTGAGATGAAGCTAAGATCACTTTTTCAGTATGCCAAAATGTTCAACTGATTCTCCAGGGTTGATTACTTGAGTTTTCTTGTGTTGATTAGACTGTCCTGAGAATCACTTGATCTTTTTCTTTCTTATCTGTGTATATCACTATCTCTGTCTCTATCTATGTATGTGTATCTAAATCTGTGTATTAGAGAAAAGAAGAGAAGCAGTTTTTATTCTCTGAAGATTCTTCATCCAAGATAGCCGTTAGCAGACATTAAATGTCCTCCATAAAAGTCTTGTCTTCTAGAGGAAAGTCCAATAAATATTCTAAAAAAGAATTCCTTGAAACTTGCTCCAGAATAAAGGAAAACGGCTGGCAGATCTCTTGAAATAAATGCTGAAATAATTTGAAAAACATTCCAAAGTCTGACAGAATTTGAATCCTTAAAATCGTCGATCTCTCAGGAAAAACGTCGATCTGAGCTCTACGATCGTCGACCTAAGCTCAGAGATAGGAATGAAGATCAGACAGAAAGCGTCGACCTGAGCTCGAAGATCGTCGAACGGAGCTCAGCGACCTGAAGAATAAGCTGAAGACAGATCGTCGATCTGAGCTAGATGATCGTCGACCGGAGCTCGACGATTCAGCAAAGTTGAGCTCAGAGAGCGTCGAACGGAGTTAGACGTTTCATCGACCTAAGCTCGACGATAATTGTCTTTGCCTCAGCTTTAAGTCTGATTCCTTGAATGGTCCTGGGGGCAGCTTCAAACCTAAATTCTAAGCCCTAGAAACATTCTAATGTTGACCTTTTTAACTATACATCTAGGTCAAACTGGATTCCTAAGACAAACATAGTGATCCTTACCCAAATTAGTAATAGGGTGTTCCAACAATCTCCCCCTATTTGGGTTAGGATTACTATTTACATATTTCAGAAATAAAAACTACAATCAACATATAGAAGAGCAACAAACTAAAACAAAATACCAGAGCAAGCAATCATAGCAGCAATCAAATGGAATTTCAGCAATTGTTCAGAGAGATTGTGCTGTCTGCTTACATAAATTACTTCTTTTCACTTCCTTTATTAAATATAATTTCTCTGTTAGGATTAAGGGCTTCCTTCTTTGACCTTCTATCATCATCTGTACCTAAGGAGGTTTGAGCTCTTGGCCTGGGAACCATAGCCTCAGGATGCAACTTCATGTAGTCCACTGGGTCAAAGAATTTTCTTGTAGAATACCTTTCTAGTTCAGCTTTTCTTTGATCTGATAGAGTAGTAATATTAGAGGTGCCTTTTCCTTGTTCTTTGGCTTTCTTCAACTAATCTAAGGCAGCCAATTATTTCATTCTTGCAGTCCATGACAATGGATTGTTCTCTGGATCTTCAAAAGGAACTGCAGGCTCATATTTATTGACAGTTTCTAAAGCAATAGGAGTTCTAGTCTCAACTTTTTCTCTGAGTTTATAAGGGAAAGGACCTTGAGCAGAGTCCATGTGTCTTTTTCCTTCCCTTGCATGAAATCTATGTTCTCTTTGACTTCCTCTATACTGTCCCCCTCTGGACTGATAACCCCTTTGGTATTGCCCCCTAGGATGGTATCTTTGAGAGGTATGGGAGGAACTTTGCTTAGAAGCTGGGGTTTGAGAAGCTGAGCCTCCACCTGATCCTGAATCTGGAGGAGGAGGAGGAGGAGGCTGAAACCTAGAAGATCCTTTTTCATATTTATCCAATTTCCTTCTTTTCTCCATAGCTTTCACTTGATTTTTGGAATACTGCATCCAGGGCTCAGAGATGGGACATTCATGCAGAATATAGTATGGAATGTCATTTGAATCTTTAGCTTGAGCAGGAGGAACCTTCATCATGGCCTTGCTTCTGGCCTTCCTTTTCATGGCAATAGTATTAGAAGATTCATCAGAGTCAGTGTGAAACTGATCACTATCTGAACTTTGAGGTCTATCATATAAGTCATCAATACTCTTTATATACTTTTCTTGTTGTTTTACTTGATTAGGGGTCAGAGCAGGAGCAGTAGCAGCAGCAGGAATTGGAGAAGCAGTAGGGGCAGAAGTAACAGAGGCAGTAGGTTCAGATCATTCCAGATATATAGCAAGTTCTTTAGCAGCAGTATCCTCAACAACAGAAATCATGTCAATATCTTCTGATACAATTGTAGAAACAGCAGCAGAACTAAAAGCATCAACATCCACAGCCTTGAAAGAATTGACCTCACTAAGGCCATTGTGCCTATCTCTGTATGTGATCCTAGCCTAATTGCCTCATATGTCAATTCTTTCTGATATTTTGCGAAACCTCACCCCTCCCTCGATTCCTCCAGTGAAACCTCCCCGCCCGCCTCATCTCTCTTCCCCCCCCCCCCTCGATTCATCCTGTGAGCCCGAGCAACCGGAGAAAAACAGTGAAAACCCCATCCGGCGTTTCCTCCGGCGAAATCTTCGGCCGCCTCCTCCACTGATACGTCCGGCCACCTCCTTCACTTCTAGTAATGTCTCCTTCACTTATATTTGATTTTTTGGGGGTCTTTTTGATTCCCTAGTGATACAAAGTGGTTTATTTTTTCAGTGGATTCCCCACACTAATGTTGATTTGGAGTGTTCTTTCTCAACCACACCGTGACTTGGTGTCTTCTTTGTCCACAACTTAGGTATTATTTTCAGAACTTTGTATTTCATGTTCGATTGTTTGCATCCATAGAGGTTGGGTGGTGTTTTATGTTTCGTTTTATTTTGCGTTTTTTATCTATTTAGGGGTTATTAGATTGTGATAATAATGAGTTCTGATTTAGTAATAACTACAAATGACTCTTCTGAAAAGTTTGCATCCGTAGATGTTTGGCATGAATTCATCATATATACTATCTTTCCAAGCAAAGAAAATTTGCTTGAGTGGGCTCGTAATGTTGCAAGAAGAGTTGGCTTTATTGTTATAATTAAACGGACTGATAATATAACCGCTTGTGCGAGACCTAGAATAATGCTTGGTTGCGATTGAGGTGGGTGGTTTCGAGAAAATCAATGTACTAAAGGCGTATTAAAAGATATTTAAGGAAAACAAGTTCAAAGCGCTATGGTTGTCCGTTCTTATTACTTGGTCAGAAAGATCCGACTTTGGAAGAGTGGAAAATAAAAGTTTGATGTGGAACTCATAATCATCAGTTTGTTCATCTTGAGGCACATGCCTATGTCGTGAGATTAGATGAAAATGAACAAAAGATAGTCCTCGACATGTACACATCGGGTGTAAAACCTAGAAAATTTTTATCTACCTTAAAGAAAAGAAATCATAACAACTCTACTGTTATGCGGACTATTTACAATGAAAAAGTAAGGTAGTTCAAAAAGCAGTTAGATGGTGTTACTCTAGTGCAATTTCTCTACAAATGCATCACAGAAGCAGGGTATATCTGTTTTAATCATGTTAATGGGATCACCAAAAAATTGGAGTTTTTATATTTTTCTCATCCAACGTCAGTTCAGTTAAGCAATATATTTCCATATGTATTTATGTTGGACTGCACATACAAGACTAATAGGTATCGAATGCCTTTGCTTTCAATTGTTGGGGTGATATCAACTTATCAATCAGTTTTTTGGCATTTATTTTCAAGTCAAATAAAACAGAATCAAGCTACAAATGGGCACTTAAGGCATTCAAAGGATCGTTAGATCAAAACATGTTACCAAGTGTATTTGTCATCAATCGAGAAATGGCATTGTGGAATGCTATAAAGCTTAATTTTCCATAAGCAAGAATTATTTTATGTCAAGTGCATATTAATAGGAATGTTCTTGCATATTAAAAGAAAATTTTTAAACAAGGTAAAAAGTTTGATGAGTTTTTGTCTACTTTGCAAAATGTATTGAACTCTCCAATAGAAATAGATTTTCATGACCGCCTTAATTGCATGATATCTGCTTATAAAGAGGAGTACCCAGAGGTTATTCATTATGTAGTTACAACTTGGATTGAGCCGTACAAAGAATCCTTTATATCAGCCTGGGTTGACAAAATATTCAACCTAGGAAATTGCACAACAAATCGGGTTGAATGTGGTCACAACAAGCTAAAACGATTTTTTCAGGTATCAATCGAAAATTTTACAACTATTTGGAAAGCGTTTGATCAAATGATCAATCTTAAGCATACCGAGATAAAGCGGTCATTTGGCCATAGTTCTATACAGGTAAATACAGGATTTAGAGGTGCTTTATATGTGGATTGTGTCAGTTCTATTTCTGTGGCCGCTCTGGAGTTTTTTAAAAAAAGAGGAGGAGATATTGAAGTCTGGGCTACATAGCAAAGAATTTTGTACTCATAAAGTAAGGAATACTTTGGGTATACCATGTTGGCATGAGTTGATACCATACATTGATAACTCTAATGCTTTTCCTTTATGGATGATCCATAATCATTGGAAACAATTAATTTTGGAGGATCGCACACAGGACAAATCGAAGGTAAAAAAGGAGAATGAGTCGTTACATGACCTACATGCAGAGTTAGATGGGATAGTCATAGAATACAATAATTTATCCCCTATGCAGCAGAATGAATTAAAAAGAAAATTACGAGAGCTTTTAGATCCGAAAAGTACCCAAGCCTTAGAACCATTAGTTCCGGGTCGCTTAAATGGACATCCTAAAGGGAGCTTGAACAAGCAAAAACATGGTTTGAAATCTACAAAACGAGAGATTTCCCTCTTTGAGCATATTCTAATGGCAAAAAATCATCACTCAAATTTTGCTAAACATCAAAGTGCAAGAACAAAAAGATTTCTTGACGGGATTCGTAAAGAAATGCCTTCTTATATTTCCAAACATATAATTGATGCTATTGATATGGTAGGTGATGGGCATTGTGGCTTTCAGATCATCAGTGATGCTTTAAACATGGGTCAAAATTAGCTACAAGTGCGCCGAGATTTGACAACAAAAATTTCTAAAAATGAGAGTTTGTACATAAGAATTTTTGGAGAAGCCAGACGAGTGGAGTTAATCGGGTCTCTAGATTGAAATGCAACTCCGGCACTGATAGAGAAGTGTATGTACATACCAGATATTAGATTAGTTGTTGCATCTTGTTATAATATCGTCTTCGTCTATTTATCAAAATATCAGTCTTTCACATTTCTACCATTACATAGTGCACCGCCAGCAAAAAGAAAGATGATTTTTTATTGCCTTCGTGAATGCTAATCATTTCATCCATTTGTTGATGAAAGAATGGTGTCCTATACCACCTACATACTCTCCTTGGTTAAGGTATCATGAACCTGTTTCGGATGAATGGAATCTGAACAAACATTTTGACGACGATGCAGTTAATTGGCCAATCCATGAAGGGGTATGTATGAAAAAATTTTGGGTTCATAACTATTATTAATAGTTATTTTTTCTACATATTTCTAAATTATCATGCATGACTCATTTCTAATTTATCATGCAGGGATCAAATATATTTTGTGAATTATTTATGTTAAATTTAAACGTCAATCGCGATGTAATGCTACTTTAAACTTTAATAATTTGGAAATATTTAGTTTATTCACGTTATAATTAATTTTTATCTATTTATATTCATGCAGGATATGATGAATTTTCCCTGGATAAAGGATTTTTTTCCATCCTTATATGACATGTTATACATCTCTGTGCAAATATGAGAGTTTGACTTTGGGTGATGAGAGCGATTTTTGTCAGATTCGCCTTAAATAGTGGCTATATGATTTTGGATAATCTTGTTATCTCTATATTATTGTTTTCATTTTAGTTTGTGTGAACTATTACTTTAACATATTTTGATTAAACTTTGTGAATGCTTGAGTAATTTTATATTTTGTACATATTTTATTATTTAAATTTATGTTATGAATTGCGAAACAAAAGATGAATATTGTAATTAAAAAATTGAAAAGGTCCAATGGGTGCACAGAGTATTGGTGTGTACATAAAATTCCAATGGGTGAACATAGTATTTGTGTGCACAAAGCCGAAGATGGTGTGCACATAAAATTCTAATGGGTGCACATAGTATTGGTGTGCACAAAGCCGAAGATGGTGTGCCCTTAACACCACCATTAAAATATCTTAAAATTCTTGCAGAACTAAGATGTGACTCTTTAGGATCAACCTAAAACCTTTATAGTGACCTATGACAAACATTATATCAAGCCTGATAGTTGTGAGATAAAGAAGAGAGCCAATGATTGCTCTATATGTTCTCTTATCTATAGATTTACCAGAAATATCCTTATCTAGAACAACATTAGTAGCCATGGGAGTTTATATGGTGGAAGCATTTTCCATGCCAAATTTCAAAATCAATTCCTTGGTATATTTAGTTTGATAAATGAAGATGCCTTTATTACTTTGCTTTACTTGTATACCAAAAAAGAAGGATAATTCTCCCATGCTAATCATTTCAAATCTGGATTGCATTAAGTCAACAAACCTTTTACAGAATCAAGAATCTGTTGAGCCAAATATAATATCATCTACACAAATCTGGATAATAAGCAGCTTTTTCTTATGTATTTTAGTGAAAAATGTTTTATCCACCTATCCTCTTGTGAAATAACAATCTAAGAGAAATGTGGTAATGTCTCATACCAGGTTCTTGGAGCTTGCTTTAGACCATAAAGTGCTTTGTTCAATTTATAAACATAGGAAGGATAAGTTGGATTGACAAAACCTGGAGGTTGTTTACATAAACCTCTTCTTATAGAAATCCATTAAGAAAAGCACTTTTAACATCCATCTAGTATATTTTAATTCTTTTATAAGCTGTATAGGCTAGAAATAATCTGATTGCTTCTAGCTTAGCTACTGGGGCAAATGTTTGATTGTAGTCAATTCCTTCCTCTTGTTTATATCCTTGAGCAACCAATCATGCCTTATTTCTCGCCATCACTCTTTTCTTATCCATTTTATTCATGAATACCCATTTAGTTCCAATAATTGGGTAATAACTTGGTATCTACAATAATTTTCAAACTTTATTTCTTTCAAACTGTGCACGCTCTTCTTGTATAGCTTCAATCTAGTGTGGGTCAGTATCAACTTCTTCAAATTTCTTGGGTTCAAATTATGATAGGAAACACTACAATATTACTCTAGTGGATAGTTGTTTTCTAGTTTTCACCCCTTGATTCACATTTCTAATAACTTATGATGGAGGATGATCCCTCAAAATTGACCTATTTGGATCAATTCTTATTTGAGCAATTGAATCATGATCAATTTGTTCTCTTATTCCACCTTCATGAGGTAATTCAACTTCCTAATCATTTTTCTGTTTAGTAATTGTTAGATTAATATGTCCTTCTATATGTACTTCATTTTTTGACCTTTTTGTTCCATCTACTTTTTGACAATTATGCTTTACTAATGAGTTTCCTATGTTCTCCTCAATCTTCAATTCTTTAAAACTTTCATCTATAACAATTTTTTCCTGCAATAAATTTTTGGTGGAGTTTTCCTCTCCTTGGAACAAGCATGAGTTTCATGAAATACTAAATGCATGAAATCTTCAATTTTAAGGTTCCTTTTATTATAATACCTATAAGCTCTGCTTGATAATGAATATCACAAATTTTTTCCAATATTAGCTTTCTTATCAAATTTAGCTAGATAACTTTTCCCATTGTTAAGAATGTAACAAACACGGCCAAATATTATGAAATAAAAAATTAAAAGTGGCTTACATTTCAAAGCTCATAAGGAGTTTTTACTTTGATCTCGTGAATAAGAATTCTTTTAAGAACATAATTAACAATGTTGATTGCTTCAACCCAGAAGGACCTAGGCAGGCTGGACTCTACAAATAAAGTACTTCAAGCTTCAATGAGTATTCTATTTTTCCTTTAAACAACTCTATTTTGTTAAGAAGTTCTAGGAGCTAAAAAGCTTTGCCTTATCCCCTCATCCTCGCAGAATCTATATATCAACTGATTTTCAAACTCTATGTCATGATCATTTCTGATGAAAGATAATTTTGTATCAAATTTAGATTGAACATGTTTAATGAATCTTGTGAAAGTTGTGAAGGTTTCAGACATTGCATTTACGTAAAACACTACACTGAACCTTTAGAAATCCTCCATAATAAAAGTAAAAGACTTACCTGCTAAACTTTGAGTTGTAAGAGGACCAAATAAATCATATGTAGTAAGTTTAAAATTCTTGGAGAATCATTCTTTCAAATTGATTTGAATGAAGATTTTACTTGGTTATCTTGCTTACAAGCGGATTAACTTTTCTATACTTACCTTTTAGTTAGCCTCTTACAAACTCATCCTTTGAAAGCCTTGCTATGGTCTTATGATTTAGATGACTAAGCCTCCTATGCAAAATCTCATTCCTCTCCACTTCAACATTAAATAAGCATAATTCATTGTTAGGTGAACTAAAATAAATAACATATATATTGCCTTTTTCTAGAACTAGTTAGCACAATATTATCTATTCTAGAATTTATTATTTGGCAAAAGTTATTAGCAAACAAAATCTTGTATTCTCATCATGCAATTGACAAATGCTAACCGGATTATGTTATAGTCCTTCAATATAAGCTACTTTGGCGAAGTTGATATCTCCAATTTTGATCATACCATAACCTTTGGTCTGATCATAACAAGAATCACCAAACACTACCTTGGGATCATTTTTGCCCTTGAAATTAACCAACATTTCTTTTTGTCCAGTCATATGTCTAAAGCATCTACTGTCCAAATACAACAACTGATTTGTGGAAGGACAACCTTTGTCCTGTACATAAGATTAAACATTAGTTGGGATCCAGGTTACCTTGGACCCATTACTTTTTTTTCTATTATAAGAGTGATGAAAGTATCTGATGACTTTTCATAGTACCCATTGGGATAAAAGAGTGTTGGTTTATTAAACCAACAACTTCTAGTTTTATTTCCTTTAATAAAATAATTCTGATAAACATCCTTTACAGAGTTCTTTTGATATAAAAAATTGCTTCTAAGGGATGTGTCGAGTTGAAGTCGACGGAATATTTAGAATGCGCTGATTTAAAGTCGACGTTTCATAATAGTTACGTCGATATGAAACTACTGATTTATGGAATGCACCCATGTTCCTGACTTATTAAAACTACTAATTTTTATTTCTTGTTTATCATTGGTTGTCTATCTACTATATATTTTCCTTTGAATTTTCTCTTATCATTATTAAAACTAGTTGCTCTTTCTAGATAGTCATTATAAACTATTTTTGAAGGTACTTCCTTTGCTTTGATAAATAGTACATGATTTTTCCAAGCAGGTTTATTATTAATTGCTACTATCTAGTGAGGATTCACTACTAAACCCAAATGATCAAACCTTTCTTTAAGTTTTCAGTAATATTCTTAAGTTGATGACTCTTTCCTTTCAAGGTGTCTTCAAAGACTTTTGCCTTTGCTAATTCTTCTTTTAATAAATAGTTTTCTTTAGTTATCTTACTTACTTGTTCATTTAAGTTATCTATCTAAATTTTTTCAAAGCTTATCCCGTTGTATTTGTTCATTATCATCAGGACAATCTTTATATAGTTTTAATTTTTTCCTCAATAATTAAATTTCCCTTTCTAATTCTATTTGATCCATATAAAAATCTCTAAAGCATATTTTAAATTCTTCTAAAGTAAAATCATTATCATAAAAATAATCAGGTACGTCATTTGTCTCATGATCTTATTCTGTCTCTAGAGCCATGAGATATGGTTCTTCAGCAGTAGTTTCTTCTTCATTACCTTATGGAGAACTTGATTCAGAGCTTGTATCACTCCAGGTTTCAGTAATAAAATATTTCCACTCTTTCTTATCCTTTCTCCTCATGTATTTCTTCTTTTGATCCTTAGTAATTGATCTTTCCTTTTGTTGATCTGGATATTATGTTCATATATGTCCAGGTTTTCTACATGTGAAGCAGATTATCTCCTTATTAGATGCCTTATCAAACTTTGGTTTGCTCAAATTTCTATCTCTTCTCCTGGAGCTTTCTGTATTTATCCATCTTCTAAATCTACTTACTATAAGATTATACATCTCATGTTTTGAAATAGATGGTTCATCTTTAGTAACCTTGAAAGTAATAGATTTATCTCTAGATGATAAGCCATTCTCCTTTGCTTTTGTTTCATCTCTACTTTTTATTAGTTGTTCTTATGATTTCAACTTTCCTGGTAAAGCATCTGTTGTAATTTCTTTGTGACACTTTACTTCTCTGATGACCCAAATTCTAGAATCCAATGTACTTAGGAAGCACATGAGAAATTTATCATTTATCTCAATAAGAGATATATCTTTATTCAATCCCTTCATCTCACTGATTATCATGATGAATCTGTTATACATTTCTTCTACAGATTCATCAGTTCTCTTTTGAAAATTCACATAATTAGATATTAAGAGTGATCTTCTACCATTTCTCTCATCTGCACTTCCATCAACTATTCTTGAAAGTGACTTCCATATTTCCTTTGCTGACTGGCAATATGAAACTTTTTGAAACACATCATCAGACATAGTTGAAACTATTATGTTCATAGCTTTTGCATCCCAATCTTTTATTTTCTTTTCTATATATATCCATTCACTTCTTGGTACAGGTTCTGTAGTTGTAATTCCCTCTGCATCCTTCTTATATGGCATTGGTGGTCTTGTCAAAATTGATTCAAATATACCCTCACCAATAGAGTTCATGTATAATCTAATTCTAGTTTTACAGAGTGTAAACTTTTCAAGATTACAAACTGGTGGCCTAGTAGATGCAAATCCTTTGAATGTATTTGAAGACATTTTTGAAAATATATATGAAAATATACTGATGCAACTAAAATGATCTTTTGATCAAGGTGTTAACCTTTTATTGATTAATCTTCTCTAGATAAACCTATTATTGATGAACCCCCTCTGATACAAATGGAAATGAGAGATTAGTTTCTAAATACCTCAGAGTTTTCTCTGGGGCAGGGGGTGAAAAGAGAATAAGATTTTGTTCCTGTTGGAGCATGAATTACACCTCTCTTTATTTGAGAATAACAAATACCATGATGTATTTGATCTAGTATTCTGTGTGTTTATAGTGTGCAGGTTATATGTAAGAACCCCTCCCCCTTACCAAGGAGGGAACCCAGTCCTATGCCTAGAACCACCACCTTACTGTGAAACTTAGCGCACACGGGCTAGTCGACACTACAAGATACCGATCCTGCAAGCTAGTATGACATTCAACCTATCGTCCAATCGAGAAGAGAAGCAATTATACATCTTGTCCACATCACCGAATCATCATAATATAAGTAAAATGAGAGATACAATAGTCCACAATGAGTATATAATGAAAGAGAAAAGGGCTTATGCCCAGTACATAGTAATCAATCTCTCTCACACAAATTCTAACAAAGAGAAAGCTAATCTATCTTCAGCACACACGTCATCACCTAATGTTGGGTTATAGTAGAAGTAGTAGTAGGTGGCGTCAGCTCCTCATGTCCTGCCACCTCGTCCTATTGGTGATACCCCTCCTTGAGATCCTAAAATGATACGGTCACAACCGACCGTTAATCATAAATACTAAGCCATTTTGTTCTCGCCTCACCCCCGCGACTCCTAGGTACTGAGCGGGAGGACGAAGCAGAGAATAATAAGGGGTATAAAAGGAAAGCAGGTGACAGTGAATCAAATCTATCAAGATTATATAATAACAAATATATCTCTACTCTAACAGTTCTATATGGTACAAGTAAAGTAAGAAAGAACTGTACTGAAAGGAAATGTTGTAAGCAAAGTAGAGAACGGAGCAGGAAAAAAGCTATCTACTGTTAAACTATCATCATAGGAGTACCTTAACGTATATGAATGCCCATACAAACTTATAAGTTAAGTTTTCACAAATTTAACTTATCATATAAAAGGGCCCATACTATTTTATATGATAAGGATCTATGGTGCGTATTTCCTAAGTATGTATGTATGATATGGTATATGGGTAATCATTTATATAAGTACAACTAACCCACATGACTCTGTGCACACAGAACTTTAGTTCCCACTTTTTTGAGTTAGCTTAACTCTCAGGTACTACCATTTTAGCTTCGCTAGTAGTGGAGCGGGAGTCTCCACTGCTAGGAGGGTATACACACAACCAGGCCTAGACCTTCTGTATGCCTCTAAAGAACACACAAGAGTCACCACATACTAAACTGCTGGCTAGTCCACCAGACTTTTAGGTCGGGTGTGCATTTTCAGGGATTGTCCTTCAGACCATAGTATAAACAACCTACTTGCCCCTCAAATCCTCACACCTCACCTGAGCCACCGTACTGCTATCTATGTGATAATTGGCCTAGTACCGCATGACCCGCCACTAATATGTTTAATGCACTTGCAATTTTTTTTCCAACTCGAGCCTCCAACTCACAGGACAAAACCCGTCCTATATCTAAACATCTGAGCCTCCATCTCGCAGGACAAAACCCGTCCTGTAACCTCCAACCCTATACGGGTGAGATTGCCACATCGTTCCCTTAACCTATTAGACTAGTCTTGTCTAATGCATATTAGGCATCACAACTTATGGTTAGTTGTTGGGTAGTGTATCCACAATAACCTAGATTTGTATAAAGTCACCCTTAAACAAAGATGAATTATGTTGTATTTGATGTATTGTTTGAGTTATGTGTTTGCAAGACTTATTGCCAAGTATAAACCAGTGTAAGTTTACAGTGGGTCACTAAACACAGGACCATATAATGTAATCCCTCATTACGTGATCCATGGCGTTGACTCATGTGTAGCCTCTCTATTGGGATACACTTCATTTTCAAGCACTAGGTTTGTTGGAGAAAGACATGTTACTGATTCCATTGAAGAAAGGAAAATTTTCATAAACCAAAATTTTCTAAGTGTTTCACTCGAGTAGATTTCTAGTACTCGAGTAGAATCTTTAGTTGTACTCGAGTTAGAGTAGTCTGGATTTAGAGTAAAGGAAATGTTTCTCGAGAAGTTTGAATCTAGTTCTCGAGAGGCCAAGTCCATTACTCGAGTAGACTTCTTCTCTTTCTCGAGTTGATAGATTTTCCTTCTCAAAAATTTTCTAAGTATTATACTCGAGTAGTCAAGCTCACTACTCGAGTAGATGAATACTTTGACTCGAGTGACAGAAGGAAAGTTCTCGAGTAGTGTCAACCCCTCTCGAGTAGTGAAGTTCCAGTACTTGAGTAGTCCTTCTACTTCTCGAGAAGTCTAGATCCAATACTCGAGTAACAAGTTTTCTTTCCTAAATTTTCTGTAAGTCTTGTTCTCGAGAAGTTCAATTCCACTTCTCGAGTAATATTTCTATCACTCGAGTAATCCTCATTCCACTCGAGTGATAATGAATTCTGTCCTGAAATTTTCTGAAGTGCTTCTTCTCAAGTAGTCTGATATTGTCTTCTCGAGAACCCATTTTAGTACTCGAGCAGTTCTTCCTTCACTCGAGTAATCCAGTCATCTTTTCAACAAATTTTCTAACTCCTGACAGTCGTGTTTTTCAAATGACTTGACGTGATTGGTCCATGTGGCCGTCATTAATGTTATTTATGACCGTTAGGGATTTCTTATAAAAGGTCTTCTCATTATGACTAACCCTAAGCATTTAAAAGAAACATTCATAGAATTCTGAATTGCAATTCTCTTTCCTAATTGGAAGGCGCCGCCGCTAATCGTGCAAATCACCAAGGGCTTTTGTTCAAGAAGATTCAGACCAGTCGGCTTGTAGATCAAGATCGTTTTTAATTTCTACATCTTCTCTTTGATCCTGTGAGTCTAAGTATTTCAGATCTAGGATCCTGTCGCATCTTCTTCAATAATTTTTTATAAAGTCTCAATTTCAAAAAGGAAGACCTAGGCAGAAATTTTCCAGATCTCAGAAATTTTATAGTGTGTATTTCTTAAATTTATTTTATTCTTGTAGGAGATTATTCTCCAAGTGTAGGAGCTTTGTTCTCCGAGTTATAGGAAGTTTTTATCTTCGGAGTGTAGATCCGGTTTTTATGGATCGAGTTGTAGGAACGTTTTTCCGAGCAGTAGGATTGTTTTAAATCCGAGAATAGTGGAGTAGCCGAGTCTAGCGTATTGCTAGATCGGTGTGTGGAAAGTGGACGTACCCAAGGTTGGGGAACCACTATAATTTTTGGTGTCGTATGTGATTGCTTGGTTATTTCTCTATGCATAGATTGCTAAATTTTTTATTCCACAAGTAAACGCATAACTCACTTATTCACCCCCCTCTAGGTGATTTAGGTAGACAACTTAAACACTTTTCAATTGGTATCAGAGGGAGGTTGATCATTAAAAGGTTAAAACCTTGATCAGATCTGCCCCAAGTTTTCTTTTGAGTTATCCAAGCATTGATAAGGACAAGGATTTTGCTAAGCTTCCCTTGTGAGCAAAGACCAACTTTCCCATGTGGAAAGAAAGGATTAAATTTTTCATGGAAGCTGTGGATACAAGGATCTTCATGATTGTTAAAGAAGGCCCTTATGTTCCAATGACCGTCTCCACTATAGATGCTACCAAGAAAGTTCCTAAGAAGTTGATGGATCTTGACAAAGATGAGATTGCACTTGTCTCTTTAGAGAAGAAGGCCAAAAATATTATCGCAAGTGCAGTCGATGACTCTATGCTGCAGAACCTGATTCACAGCAGATCCGCTAAGAAAATGTGGCAGTCCCTCATCACCTTAATGGAAGAAACAAAAGAAGTTAGGGATGACAGAAGATCTCTTCTAAATCAAAAATATGAAGCCTTACGACAAGGAACCAAGTATACCATTGCAGATACATTTGAAAATTTCTTCAATATAGTTAACGGCCTAAGAGTATATGGCCGGGTCTTCACCAATGGAGAGCTAAACGATAAATTCCTAAGGTCCCTGACTATGGAATAAGTTAACAATGTCTGTGCTATCTGGTAGTTTGGCAAGCTGGCAGAGACTGATCCTCAGAATCTCTTCGGAAAGCTAATGTCATATTAGTTGTAGAACAATTCAAGAAAAGCTGAAGAAGAGAAGAGTCGGTTCTCATCCAAGGAGAAGTCTATCGTACTGAAGGAAGACAACTCAAGGAAAGCCAAAGCTGCATCACCTGCCCCTATAAAGGAAGACAGTGAAAAAGAATCTTCAGAGCCAAGCACCTCAAGCTCAGAACTATCTGAAGGAGAGTTCTCTCTACTCTCAAGACAGTTCAAGAAATTCTTGAACAAGAAGAAGCAATGGAGAGGCAAGGATGCCTCATATAGAAGATCATGTCATGATGGTGATCGACACAAGAAAGGCTCAAGTAGCCAAGATAGGTATAACACTAAACAGAACAAACGTATTTCTACTGACATCGTTTGTTATTGTTGTAATGAGCCAGGTCGCATTATTGCTGACTGCCCCCACAAGAAGGAGGGTGGAAAAAGAGAGGAGAAGAAATCTTCTTACCACAAGAAGAGAATTGAAAGAAGCCTAGTAGCCAAAAAGGGCAAGAATCTCAGTGACTCTGACTCATCTAAGTCAAGTGAAGAAGAGAATGCCTACTTTGGGCTAATGGCACAAACTGACGAAGAAGAAGAACCCCAGTTCACTGGGAAGGTAAACTCTCACACTCCTCTTTCTAAATCAGATGTTTCTGATCATGATCATGAGGACAGCTCTTCTGACGATGAGTCTAAACTCATGGCCCAATATAAGGAGTTAATCAAGGCTTACGATAAATGTCAAAAAGTCGTGAAAACTCAGGCCAAGGAGATTAAATCTCTTAAGGCTGAAGAGAGCACTCTGAGAGAGGAAGTCGTCAAGATTGACTCACTCAGGGAAGACTTAAATACTGTTGTTGAAGAGTATAATAAGGCTCTCGAGCACCTAGATCTGAAGGAGAATATCATCAAAGAATTGGAAGAAAAACTCGAAGCGAAAAAGAAACTTGTTGAAAGTTTCTCCAAGCCCAAGACTGTCTTTCCTCTGGTTGATGAATTCTCAGCTTAGGCAAAAAGTGCTGGCTTAGGCCATGTTAGTGCTCCTAGTCAATCATCTAGGAGAAAGAATGCTCAAAGAAAGAATAAGACGGCCAAGAAGGCTTTGGCTAAATAGAAAGGGAAATCTCTTCTAGAACAAACTTCGTTCAAAAAGGTTATCCTTCCAACGAACGAGTTTGATCTTGACTCGTCCTATGGTCAATTCGCTATGCCTACTCAAGTAGAGCCCAAGTCTAGATACAAATGATGGACTCGTCCTCGGAACTTTGGTGAGAGTGTCTTTAAGGCACCTTATGAAGAGATTACTCTTCAGAGCTATGACCCTTATAATCATGGTCATAACATCAAGAAGGCACCAAAAGTAAAGCCTATTGTGGAAAATCCTATTACGGAGAAGAAGCCATGTGAATGTCATCACCATGAAGCTTCTACCACCAAGAATGATGCCCCCGCTAGACCACACTCTCTAAAGGTCAAGCAGGAGAAACTTAGGTAAAGATACAACAGTTTTGATTGTTAGTGTTGTGCCATAATTGGTCACATTGCCATTGATTGCTAGTTTAACTCCAGAAATAATGTAACTCCTCAGATTAACAATGTGAGAAAGACAACTCATAATGTTATTACAAGTAGGGGGAGTGAATGAGTTCAGTTGTCTACCTAAATCACCAAGAGGGGGTGAATAGGTGAGTTGTGTGTCTATTTGCGGAATAAAAATTTTAGCGATCTTGCACACAAATCAACCATGCAATCACAGACGATAAAAGATTTATAGTGGTTCCCCAACCTTGGGTACATCCACTTTCCCTCACCGATCTAATAAACCACTAGACTCGGCTATTCCATTATCTCGGATTGAAAATCAATCCTACGCCTCGGAACCAAGTTCCTACAATCTCGATCCAAATGGATCTACACTCAGAAGGTAAAACTTCCTACAACTCGGAGAAAAAACTCCTACAAGAATTAATAATACAAAAATGGGAAATACAAAAAAATGATCTTCGAATCTTGAAATGTTCTGGCTGGATCTTCTTCTTTGAGGGTTTCGGCTTTATAATATTTGTTGAAGAAGAACTCACGGCTAGAACGAGATTTGAAGATTTTCTTTTGACTTCACCCAATCAGAACGATGTTGGAGAAAGAATAACTCTTGCGATCAGGAAATCAATGTTTTGTCTGAATCCTTGAGTCGAAAACCCTAACTCTTGCATGATGAAGATCGGCGGCACTGGTCTCATTTTGTAAAGAGAGAGAGAGAGAGAGAGAGAGTATTCAGAGAACTTGAGAAAATATGGCAGCTTGTAGATCCTTATATCTTGCTATTAGGGTTAGTCGGTTGACATGACCTTATATAGGATCTCTCTAACGGTCATAATTAGTCTTAATGACATACACATGGAACAATCACATCATGTGATTTGAAAATTCCGTCAATCTGGACTTAAAAGAAATTCTGCAGAAAATGAACTTCATTTCTCGAGTGAAAAGGTATTTCTCGAGAAGTAAGATTTATTACTCGATAAGAAGAATGAAAATTACTCGAGAAAGTGTTTCTGAAATTACTTGGGAAGAGGAGTTATTTCTCGAGAACTAAAGCTCTTCTCGAGAAGTATAATGATGCTTCTTGAGAACAAAGACTTAGAAAAAATATTTTCTGATTCTGGAAAGGATTACTCGAGAATAGGAGTTGATTTCTCGAGAGAAAGAAAATTTCTCGAGAACAAATAATAGCATTTCTCGAGAACTAAGGGTTGTTCTCGAGAACTATATTTAGAAAAATTTTTGAGATATCAAATGAATACTCGAGAAGTAGAGAAAGAGTGTACTCAAGAACTAAATTAATACTACTAGAGAACTAAGGATAGTACTCGAGTAATGTGACTGATTACTTGAGAACTCAACTCTTTTCTACTCGAGAAATAAAGGATTACTCGAGTAATGGACTTAGAGAATTTCTATTTTTAAGAAAAAAATTTCTTTTGAAAAAATACTCATCACCAACATTTCATCCTTTGATCCAAGTGCTTGAATATGAAATGTATCCCAATAGAGAGGCTACACATGAGTCAACACCTTGGATCACACAATGAGGGATTACATTGTGTGGTCCTGTGCTTATGACCCACGGCAGATTGACATTGGTCTACACTTAGCAATTGAATCCTACAAACACATAACAAAAATAGAATATCAAATACAACTTAATTCATCTTAGTTCAAGGGTGACTTCTTGCAAATCTGGGTTATTGTGGATGCAATACCCAACAATCTCCCTCTATTTGTAGAAGACAGAACCCTCTACACTAAGGTGAATTATATCATAATAAAAGAATTGGAGATGAAAAGTTAAGAACAGAATGTGATGCAAGAAATAAAGAAAAACAAATAATTATCAAAACTAGAGTTTATATAATCAGAATAGTTTTAAATTTCATGTCTACATTCAATCAATCCATTATCTCAAAAATCAAAAGTTCTGTTCTGGCTCTATTGCTATGGATGTTTCTTGTCATACTTTTCTTGTTGCCTCCTTAGATAACTAAATGGCTTAGGATAGTACTTTGGACGTTTTGGAGGTGCCTTTGGATTGTTTCTGCCATACTCTCTGTCATATATCCTTCTCTTAATGAGGGACTTTTCATACATTTCCCATTCAACAAAAATGTAATGTAGATCTCTGCTTTCATTGTAGTACATTACAAGCTTTGGAGTATCTAGAATCAGGGTCTTGGAAGTAGAGATCAAGATTTTAGCATACTCTTGAGCTTTCCTCTTCTCTGTCTCTGGATTGGGAACTGATTTAGAAGCAGAGGGACCTTCACCATATTTCCTTCTCTTTGGAATGTGGACTTCAGGTAGGTCCTGGGGAATAATGTCATCCTATACTTGAGTGTAAGACTCTGGAGGAATGGTTTCATCAGAAGATCTAGGGGAGAAGGTTGGCATATGAGCAGGAGCAGGCATCTGAGCAGACTGACTTTCAACAAGTGGATTGAGATGATGAGGAATAATATTTGGATCTGCTTGAAAGTCTGGAAAGTTTTAATTGTGCATCAAAACTGTTGTTTCATATGTATGAAACTTCACAGACTGGATTTGAGCAAGCACATCCTTGTTGATTTTTGTTAACTTTTTAGTCCAAAGAGCATTAGAACTTTTAGTGAAATCTTCTACAAGTTTGGCTACATGTTCTTTTACTAGGGTCTCCCACTTTCTGATTTCTACACATAGAGTGTTTATGGTATTATCTTTGAAAGTGCCAACTTACTCACATACATTCATAACATTTTATTGTGCTTTCTTCTCAAGGAAAATCGGATTTCTTGCCAGGGTTATGCATTGATTCATGACTTCACCAACACTTGTAATAGTGTGATCTAAGGCTTTTCCACCAATCTGAAAGAGATGTTTTAGTTGATCTGTGTTATGTAGCATTTCAAAAAATCCTCTGCTCATTTTTTTTTTCAAGAGCAGTAACTTGATTTTGCACTGATTATAAGGAATCATCAAAGTGCTTTCTTTGGTCAGCCAACATCTGTTCAATTTTACTTAATATATTAGAAGAATTGGTAAAAGCAGAAACAGTAGAAGCAGTAGGAGAAACAAAAGCTGGAGGAGGAGGAGCTGCCCAAGGAACAACATCTTCAATAACTACAGAGCTTTGAGCTCTTTTGGTGTGAGCAAGAACAATTTCTTCTTCATCATCAGTGAAGAAAGGAAGAGAGAAGTCTAATCTTCTCAAGGGTGGATCAACTGGTTCTGGAGAACCTTTGTCATCATAAGAAAGGAGGATAATGTCTTGTTTTTCTTGTTCAGCAGCTTGAGAGTCAGTAGGAGGTGACTTGGGTGATTGAACTGGTGATGCAATAGGGGCTGGAGATGGTGTATGCATAGGATTGGGTTGCTTTGCTGGAGTTATTGAGGGAGAAGGATCAGATGATGGAGCTTTATTTGGAGTTTGTACTTAAGGTGGCTCTTTACCAGTAAGTTCTTCTATCATCCTATCTATGTCTTCTACTGAAGATAAGATGGTATCCTGAGCTTGTTCATCTGAATGCAATTCTATTGAAGTGGCTGGAAGAGGAGATCTGACTTGAGAGGAGCAGGGAGTTCTGACATCAAAGGCAGAGGAGACAGGCTCCACCTCAATTGCTACACCAGCTATGTCAGCAATTTCAGGATGAGAGGGAGATGGGGTCCTGTCCTCTGAGGCAGGGGCTTTTGAAACTTTTACCGCTTGTGTTGGATTCTTTAACTTGACTTCCCATCTTTTAATGGATGATATGGAAACTTTCTTCATATGATTAATGGGAGTACCCTTTGAAGTATCAAATACTTGAGGATTTATCTCATGAAGCATTAGAGATATTATCCTTGCAAAATTTGGAGCCTTAATGCTCTCCCTTATTTTATCAAGAATCATTAAACCAAACTGAAATCTCTTCCTGCATACTATGGCTATGAGAACTGTAAATAGATCATAAGAAATAAATCCTATTGAACCTGTCTTGCACCAGAGAATCTTTCACAAGATATCTACTAGAAGTTTACTCTCTGCATTTAGGTCTGGCATTCTAACAGAAGAATCTTCAGAGGATATTCCTAAAAAACATCATGCCCTCTCATTATCTTCCTCAGTTAGATCATCTTCTTCATCTACAACTAGCATTCTTAACAATTGAGATACAATGGTCTTATTCAACTTGATATTAATACCTTTAACCTTGGATTTCAGGACATTCCCATTTCTCTTTACTTTAAGGTTCTTGAAAAATTCTTCAACTTCTGGAAATAGTTTTCTGCAAGGTTCTTGAAGAACAAATGACAAACCTGCGATGTAGAGAAGTAGCAGTAGATTTTTGAAGTCATATGACAGTTCTGCGATCCTAGCAACAACTAGCTCACTTCCAACACCGATCTTGGATTGTGGAGCCATGGATTCTTTAAAAAAAAAGGGTGAGCGGCAGAGGGAAGACGACGACGATGAAAGCTCTAGTTCAGCGGCGAAAGACGAAACGATTTCTCGAGAAATGGATTTTGAAATCATGTAGATTTAATGAATCTAAAATTCTCTATTTATATAAGTCTAGTAATGATTATTAGGTCTAAATTTAACCTTAGATTAGGGCGGAAATAAATCTTAGAGCGAAACAGAAGAATTCGAAAAATTTCGAAAAGCAAAGAGTCATTTCTCGATTGGAGAGTTAGTTCTCGAGAGATGAATGACCAGTTCTCGAGAAGTCAGATTTTATTTATCGAGTGAGTTCTTTACTTCTCAAGAAGAAGGCTATTACTCGACTAATAGTACTTGAGTGAGATTTTTCTATTTCTCGAGAAGAAGGAAAGTACTCAAGTAATTAGAAGTAACTTCTGAGAAGTCATTCTATGTCCCGAGAAATGAAGTCCACGTAGAGAAATTTCTATCCTTTTTGACTTATCCTTGATTTCTGAGCCTTGAAATGATTCCACCTTGTCTATTCTTCCTTGTTGTGCATGCCAAGTTCAATTTTGAAGAAGTTGAACTTGGCCTCGTCCAACAGCTTTGTAAAAATATCTGCAACTTGTCTATATGTTGGAACATATTGTAGATCTACATCCCCTTGCTCCACATGCTCTCGGATGAAGTGATATCTTGGCACGATGTGCTTTGTCTGGATGTGCGAGACTGGGTTGTTGGCAATTGCTATTGCGCTGGAGGGGTCACAATACATTGGAATGTTTTTGACCTTCATGTTGTAGTCTTCCAGCTGATTCTTCAGCCAAAGCAACTGTGCACAACAACTACCTGCAAGAAATATATACTGGCTAGCCCATTGAGATTGCGACACAGTTTTTGCTTTTTGCTTCTCCATGAAATGAGTCTTCTTCCAAGCAATTGACATGTCCGGAAGTGCTTTTTTCTGTCATCTTTGCTACCTGCAAAATCAGCATCTGAAAAACCAATCAGCTCGCTGTCATTACTTCTTGGGTACCATAAGCCAAGATTTGGTGTACCTTTAAGGTATCTCAAAATCCGCTTTGCAGTAGCCTAGTGAGATTCCTTACAGTTCACTTGGAATCTAGCACAAACACATGTAGAGAACATTATGTCTGGTCTACTAGCAGTAAGGTAGAGCAAAGATCCAACTATGCTTATGTACTTGATTTCATCAAAATGTTTCACTTTCTCATCCTTGTCCAAAGACATGGAAGAACCCATTGGAGTCCTCATAGAGGTTGCGTTCTCCATTCTGAATTTCTTAATTAGCTCTTTGGTGAACTTAGTCTGGGAGATGAAAATTCCATATTCAGATTGTTTCACCTGAAGCCCTAAGAAATACTTCAGCCCTCACATGCTGCTCATTTCAAACTTCCCTTGTATGAGTTTTGAGAATTTTTTTGCAGAGGTTATCGTCACTAGAGCCAAATATAATATCGTCGACATAGATTTGTACTAGCAAAATCTTGCCTTTTATTTCCCTAAGAAATAATGTCTTATCTAGCTTTCCCCTTATGAACTTATTTTCAAGGAGAAAACTAGATAGCGTTTCATACCAAGCTCGAGGAGCTTTTTTCAAACTGAACAATGCTTTAGATAATAAATAAACATAATCAGGAAAGTTAGAATCAACAAAACCTGGGGGTTGTTCTACGTACACTTCTTCCTTTATGTCACCATAAAGGAAGGCGGACTTCACGTCCATTTGATAGACAGTGAATCCTTTTAGTGCAACATACGCTAAGAACAACCTGATTGCCTCCAGCCTAGCCACTGGAGCATATGTCTGGTCAAAGTCGATTCCATCTTCTTGATGATATCCTTTGGCAAAAAGTCTAGCTTTGTTCTTTATGATTGTTCCATCTTCGTTCATCTTGTTCCTATACACAAACTTTATCCCGATGACATTTTTACCCTTGGGTCTGGGAACTAGTTTGCAGACTTTGTAGCTCTTGAACTGGTTCAATTCTTATTCCATGGCCAAGATCCATGATGTATCTGAGTTTGCTTCCTCGAACTTCTTCGGTTCAACCTGTGAGAGAAAACTTAAATATAAATTTTCATTAGTTGTACCTCTACGAGTTCTGACATCATCCCGGGGATCTCCTATAATTTGGTCCATTGGATGATCCTTCAAATGTCTGAGCTCTAGATTACTTGATTCTGGAACTCAACCACTAGTGTGACTTCATCAACCTTGACTACTTCTTCATCTTGTTCATCTACCTCTCCAATAGGGGTTGGAGTGGTGATCTTGATGAATTTTTCACCTTCGTCTTTGTTTGGTTCATCCAAGCTAACTTCTTTCAACATTGTACCTGCATCTTCAATAAGCACACTAGAAGAGTTGCTTTGCAGCAAACTCGTCTCATCAAATACAACATGTTTTGATTCTTCTATAACAAGAGTTTTTCTATTAAATATCATGTATGCCTTACTATGGCTACTATACCCTACAAAAATACCATCAAAACTCTTTTCGCTAAACTTGGTAGTGTGATACTTACCATTGTTAAGCACGAAGCATTTATAACCAAAAATTCTAAAATATGAGACAGTCAGTTTCCTGCCCTTTAGAAGTTCGTATGGTGTCTTATCATGGTTCTTATTTATGAGTGCTCAATTTTGTACGTGGAATGCAGTGTTGACGGTTTCATCCCAGAAGAACTCTGGCAGTGAAGCATCACTCAACATAGTCCTGCAAGCCTCTATGAGTGTTCTGTTACTTCTCTCAGCTACTCCATTTTGCTGCGGAGTACGAGAAGAGGAAAACTCATGAAAGATAACTAGGCTTTAACAAAATTCTGTCATGGCCCTAGACTTGAATTCAGTTCCATTGTCACTTCTTATCTTTACTACGGAACAATTGTATTAATTCTGGATCTGTCAAACAAAATTTGTAAGGACATCGAAGGTATTTGACTTGTGTTTCAGAAAGAACACCCATGCAAAATGCGAGTAGTCATCAACGATAACACACATATAATCCTTGCCTCCTAAACTTCTAACTTGCAGTGGACCGAACAAGTCCATATGAAGTATATGTAAACATCTATTAGAATCTTTGCCAATAACGCTTTTAAAGGTAGCCCTTTTTTGCTTGCCTTTAACACATGCATGACAAGGTCTATCTTTGACGTACTTGACATTCGGGACATCTTGTACCAAATTTAGAGAAAATAATTTATTAATATTTTTAAACTTAATATGTGATAATCACTTGTTCCATTGGTCACAAGAGACGCACTATCTTTAGCTAAAAGGCACACTTGTGTAGAGAAGTCTATACAAATGAAATTTAATTAGAAAATATTCCTGCTTTGAGTGCCTGATAGAATCGTTTCTATATTATCAACAAACTTTATCAAGCACTTGTCAGTATGGAATTCAACTATGTATCCTTTGTCGCATAGTTGGCTTATGCTTATGTGATTGTGTTCCAATCCTTCAACATAAGCTGCATCCGAAAAGGATGTAACATCCCATTTCCGGCTAGACCCCTAGGAGTCGGTTTGTCGTGACAGAACCCTAGGAAGCCCAAAAATTGAAATACATTGACCGAGATTTCGGGTCACGGGTTGGTCATGCCCATGACCGACCCATCACGCTCGTGACCTAGGGCGTGACTCCTTCGACGATCGTCGAGCTCAGGGAGGCGATCGTCGAGCGCAGAATTTCAACCCGGGCCTGTCACGCCCATGACCTATGTGTCACGCCTGTGACCTAGAGCGTAACCCCTTCGACGATCGTCGATCTCAGCGCGATGATCGTCGAGCGCAGAATTTGCGTCAGGGCCCTGTCACGCCCGTGACCCATGTGTCACGCCCGTGACCTAGGGCGTGACCCCCTTCGGCGATCGTCGATCTCAGCGAGACGATCGCTGAGCGCGGAATTTGCATCTTGGCCGGTCACACCCGTGACCCACGTGTCACGCCCGTGACCAATGGCGTGACCACCTTTCGACGATCGTCGATCGTCGATCTCAGATCGACAATCGTCGAACTCAGAATTTTCCACTCAGGCCTATCACGCCCGTGACCCACGTGTCACGCCCGTGATAAAGGCCGAAACGTGAGCCAGACTGGAAATTTCTGTAACCCGATTCATAATCAATTCTGATTATGGGAATTTTCATCAGGAGTAATTATGGGTTGTTTCCTCCTTTAATTACTTAATAAGAAAGAGAGAGTGAGGTCCAATAGGAAATCGCCACCTTGTAAACGCCTCTTCTTATTCCAACATTTCCTTCTCTCCACCATAACCGAAAAGCCATTCGTTAAGGGAGCTTTTATTGCCATGAATGATTCACCCTTCCCCCTCCCCACTTGGAGACCTAAAACAGCCTCCTTAGAGCAAGAGGAGAATGTTACACTCTAGACCAAACGAATTCAGATTTCTGCTCTTGCTGTCGAAGAAGTTCGGGAACGCCACTACCGCGCCATGACAATCCGATGTTCATCTCGCCTTCAAACTGCAAACAAGGTCCTCCTCTACTTCTTCTCTTATGGGTAGATCTTAGGATCTTAGAAATGAAGTTCGTGCTCAAAGGAGCCGGACCTATCCTACGTTTTCATGGAAAACCATGAAAAAGATATTTTTCGGGTACGCCGGAAACCTCCACCTCCGGCGGCCAAACCACCACTAACCGCTGGCCATCGCCTCGACGGAGGTGGTGGTGGTAGTGGCAGGCCAGGGAAGTGACCGGACGGCCGACAACGGATCGCGGAAGAGCTATAGGAAATATGAGTTTTCTGTGTTCTGGTTTTCGGATTCTGTAGAAGATGAACAGTAAAATCAATTTATAATATATAAATTATGTATATAGTTCATAATGGAAAGTTAATTTAATTGAGTACATTTTGAGGCTGCAAAACGAGGCACCTAGAGGCCGATTTAGGAAAATTGACCAGTCACAAAAGTTGTAACCCTTCGAGTTTAGATTAATTTAAAATTGGTTTCAACTCGTTTGGGTAAGCGGTTCAATCGCAGAACCCGTTTTAATGGGGGTTGTACCTAGTGTTGGGCAGAAATAAAAATGGATGCCCACGCTTCTTCCTTTGCCCAAATGACCTGAAATTTGGGCAGGGGGTTATCCTCAGCCATATCTAGAGGCTGTCCAAAAATGAGAATTTTTGGAGATACTTTGTCTAAAGTTTTTGTTTTAATTTAATTAAATTAGAGGAATTTATTTAAGTGGTCAAATGACCTCCAAACCCTCCCAAATTTTGGTGAGTGGTCCCTGGCAATAAAACTTAGCTCTGTACAAATTTTCAACTCACTTGGATTAGTTTTGGTTAGGGAGTCACCTATTCTTAACTAGGCAATAGTGAGGCATTTTTGAGTAAAAAGTGCACTAGAGGTTAGAATGGTCATATCACCTCAACAGAGACTGATATCTTGACCACTGACTCGTAGGGGTTATTATAACCTACTTGGAGAAAATAGTGTTGTTTAGAGTTGATTTACCCTAGGTTCCAAGCTCAAACCCTAAATGGAGGGTTTTGAGGGTTGAGAAGGACATGGAAGCAATTGCTCTCGTATTGCCTTGAAACTCTGTAGAGTTGACATTAGCATGATAAGAATCATCTGAATGGAATCTTGGAGAATTTGGAGACAAGTAGATACCTCAAAACCTTAATCTTAGCTTTAGTGTAAAATACTAATTAAGCACAATCCGTCACTAAACTTTATCTAAAGGCTGTGAAATTAGGGTAGAGTAAGTTTTGGATTGGGTAGAAGCTATAGAAATTTTACTGGAATTTTATGATGTTTATTTCTAGCACTTCATTTGTAAAGTTTATTATTGCCCTAATTGATGTTTTAATTATTTGGATCCTTCTGTTCATTAAAACCCCATGCAATCTTGGAAATAAATGTTTTAGGTTAGAATGGTTACCCTTGAATTTTTGTATAATTTTTAGTTGAGTAAATCTAGTAGTTCCTTCACAAATGTTAAAGATGGGTTTTATGCTTTGAAAATTAATTAGGGATGATATTATTACTGAAAAATTATGAAATTGGGCCAATGCTATTTTTATGGCTTTATCTGCATATTATTATTTATTTATAATTTTTGGAAGAATATTCTCTGTACTTGGTTCATAAATAATGGAAGATAGTAAATATTGCTAAAATAGTTTTTTTAGTGCCCTTTTGATGATAGAAAATTATGATACTTTGGATTTACCCTATTGAGATAACCTACTATTTATTATAAATTTGCTGGACATCTTGCATGAGAACTTAGGGTAGTTCATGTTCAAACCGGTAGCCCTTGGAATTTTTGAGGAAATTAATTAAATGCCAGATAAATTAGGAAAATTACCACATTCTGGATTTAGGCTATTTATATCATGATAAGTCTCTAGTAAATAGTTTAGGGCATTTGGATGAGTTTTGGGATCATTGCATAACCGGTTCGACATATAGTCTAGGTTGGTCTGCATATAGAAAATTTGTGAATTGCAATAGGACATAATCTGAGAAAGTCGTTGGAGTTAGTCATTTTGTCTGGGTGGACAATTGTGGATGATATCACAATAGTATGATATGAAGAGTAGAGAGAAGTAGTGATAGCTAGGGTTAAGAGGTGCTCGGGATCGACGAAAGATCGTCTTTCCCGAAGAGAGGAAGGTTAAAAATCACCTTAGGATAGTCTATCGTAATATGAGAAGGAAATGGGTAAAGGGGATCAACCAATAAAAATAAGTGCCTTGCGAAAGGGAACGATGGGCTTCAGCTACCATCATAGTTCCTAGTGCCCTTTGAGAGCTCTTCACGGGTAATACCGGGGGCAGTCCTGGGTTAACGTAAACTGCAATAACAAACTGACAAGAGTAACTTAGTAATTAGGGTTGCACCTTTCACAAAAACTGTTAGCACAGGAAGATTTATGGGAGCTTCGGCTCGGATTGTTAAGAGAAGGATGGAATGGTCCGGGGTGCTTCGGCTCGGTTGGTTAAGAGAAATACGTTTTAGTCCAGGGGGCTTCGACTCGGTTTTTGTGTGTTTACGATTAAATTTGCATGTTCATAAAAGGAATAAAAATTAAGGTGGTGGGTCTTCGGTATTGGAGGGTCGATGCACTAACGCCAATACGTTGACTCGGCAAGTGTGGTTAGCACTTCGCCAACAGAAGTCCGGTGCACCAGCTGGCAGGAGTACGCAGGAGTCCGCTTAGTGCACCAAGCGTTGAGGCGTACGATAGGTCTGACCGGTAGTGCTTTACTGGTTTAGAGGTGGGCGAGGCCCAACCCACCGCTTCTGTCTGCCACTAGGGAGGTATCCTTGGAGGTAACGGCTTCGAAAGGGGGAACTAAAGATCTTTGTGCACAGAGTCGGGTGTGTGAGTTGCACTTGCATGTTTCATCATACCCACTTGCATGTCATAGCATAATCGATTCATTTAACCCTGACACCTAAAGTATAAGTGGTATGGGACGCTTATACATTAGGACCTGCAAAACGACCCCTTGGTCTATAAGCTTGTGTGGGCAAGTTTATAAATTAAGGTTAAATTATATATATATATATATATATGCTGCTGTTTGATAACCGACACCCCAATGTATAAGTGGTATGGGACACTCTATACGATGGGAGCCTTGCAGAAGATCCCTTGGCTTATGCGCTTTCGCACATAAGTAAAGGTTACTTTTCCTACTTTCTGTTATTGACATATTTATTATAGAATTGCTAGATTAGTTCCGCTGCCACCTGTTTCTTTCATTAAATCTCCACCTTCATGTCTTCCCTTTCTTCCTCTCCGTTCGGTACCTAGGAGCCATGGGGGAAGGGGTAGGGGATGATAGGGCTTAGTCTTTATGACTAACGGTTTTCGAACCGCATCATTTTTGGGGATCGCGGAGCCCAGCACAGGGGAGCAGCCCCAGAGACTGGTGCGCTTGGAGATGGGGCAGTCTAGCTCTAGAGTTCATATAGCCGGGACCGTGAGTCTCGGCCTTGAGTAGTTTTGTTTTTGCTTCCGCATGAGCGTTTTGTAGTGAGGATATGATGTACCGGGCATAAGCCCGCATTTTTACTACTCTGATTATTATTCTGTGGACACTCCCTTCGTGGAGATTTTATTCTATATATGTGATTTACTTTCAGTGGACTTGCTCTTACTTCAATTATTATTCTACCTTTCTGTGATCGAATTGGCCGGCAGAATCGGCGCCTTGTGGTGATGACCCTTCAGGACGTGAAGGTGTAACCGCAAAGCGGCGATTCTGGGCCTAATACCCCGTGTTTTTAAAAAGAAAAAAAGGGGGGGGGGGTCTTACAAGTGGTATCAGAGGGAAACATCGATCATAAAAAGGTAGCAGTCCACTATCCCTGGGTCACCCCCGCTCGAGTTTAGTTTGGGGACAAACTAAGCAGCGGAAGCAGTTGTGTGCCCATATGGGGATTACATATAAATTGTCCACTTTTATTAAAAATTGAACGTTTTCTCAGTATGGGTTTTTGTTACGCAGCCTCCAGCATAGCCTATGCCACAAGGTGGAGTTCAACAGGCTCAGGATGTTCCACCACCTCCACCGGTCCCCACTCCTTTCCTTCAGTCAGACATGGGACAGACTCTGACTTCCATCCTAGAGGCTTTCAGGGCCCAGCAGGTTCCGGTCCCGAAGCCAAATTCGGGGGCCAACTGGCTGAGTATCTTCCGAGGACTGTCTCCCCCGTCCTACTTGGGGACAGAGTTGGCGGTTCAGACAGAAGAGTGGCTGGATATTATGTACGAGATGCTGACCCAGATACGGTGTCCTTGGGAGGAGAGGGTGGCTCTGGTTGTCTCTTTCCTGGAGTCCCATGCCAAGAGGTGGTGGAAAACGCTATTGGACACGACATTTGCCGATAGGGAGGTTGCGGAGGTTACCTGGGAAGAGTTCAGGGCCGCGCTGTTGGAGCATTTCGTTCCGCAGTCGGCCAGGGATGAGTTGGAGGAGCGGCTCTTACAGCTGAAGCAGGGCACCCGGACGGTGGTGGAGTACCATCGGGAGTTCGACCATCTGGCTCGATATGCAGATTATTACCAGCTAGACGAAGCAGGGTACATCAATAGGTTATATATGGGCCTGAGGGAAGACTTGAGGGAGGCTTTGTTGTTTATATCTGACGGGCCTATCTCCCGGATTTTGGAGATGGCAAAAAGGATTGAGGCTGATTGGCACACCACCCAGGGCCGGAAGCGGCCAGCAGAGGATCAGGGATGGAGAGTCAGAAATGACCAGCGGCGAGGTGCTATACCAGAGGGGAGGAGGAAAGAAGACCTTCCTCGTCAGGAAGTGAGGCAGGAGCCGAGGGAGCAGGTGATATTGGCCCCTCAACCTCTTCGGATGCAGGAGATGCCGAGACCCGGGGGAATGGCATATCCCCCACCTAAGTGCTTCCATTGTCATCAGATTGGGCACATCCGGAGGAACTGCCCGATGAGGGGGGCACCACCTCCAGCACCACAGGGTGGCCAACCTGCTCATCATTACGGAGGCCAAGGATGCGGCCACGGTCGTGGATACCAGGAGGGAGACCGTAGACAGGGAAGGGAGCAGGTATATGCTTTGGACCTTGCGCAGCCTCGGAATCCGGAGCAGGTCATAGCAGGTACGCCGCAATGCTTCTTTATTTTCATAGAATTTCCCTTTTAGTTGTTAGAACTTAGAACCGCACTAGATAGATTAACAAGGAAAGAAAATTCTTTATATAACCCTAAGACATCTAATCACCCCAGGTATAGTCTTCATCAGCGGCAAGCCTGCCCGCACGCTTTTCGATACTGGAGCTACTCACTCCTTTGTGTCGGAGACGTTCGTAGAAGGACTGGAAGGCGTGGAGCGATTCACGGGCTCGAGGATGAGGGTGCGACTATCGGATGGATCTGAGCTCCTTACCACGGATAACTGCAATATGGAGGCAGAAATTGGTGGAAAGGCGTTCGAGGCTCCAGCAATGATTTTGAAGCTGACGGACTACGACCTGATCCTGAGCATGGTATGGCTGCACTGGAACCATGCCCAGATTGATTGCCAAGCGAAGAGGATCACCGTGAGACACGGGGACTCTTTCATTATCATCGAAGGTATAAGACCTGCCTCTCGTATACTCTTATCTTCGGTATAGGCCGTCAAGGCCCATCTGCAGGGAGACGTGGTATATCAGGTGCTATTTAAGATGACCGAGGAGAAGGATCGGATTGCCAATATACCGGTGGTTTGTGATTACGCCGATGTGTTTCCAGAGAAGCTGCCAGGATTGCCTCCGCACAGGGAGAAGGATTTTCAGATTCAGTTGGTGCCAGGGGCTAAACCGATATCCATGGCTCCCTATCAGATGGCCCCAAAGGAGTTGGTGGAGTTTCGGACTTAGTTGCAAGAGTTGGTGGAGGCGGGATTTGTTAGACCGAGTTCCTCGCCATGGGGAGCCCCGGTCCTATTTGTGAAGAAGAAGGATTGGACACTTCGCCTGTGCATCGATTATCGAGCACTAAACAGGCTGACCGTCCGGTATACCTATCCGCTCCAGCGGATAGACGAATTGTTTGACCAGCTGGAGGGAGCCCATTATTTCTCGAAGCTGGACTTGAGGTCAGGATACTACCAGCTGCGGATCTAGGAGGAGGATATCCCGAAGACAGCCTTCAATAGCAGATATGGCCTGTATGAGTTCACCGTGATGCCCTTCGGGCTCACGAATGCACCGTCGGTGTTCATGAGCCTCATGAACCGGGTTTTCGAGGCCTACTTGGATGTGTTCGTCAAAGTATTCATAGACGACATCCTGATCTACTCTAGGACGGAGGAGGAGCACACTCGGCATCTAGCACTGACTCTGGAGAGGTTGCGGGAGCATCGCCTTTACGCGAAATTTAGCAAGTGTCAGTTTTGGTTGAAGGAGGTGGCTTTCTTAGGCCACATTATCAGCGGAGCCGGGTTGGCAGTGAATCCGGCAAAGATTCAAGCAGTTTGAGATTGGCCACATTTAAAGAAAGCCACCGATGTACGAAGTTTCTTGGGACTTGCCGATTATTACCGGAAGTTCGTGGAGGGGTTCTCTCAAATTGCCCTCCCCCTCACATCTTTGACAAAGGAGGCACCTTTCGTTTGGACCCCGTAGTGCCAGGCGGCTTTCCAGGAGTTGAAGGACCGACTTATCTCAACCCCTATTCTGGCCCTTCCATCTGGAAAGGAAGGATTCCAGGTGTATACCGACACATCATACCAGAGGATGGGAGCGGTGCTGATGCAGAACGGACACGTCATAGCATATGCCTCCCGCCAGCTGAAGACCCATGAGAAGAACTATTTGGTGCACTACCTTGAGATGGGAGCGGTCATTTTTGCTCTGAAGGTCTGGCACCATTATCTTTATGGAGTCCACTGCGACATCTACTCTGACCACAAGAACTTGAAATACGTGGACACGCAGAAGGAGCTGAATATCAAGCAGAGGCACTGGGTGGAGTTCTTAGCAGACTATCAGTATGAGATGCACTACCATCCAGGGAAGGCAAACGTGGTGGCCGACGCGTTGAGTCGGAGAGCTGCCACTTCCGAAGACGGGTCCCAGGTTATGTCCATGGAGCTAGTTCGGTCCTTCAGAGATATGCAGATATCCCTAGTGTCCGAGGATGATCCAGAGCTGTATTGGGAGTATCTGGCATCGATGGTGGCCATAGATGATATTCGGGATCGCATCCGGGACGGACAAAGGACAGATGCATGGGCAGAGCCGATATTCCGAGCCTTAGAGGAGGGTTCGACAGGAGATTATTCCCTGAGAGATGGATTGCTACATTTCAGAGGCAGAGTATTAATACCCGCAGGAGGCCGCGTTCGGGAGGACATCATGGCGGAGGCGCATTGTAGCAGATATTCTATACATCCGGGGTTCACCAAGATGACGGCAGATCTGAAGAAGATGATGTTTTGGCCAGGGATGAAGAAGGGCATTACGTACTTCGTGACCCATTGCGAGGCTTGTCAATTGGTGAAGGCGGAATGCAGGAACCCCGCAGGACTGTTGCAGCCACTCTCGGTGCCGGAGTGGAAGTTTGATGATATAGCTATGAATTTTATACATGGGCTTCCCCGGTCTCGGACGGGGAATGACTCGATCTGGGTGATTGTTGATCGATTGATGAAGGTGGCCCGCTTTATACCAATCAGGAAGGATGACTCGGTGGGAGTGCTAGTACGGAAGTTCGTGGAGCAGTATGTCCGATATCAAGGCGTGCCACAGAAGATAGTGTCGGACCGCGATGGACGATTTACATCCATGGAGTGGCGGTCAGTGCAGGCATACCTTGGCACCCGATTGACTTTTAGCACGGCCTTCCACCCTCAGACGGACGGGCAGACAAAGCGCACCAATAGGACGTTGGAGGATCTACTACGACTGTGTATACTGGACCGAGGGGAGCCGTGGGAGAAGATGTTACCGTTGGTCGAGTTCTCCTATAACAACAGCTACCAGTCCAGCATCAGGATGGTGCCGTATGAAGCCTTGTATGGAAGAAAATGCAGGACCCCGCTTTCTTGGGTTCATGACGAGGATCCGAAGGTGTTAGGATCGGATTTTATTGAAGACACCGAGGCTCAGGTGAGGCTGATCAGAGACAGGTTGTTAGAGGCGTAGAGCAGACAAGCTAAGTATTATGACGCCCGACATCATCAGGTGGAGTTTCAGGTGGGGGATCGAGTGTTTTTGAAGATCCGGCCCATGCATGGAGTTTCACGGGTGCGTTGCAGGAAGAAGAAGCTCAGCCCTAGGTATATGGGCCCTTACCGGATCCTGGAGCGGATTGGGCCCCTACCTTACTGGCTGGAGTTTCCACCAGAGCTAGCAGCTCTACACGACATCTTCCACATTTCTTCGCTGAGAAGGGCTCAACTACGCCCGGAGCAGCATATTTTGACCTCCGAAGGGCTGGTAGCTTAAGACCGATCTATTCACTTGGAGCTGGTTCGGATCGACGACAAAGGAGTACGCATCTTGCGCCGCAAGAAGATCCCCTTAGTCAAGGTTCTGTGGAGAAACCACGGTCAGGAGGAGCACACCTGGGAACCGCAGGACCTGAGGAGGTAAAAATACCCGGAGTTGTTCAGTCAGGTATACCTCACCACCTCTCAGTATACAATAAATTACCTTCTTGCATTGAACCGGTAGGACTAAGTAAGGGAAATGGAGAACCTAGGCATGCGCAGAAAAGTAGGGGCTAATCTTTTGTTTATTGGGGAGATTGTCTTCGTTTATAAAACAAGTAGTCTCGCTTCGACTCAACAAAAAAACCGTACGGGATGTTATAAGTTTAATTTATTTCGGTAAAAATCCCCGTAGGCTCAACCTCATTTTCGAGGACGAAATTTTTGTTTTGTTTATTGGGATTTGTAACATCCCATTTCCGGCTAAACCCCTAGGAGTCGGTTTGTTGTGATAGAATCCCTAGGAAGCCCAAAAATTGAAATACATCGACCGAGATTTCGGGTCACGGGTTGGTCATGCCCGTGACCGACCCGTCACGCCCGTGACCTAGGGTGTGACTCCTTCGACAATCGTCGATCTCAGGGAGGCGATCGTCGAGCGCAGAATTTTCAACCCGGGCCTGTCACGCCCGTGACCTAGGGCGTGACCCCTTCGACGATCGTCGATCTCAGCGCGACGATCGTCGAGCGCAGAATTTGCATCATGGCCCTGTCACGCCCAAGACCCATGTGTCACACCCGGGACCTAGGGCGTGACCCCCTTCGGCGATCGTCGATCTCAGCGAGACGATTGCTGAGCGCAGAATTTGCATCTTGGCCGGTCACGCCCGTGACCAACGTGTCACGCCCGTGACCAAGTGCGTGACCACCTTTAGACGATCGTCAATCTCAGATCGACGATCATCGAACTCAGAATTTTCCACTCGGGCCTGTCACGCCCGTGACCCACGTGTCACGCCCGTGACAAAGGCTGAAACGTCAGCCAGACTGGAAATTTCTGTAACCCAATTCATAATCAATTCTGATTATGGGAATTTACAGCAGGAGTAATTTTGGGCTGTTTCCTCCTTTAATTACTTAATAAGAATGAGAGAGTGAGGTCCAATAGGAAATCGCCACCTGGTAAACGCCTCTTCTTATTCCAACATTTCCTTCTCTCCACCATAACCGAAAAGCAATTCGTTAAGGGAGCTTTTATTGCCATGAATGATTCACCCTTCCCCCTCCCCACTTGGAGACCTATAACAACCTCCTTAGAGCAAAAGGAGAAGGTTACACTCTAGACCAAATGAATTAAGATTTCTGCTCTTGCTGTCGAAGAAGTTCGGGAACGCCACCACCGCGCCATGACAATCCGACGTTCATCTCGCCTTCAAACTGCGAACAAGGTCCTCCTCTACTTCTTCTCTTATGGGTAGATCTTAGGATCTTAGAAATGAAGTTCGTGCTCAAAGGAGCCGGACCTATCCTGCATTTTCATGGAAAACCATGAAAAAGATATTTTTCGGGTACGCCGGAAACCTCCACCTCCGGCGGCCAAACCACCGCTGGCCATCGCCTCGACGGAGGTGGTTATGGTCGTTGCTGGCCAGGGAAGTGACCGGACGGCCAACAACGGATCGCGGAAGAGCTACAGGAAATATAAGTTTTCTGTGTTCTGGTTTTCGTATTATGTAGAAGATGAACAGTAAATCCAATTTATAATATATAAATTATGTATATAGTACATAATGTAAAGTTAAATTAATTGAGTACATTTTGATGCTGCAAAACGAGGCACCTAGAGGCCGATTTAGGAAAAATTTGACCTGTCACGAAAGTTGTAACCCTTCGAGTCTAGATTAATTTAAAATTGGTTTCAACTCGTTTGGGTAAGCGGTTCAACCGCAGAACCCATTTTAATGTGGGTTGTACCTAGTGTTGGGCATAAATAAAAATGGATGCCCACGCTTCGTCCTTTGCCCAAATGACCTGAAATTTTGGCAGGGGGTTATCCTCAGCCATATCTAGAGGTTGTCCAAAAATGAGAATTTTTGGAGTTACTTTGTCTAAAGTTTCTGTTTTAATTTAATTAAGTTAGAGTAATTTATTTAAGTGGTCAAATGACCTCCAAACCCTCCCAAATTTTGGTGAGTGGTCCCTGGCTATAAAACTTAGTTCTGTACAAATTTTCAACTCACTTGGATTAGTTTTGGTTAGGGAGTCACCTATTCTTAACTAGGCAATAGTGAGGCATTTTTGAGTAAAAAGTGCACTAGAGGTTAGAATGGTCATATCACCTCAACAGAGACTGATATCTTGACCACTGACTTGTTGGTGTTATTATAACCCACTTGGAGAAAATAGTGTGGTTTAGGGTTGATTTACCCTAGGATCCAAGCTCAAACCCTAAATGGAGGGTTTTGAGGGTTGAGAAGGACATGGGGGCAATTGCTCTCGTATTGCCTTGAAACTCTGTAGAGTTGACATTAGCATGATAAGTATCATCTGAATGGAATCTTGGAGAATTTGGAGACAAGTAGATACCTCAAAACCTTAATCTTAACTTTAGGGTAAAATACTAATTAAGCACAATCCATGTCACTAAACTTTATCTAAAGGCTGTGAAATTAGGGTAGAGTAAGTTTTGGAGTGGGTAGAAGCTATAGAAATTTTACTGGAATTTTATGATGTTTATTTCTAGCACTTCATTTGTAAAGTTTATTATTGCCCTAATTGATGTTTTAATTATTTGGATCCTTCTGTTCATTAAAACACCATGCAATCTTGGAAATAAATGTTTTAGGTTAGAATGGTGACCCTTGAATTTTTGTATAATTTTTAGTTGAGTAAATCCAGTACTTCCTTCACAAATGTTAAAGAGGGGTTTTATGCTTTGAAAATTAATTAGGGATGATATTATTACTGAAAAATTATGAAATTGGGCCAATGCTATTTTTATGGCTTTATCTGCATATTATTATTTATTTATAATTTTTGGAAGAATATTCTCTGTACTTGGTTCATAAATAATGGAAGATAGTAAATATTGCTAAAATAGTTTTTTTAGCACCCTTTTGATGATAGAAAATTATGATACTTTGGATTTACCCTATTGAGATAACCTACTATTTATTATATATTTGCTGGACATCTTGCATGAGAACTTAGGGTAGTTCATGCTCAAACCAGTAACCCTTGGAATTTTTGAGGAAATTAATTAAATGCCAGATAAATTAGGAAAATTACCACATTCTGGATTTAGGCTATTTATATCATGATAAGTCTCTAGTAAATAGTTTAGGGCATTTGGATGAGTTTTGGGATCATTGCATAACCGGTTCGACATATAGTCTAGGTTGGTCTGCATATAGCAAATTTGTGAATTGCAATAGGACATGATCAGAGAAAGTCGTTGGAGTTAGTCATTTTGTCTGGGTGGACAATTGTGTATGATATCACAATAGGATGATATGAACAGTAGAGAGAAGTATTGATAGCTAGGGTTAAGAGGTGCTCGGGTTCGACGAAAGATCGTCTTTCCCGAAGAGAGGGAGGTTTAAAATCACCCTAGGATAGTCTATCGTAATATGAGAAAGGAATGGGTAAAGGGGATCAACCAATAACAATAAGTGCCTTGCGAAAGGGAATGATGGGCTTCAACTACAATCATAGTTCCTAGTGCCCTTTGAGAGCCCTTCACGGGGAATACTGGGGGCAGTCCTGGGTTAACGTAAACTGCAATAACAAACTGACAAGAGTAACTTAGTAATTAGGGTTGCACCTTTCACAAACACTGTTAGCACAGGAAGATTTATGGGAGCTTCGGCTCTGTTGGTTAAGAGACGGACGGAATGGTCCGGGGAGCTTCGGCTCGGTTGGTTAAGAGACGGCCGTTTTAGTCCGGGAGGCTTCGGCTCAGTTTTTGTGTGTTTACGATTAAATTTTCATGTGCATAAAAGGAATGAAAATTTAGGTGGTGGGTCTTCGGTATTGGAGGGTCGATGCACTAACGCCAATACGTTGACTCGACAAGTGTGGTTAGCACTTCGCCAACAAAAGTCCGGTGCGCCAGCTGGCAGGAGTACGCAGGAGTCTGCTTAGTGCACCAAGCGTTGAGGCGTACGATAGGTCTGACCGGTAGTGCTTTACTGGTTTAGAGGTGGGCGAGGCCCAACCCACCGCTTCCGTCTTCCACTACGGAGGTATCCTGGGAGGTAACGACTCCGAAAGGGCGAACTAAAGGTCTTTGTGTACAGAGTCGGGTGTGTGAGTTGCACTTGCATGTTTCATCATACCCACTTGCATGTCATAGCATAATCGATTCATTTAACCCTGACACCTAAAGTATAAGTGGTATGGGACGCTTATACATTAGGACCTGCAAAACGACCCCTTGGTCTATAAGCTTGTGTGGGCAAGTTTATAATTTAAGGTTAAATTTTATATATATATATATATATACTGCTATTTGATAACCGACACCCCAACGTATAAGTGGTATGGGATACTCTATACGATGGGAGCCTTGCAGAAGATCCCTTGGCTTATGCGCTTTTGCACATAAGTTAAGGTTACTTTTCCTACTTTCTGTTATTGACATATTTATTATAGAATTGCTAGATTAGTTCCGCTGCCACCTGTTTCTTTCATTAAATCTCCACCTTCATGTCCTTCCCTTTCTTCCTCTCCGCTCGGTACCTAGGAGCCATGGGGGAAGGGGTAGGGGAAGATAGGGCTTAGTCTTTATGACTAACGGTTTTCGAATCGCATCATTTTAGGGGATCGCGGAGCCCAGCACAGGGGAAGCAGCCCCAGAGACTGGTGCGCTTGGAGATGGGGCAGTCTAGCTCTGGAGTTCATAGAGCCGGGACCGTGAGTCTCGGCCTTGAGTAGTTTTGTTTTTGCTTCCGCATGAGCGTTTTGTAGTGAGGATATGATGTACCGGGCATAAGCCCGCATTTTTAGTACTCTGATTATTATTCTGTGGACACTCCGTTCGTGGAGTTTTTATTTTATATATGTGATTTACTTTTAGTGGACTTTCTCTTACTTCAATTATTGTGCTACCTTTCTGTGATCGAATTGGCCAGCAGAATCGGCGCCTTGTGGTGATGACCCTTCAGGACGTGAAGGTGTCACCGCAAAGCGGCGATTCTGGGCCTAAGACCCCAGGTTTTTAAAAAGAAAAAGGGGGGGGGGGTCTTACAAAGGATACATTACCGTTAGTGATCATACCGTAGCCTTTAGTGATTCCTCGGTCTGAACCTCCAAAGATGACCTTTGGTCTATTCAGTACTAGAGAGAAGTTCTGAAGTAGGCTTCTTGTCCCGGTCATGTGGGCAGAGCATCCACTGTCCAAATACCAGATTGGAGTTTTGGTGGCCTTTGGACATACCTGCAATCATAATCAGTTTGCCTTAGGAACCCAAACACGTTTGGGTCCTTGGTCTCGAGTTAGAATACTCCCCCTACGAGGATTAGCATTTTGAGTGGTCATCCTCATATTGCCAACCTGAGGAGTTGTAACATTTCTCGGATTAAACCAACAATCAATGGCAAAATGACCAATTCTGCCACAGCACCAACAATCAAACATGTTGTATCTTTTCCTTGGGTACTCCTGCTTGACCTTCTTGGATAGTGGTCTAGTAGGGGTTACATTCTTGGAGGAGGAGGCTTCATGATGATGGCAATCATATGATTTCTTGTCCTTCGCAGGCTTTTCCACAATGGGTTTTACCTTTGGTTCTTTCTTCAAGTTATGACCATGATCATAAGGATTATAGCCCTGCAGAATGACTTCTTCATAAGGTGCCTTAAAGACACTCTCACCAAAGTTTCTTGGGTGAGTCCATCCTTGGTAACGAGACTTTGGTTCTATATAAGTAGGCCTAGTTAAGTGGCCGTAGGATGAGTCAAGATCAAACTCATTAGTTAGGAAGATAACTTTCTTAAAGATAGTCTGATCTTGAGGGGCCTTCCCCTTTTCTTTGGCCGAGGTCTTCTTGGCGGTATTATTCTTTCTCTGAGCCTTATTCCTCCTATAAGATTTACTAGGAGGTTCTACATGGCCTAGCTCCGCACCCTTGGCCTTAGCTGAGAATTCAGTAACGAGAGGAAGGATGGTCTTAGGCTTCGAGAAACTTTCAACAAGTTTCTTTTCAGCATCAAGTGGTTCTTCCAACTCTTTGATGATTTTCTCTTTTAGGTGGAGGTGCTCTAGAGCCTTATTATATTCTTCAATAATGTTATTGATGTTCTCCTGGAGTGAGTCAGTCTTAGCGACTTCCTCTCTCAAGGTTCTCTCTTTAGCTTTTAGATACTTTATCTCTTTATCTTGAGTTTTCACGGCTCGTCTACATTTGTCGTAAGCCTTTATAAACTCCCTATACTGGGCCATGAGTTCAGACTCATCGCCAGAAGAGCTGTCCTCATTACCATGCTCAGAAGCTTCAGATTCAGAAAGAGGGGTGTGATAATTTACCTCCCCATTAAACTGAGGCTCTTCTTCATCTGTTTGAGCCATAAGCCCAAAGTAGGCTTCTTCTTCTTCACACGACTCAGCTGAGTCAGAGTCACTGAGAGTTTTGCCCTTATTGGCTATCAGGCTCTTCTCTATCCTCTTTTTTGTTGTATGTGGACTTCTTTTCTTCTCTCTTACCACCCTCCTTTTTCTTATGGCGGCAATCAGCAATGACATGACCTAGATTGTTACAACAATAACAAACTATGTCAGTCGAAATATGTTTATTCGGTTTAGAATTTTACCTGTTATGGCTACTAGAGGCTTTCTTTCGTTGATCACCGTCATGTCGTGATCTTTTGTATGAGGCATCCTTGCCTCTCCATTGCTTCTTTTTGTTCAATAATTTCTTGAACTGTCTTGAGAGCAGTGAGAACTCTCCTTCAGAAATCTTTGAGCGTAAAGTGCTTAGCTCAGATGATTCCAATTCACTTTCTTCTGGAGCTGGTGCTGGTGAGGCAGCTTTGCCCTTCTTTGAACTGTTTGCCTTTAAAGAAATAGACTTTTCCTTTGAAGAGAATTGACTTTTCTCTTCTTCAGCCTTTCTGGAGTTTATCTGTAGTTCATAGGACATTAACTTGCCAAATAGATTCTGAGGATCTGTTTTAGCTAACTTTCCAAATTCCCTGATGGCACAAACTTTGTTGTCCCATTCTTTTGTGAGTGACCTCAGAAACTTATCATTTAGCTCCCCATTAGTGAAGACCCGGCCATACACTCTTAGGCCGTTAACAATCTTGAAGAAATTCTCAAATGTATCACAAATGGTATCTTTAGGTCCTTGCCGGAAGGCTTCGTATTTCTGATTCAGGAGGGATCTTCTATCATCCCTCACTTCTTTTGTTCCTTCCATTAAAGTGACAAGGTACTACTACATCTCCTTAGCAGATTGACGGTGAATTAAGTTCTATAGCATCGAGTCATCGACTGCACTTGCTATTATATTCTTAGCTTTCTTGTCCAAAGAGACAAGTGCAATCTCGTCTTTATCAAGATCCATCAACTTCTTTGGAACTTGCTTAGTTGGATCTATTGTGGAGGTAGTCATGGGAATGTAAGGACCTTCTTCAACAATCATTAAGATCCTGTGATCCACAACTTCCATGAAAAATTTGATCCTTTCTTTCCATATGGGAAAGTTGTTCTTTATGCACAAAGGAAGCTTGGCAAAATCATTAGCCTTATCCATGCTTGGCATATCTCAAAAGACAACTGAAGAAGGAATAGATCAAGGTGTTAACCTTTTAGTGATTAACCTCCCTCAAAAACCAATTGAATGAGTTCAGTTGTCTACCTAAATCACCTATAGGGGGGTGAATAGGTGAGTTGTGCGTCTATTTACGGAATAAAAATTTTAACGATCTTGCACAAGAATCAAACAAGCAATCACAGACGACAAAAGATTTATAGTGGTTCCCCAACCTTGGGTACATCCACATTCCCTCACCGATCTAGTAAAACACTAGACTCGGCTACTCCACTATCTCAGATTGAAAATCAATCCTACGCCTCGGAACCAAGTTCCTACAATCTCGATCCAAATGGATGTACACTCGGAAGGTAAAACTTCCTATAATTCGGAGAAAAATCTCCTACAAGAATTGATAATAAAAAAATTGAAAAGACAAACAAATGATCTTCGAATCTTGAAATGTTCTGGCTGGATCTTCTTCTTTGAGAGTTGCGACTTTATCAGATTTATTAAAGAAGAACTCACGGCTAGAACGAGATCTGAAGATTTTTTTGACTTCACTCGATCGAAACGATGTTGGAGAAAGAATAACTCTCGCGATCAAGAAATCAATCTTTTGCCTGAATCCTTGAGTCGAAAACCCTTACTCTTGCACGATGAAGATCGGCGGCAGCGGCGGGTCTCGTTTTGGAAAGAGAGAGAGGATTCAGAGAACTTGAGAAAATATGATAGCCTGTAGATCCTTCTTTCTTGGTATTATGGTTAGTCGGTTGACATGACCTTATATAGGATCTCTCTAACGGTCATAATTAGTCTTAATGACGTACACGTAGACCAATCACATCATGTGATTTGAATATCCCCTCAATCTGGACTTAATAGAAATTCTGCAGAAAATGAACTTCATTTCTCGAGTGAAAAGGTATTTCTCGAGAAGTAAGATTTATTACTCGAGAAGAAGAATGAAGATTACTCGAGAAAGAGTTTCTGAAATTACTCGGGAAGAGGAGTTATTTCTCGAGAAGTAAAGCTCTACTCGAGAAGTAGAATGATGCTTCTCGAGGACAAAGACTTAGAAAAAATATTTTCTGATTCTTGAAAAGATTACTCGAGAATAGGAGTTGATTTCTCGAGAGAAAGAAAATTTCTCGAGAACAAAGAATAGCATTTCTCGAGAACTAAGGGTTGTTATCGAGAACTATACTTAGAAAATTTTCTGAGATATCAAATGAATACTCGAGAAGTAGAGAAAGAGTGTACTTGAGAACTAAACTTAGTTACTAGAGAACTAAATTAATACTACTCGAGAACTAAGGATAGTACACGAGTAAGGTGACTGATTACTCGAGAACTCAACTTTTTACTACTCGAGAACTAAAGGATTACTCGAGTAATGGACTTAGAGAATTTATATTTTTAAGAAAAAATTTCTTTTGAAAAAATACTCATCACCAACATTTCATCCTTTGATCCAAGTGCTTGAATATGAAATGTATCACAATAAAGAGGCTACACATGAGTCAACACCTTGGATCACATAATGAGCGATTACATTGTGTGGTCCTGTGTTTATGACCCACTTCAGACTGACATTGGTCTATACTTAGCAATAAAATCCTACAAACAGATAACTAAAATAGAATATCAAATACAACTTAATTCATCTTATTTCAAGGGCAACTTCTTGCAAATCTGTGTTATTGTGGATGCAATACCCAACAGGGAGCATGCTAACTAGATACGAAGGACCCAAGCAAGTTTGGGTTCCCAAGGCAAACTGACTTGTGATTGCAGGTATGTCTAAAGACCACCAAAACTCATATCTGGTACTTGGACAGTGGATGCTGTTGGCATATGACTGGTACAAGAAGCCTTCTCCAGAATTACTCACCAGTCATGAACGGGCCAAAGGTCATCTTTGGAGGTTCTGAAAGAGGAATTACTAAAGGCTACGGTATGATTACAAATGGTAGTGTATCCTTTTCGGATGTGGCTTATGTTTAAGGATTGGAACCCAATCTCATAAGCATAAGCCAACTTTGTGATAAAGGATAAATTGTAGAATTTCATGCTAATAAGTATTTGATAAAATCGGTTGATAATTTAGAAATGATTTTATCAGTCACTCGTAGTAGAAATATCTTTTGTTTGAATTTATTTGCATAGACCCTTCTAAACCAATGTGTCGTTCGGCAAAAGATAGTACGTCTTTTGGTGACAAATGACACAAGAGATTAACACATATTTATTTCAAAACTATTAATAAATTATTTTTTCTTAATTTAGTATGTGATGCCCCAAATGTCAAGTGCGCTAAAGATAGACATTGCCACGCATGTGTAAAAGGCAAGCAAAAAAGGGCTACCTTTGAAATCATTATTGGAAAAGACTCTAATAGGTGTATACACCAACTTCATATGGACTTGTTCCGTCCACTGCAAGTTATAAGTTTGGGAGGTAAGGATTATACATTGGTTATTGTTGATAATTACTCGCACTTTGCTTGGGTGTTCTTTCTAAAACACAAGTTATATACTTTTGACATCTTTACAAATTTTGTCTGGCAGATCCAGACTGAATACAACTGTTCCGTAGTCAAAATCAAAAGTGACAATGGAACTGAGTTCAAGTCTGGGGCCATGACAGAATTCTGTGAAAGCCTAAGTATATTTCATGAGTTTTCCTCTCCTCGTACTCCTCAGCAAAATAGAGTAGCTGAGAGAAGGAATAGAACACTTATAGAGGCCTACAAGACCATGTTGAGTGATGCCTCACTATCAGAATACTTCTGGCTGAAGTAGTCAATAATGCAAGCCATGTGTAAAATTGAGCACTCATAAACAAGAACCATAATAAGACACCTTACAAACTACTAAAGGGCAGAAAACTGTCTGTCTCATATTTTAGAATCTTTGGTTGTAAATGCTTCGTCCTTAACAATGGCAAGTATCATACCACTAAATTTAGTTAAAAGAGCTTTGAAGGTATTTTCATAGGGTATAGTAGTTATAGTAAGGCATATAGGGTATTTAATAAGAAAAACCTGGTTGTAGAAGAATCTATTTATGTTGTATTTGATGAGACGAGCTTGTAGCAAGGGAACTCTTCTAGTGTGTTCATTCAAGATGCAGGTTAAAAGATGAAAGAACTTAACATGGGTGAGCCGACTGAAGAAAAAGGTAAAAAGTTCATCAAGATCACCACTCAAACCCCGATTGGAGAGGTTGATGATCAAGATGAAGAAATCATTAAAGCTGATGAAGTCAATCATGTGGTTGAAGACACTCCAGATGTAAGGACTCTAGAGCTCAGACATCTGAAGGATCACCTAATGGACCAGATCATCGGAGATCCCCAGGATGGTGTCAGAACTCGTAGAGGTGCACCTAATGAGAATTTATATTTGAGTTTTCTCTCACAGGTTGAACAAAAGAAGTTTTAGGAAGCAAACTCAGACGCATCATGGATAATGGCTATGGAAGAAGAGTTGAATCAGTTCAAGCATTGTCAAGTCTGGATACTTGTTATAAGACCCAAAGGTAAGAACGTTATCGGGACAAAGGGGGCCTACAGGAACAAGATGGACGAGGATGGAACAATCATAAAGAATAAAGCTAGACTCGTCGCCAAAGGATATCAACAAGAAGAAGGAATCGACTTCGACCGGACGTATGCTCTAGTGGTAAGGCTGGAGGCCATCAAGTTGTTCCTAGCATATACTACACTTAAGGGCTTCACTGTCTATCAGATGGACTTGAAGTCTGCCTTCCATAATGGTGACATAAAGGAAGAGGTGTATGTGGAACAACCTCCAGGTTTCGTTGATTCTAACTTTTCTGATTTTTTCTATCTTTTATTTAAAGCTTTGTATGGTTTGAAACAAGGTCCTCCAGCTTGGTATGAGACACTGTCTAGCTTCCTTCTTGAGAACAAGTTCACAATGGGAAAAATAGATAAGATATTATTTCTTAGGGAAATAAAATGCAAGATTTTGCTAGTGCAAATCTATGTCGACAATATTATTTTTGTCTCTACTGACGACAACCTCTGCAAGAAGTCTTCAAAAATTTATGCATGGGAAGTTTTAAATAAGAAGTATGGGAGAGCTGAAGTATTTCTTAGGGCGTCAGGTGAAATAATCTGGAGATGGAATTTTTCATCTCCCAGACTAAGTTCACCAAGGAGCTAATTAAGAAATTCAGAATGGAGAACGCAACCTCTATGAGGACTTTAATGGGTTCAGTTGTGTCTCTAGACAAGGATGAGAAAGGGAAACCTTTTGATGAAACCAAGTATAGAAGCATATTTAGATCCTTGCTCTACCTTATTCCCAGTAGACAAGACATAATGTTCTCAACATTTGTATGTGCTAGATTCTAAGTGAACTGTAAGGAATCTCACTATGCTGCTGTAAAGCAGATTTTGAGATACCATAAAGGTACACCAAATCTTGGCTTATGGTACCCAAGAAGTAATGACAGCGAACTAATTGGTTTCTCAGATGCAGATTTTGCACGTAGTAAAGATGATAGAAAGTGCACTTCCGGGACTCGCCAATTCCTTGGAAGAAGACTCATTTCTTGGAGCAACAGAAAGCAAAATTTTGTCGCAATTTCAACGGCCGAGTCAGAATACTTTTCTGCCGACATTTGTTGTGCACAATTGCTTTGGTTAAAGAACCAACTTGAAAATTACAATATGCAAGTCAAAGAACCTCCTTTGTTTTTTGACTCCTCTAGTGCGATTGCAATTGCCAACAACCCAGTCTCTCACATATGGACAAAGCACATAGAGCTGCGATACCACTTCATCCAGGAGCATGTGGAGCATGGGGACATAGATCAACAATATGTCCCTACCGATTGGTAGATTGCAGATATATTCACGAAGCCGCTGGACGAGAACAAGTTCTTTTTCTTCAAAACAAAACTTGGAATGCTCAATAAAGAAGGATAGAGAAGGAGGACTCACAACATATCTCAGAGATCAAGGAATACGTCAAAAGTCAAAATTTCTTAAGTTCAGACTTAATTTCTCGAGTATGAAAATGACTACTCGGGTACTTCTTTAGACTACTCGAGAACTCAACAAGTCACTCGAGTAATACCACTCGAGTAATACCACTCGAGTAATGAGTTTCCTCTCGAGAAGTATAAAGATATCACTAGAGTACCAACATTCTCTCACTCGAGTACTGCTGGTCCACTCGAGAAATAGGAAGAAAATTTCTCAAATTCTGTTCAAATCTCTTTATTCACAACCCGAAGCTTATAACGCCATTTTCGCAGGTATGTTCGATTAATTACATCCTCAATCATCGATAGTTAAGGTTATATAAATAGAAAAAATTGATTTCATTTTCTACACAATTTCAAAAACCCTCTCTAACGACAAAGAAAGAAATTCCCTTCGCCTTCCATCACTGTTACAGAGCTCGCCGCCGTCGCCACTTCTAGCAGTCAATTTCTCTAGTTCTCTGGAAAAATGGCACCGTATTCCGAGCTTGGCATTGGCTGTGAACTCGTTGTCGCCAGAATTGCAAGAACTTTCAGATGATTTTAGAAATCTTCTTATTCTTCTCGACACCGCCGATTTGACCTTCGTTCTCCTTCAGCCCTGCAAGATTCTTTTTCCTGAAGTAGAAGAATTCTTTCAAAATGTCAAAGTGAAGAGAAATGACAAGGTTCTTAAGTCCAAGGTTAAAGGGATTCAGATCAAACTCACCAAATCCTCTATATCTACACTTCTTCGGCTACGATTAGTTGATGAAGAAGATGACCTAGCTTCTGAAGATTATGACAGGGCATATAGTTTCTGTGGAATATCTATGGTAATCAAGAACATTCACCATCCAGGCCTCAATGCTGAGGGAAAGCTTCTAGTTGACATTCTGGGAAAAGTCCGTCTATGCAAAACAAATTCCATAAGTTTCATCTCTACTGATCTCTTCTACATGATGACATCCATTATTTGCAGAAAGATGATTCAATTTGGTATGATTATTTTGGATAAAATAAGGGAAAGCATCGAGGCTCCCAACTTTGCCAGGGTCATCTCTCTGATGCTGCATGAGATAAATCCTCAAGTTTTTGATTTATCTAAAGGAACCACCCTTCACCATATGAAGAAAGTATAAATCTCTTCTATTCAGAGATTAGAACTCAAGTTACTGAATCCAGCCTATGCTTCCCAGGCTCAATATCATCCAGTTTTTGAGGACAGGACCCCGTCTCCCTCTCTACCTCATACTGCTAGAACATCTGGTGTAGCTGCTGAGGGGGAGCCTGCTCCTTCTGTTCAAGAGGAAAGAATTCCTACCCCTCCTGCTGCTGCTTCTCTCCCTCCAACCACTCCTGAAGAAACTCCATCAGATGCTCAAGTATAAGAAACCATTCTCTCTACTGCAGAAGAAATCAATAAGATGATAGAAGAACTAAGTTCTGATGAGCCTCTTCCTCCCCTCCAGAAAGAACAAACTCCAGTACCTTCACCCTCTCCTATTCAATCAGAACCTGAATCCCCTATACACAATTCTCCTGCTGCTAACATAGAGCAAGAAGAGACTATTCTGAGTTCTGATGATATCGAACAATTCCCTAAACCAGCTGAAGCTCCTCTGAAGAGCTTGGACTTTACTCTTCCCACCATCCTTGGTGAGGAAGGAGATATTCTGATTCACACTTCTAAAGCTCGGAGTTCAGTGTTATTTGAAGAGATTGCTCCATGGACTGCTCCTCCTCCTCCTCTAGTTGTTCAAGTTATAACTCCAACACCTACTGCCAATGATATTCTGGGTAAGATAAGACAAATGCTCTTAGAATAGAGAAAGTATTTTGATGATTCTATGAAAGTTGTCACATAAAAAGTTACTACCTTAGAGCAAGAAATGAGCCAAGGATTTGCAGAAATCCATTACAATACAGATGAGCTGAAACGCTTGTTCAAGATAGGTGGAAAAGCACTAGACCACACCATCACTAGTGTTGTCCAGGTGATGGACCAATCAGTTACTCTGGCTAACAATCAGATTCAGTTAGAAAAGAAGGCTCAAGAGCACAACCTCAAGATTTGTGAAGAGGTAGGAAAATTCAAAGATGATGTTATAGCTACCCTCTATGTATAAGTCAGAAAGGGGGAGAGTCTAGTCAAAGAGAACTTAGAAAAATCAGATGCTAATGTGAAAAATCTTTGGACTGCCAATATGAATGAAATTCATACTACTGTACATAATTAACTAAATGGTGTAAAATTTCATACTTATGATACTATAGTGTGGATGCACAACCAGATCTTCCCTGAATTTCAAGCAAACCAGAATATTATTCCTCATCATCTCAATCCTCATGCTCAACATCAGCCAGCTCAAATGCCTGCTCCTCAACCTATATTCTTTCCAAGGCCTGAAGGCTCAAAAGTTCCTCCTCCAAAATCTTATGCACAGGTTTGGGAAAAAGATATACCTCAAGATCATCCTGAAGTACAGACCCCCAAAAGAAAAAAATATGGTGACGGAGCTTCTGCCAGCAGGTCCTTTCCAAATCCAGAGGCAGTGACAAGAAAAGCTCAGGATTTTGTAGAGATCTGGAGTCCTACTTCAAAGTCACTGATCCTTGATACTCTAAAGTTAGTTTTGGACTTTAATGAGAATAGACATGATCATTACAACTCCCATGAGTGGGACTTGTATGAGAAATCTATGACCAAAAGAAGAATTTATGATCGATAGCATGGAAGGAATAATGTTGTTGTACCTCCAAAACTTTCTAAAAACTACCCAAAGCCATTCAGCTATTAGAGAAGGCAACAAGAGAAGAAAGACAAACTACAATAGCAACATCAGCATCAAGCTGAAGAATGATCAAAGTTCTAAGATTGAGGATTGAAATTGTGTAGAAATGAATTTTGGACATTCCTATTTATATAATTCCTTAATTTTGATGATCTATTCTTTGTCTTAAATTTTTAGCATGTTACTCTATTTTTTGTCCTTTATATCTAGCCTTTTTACTTGTTTATGTTGATATAATTCACCTTAGTGTAAAGGGTTCTGACTTCTACAAATAGGAGGATATTGTTTGGTAGTGTATCCATAATAACCTAGATTTTTATGAAGTCACCCTTAAACTAAGATGAATTAAGTTGTATATGATGTATTGTTTGAGTTATGTGTTTGCAAGACTTATTGCCAATTGTAGACCAATGTCAGTCTACAATGGATCACTAAACACAGGACAATACAATGCAATCCCTCATTGTGTGATCTATGGTGTTGACTCGTGTGTAGCCTCTCTATTGGGATACACTTCATTTTCAAGTACTAGGTTTGTTGGAGAAAGACCTGTTGCTGATTCCATTGAAGAAAGGAAAATTTTCATAAACCAAAATTTTCTAAGTGTTTCACTCGAGTAGAATTCTAGTACTCGAGTAGAATATTTAGCTGTACTCGAGTTAGACTAGTTTTGATTTCGAGTAAAGGAAATGGTTCTCGAGAAGTTTGAATCTACTTCTCGAGAGGACAAGTCCATTACTCGAGTAGACTTCTTCTCTTTCTCGAGTTGACAGATTTTCCTTATCAAAAAATTTTCTAAGTATTATACTCGAGTAGTCAAGCTCACTATTCGAGTTGATCAATACTTTGACTAGAGTGACAGAATGAAAGTTCTCGAGTAGTGTCTACCCCTCTCGAGTAGTGAAGTTACAGTACTCGAGTAGTCTATCTACTTCTCGAGAAGTCTAGATCCAGAACTCGAGTAACCAATTTTCTTTCCTAAATTCATTCTAAGTCTTGTTCTCGAGAAGTTCACTTCCACTTCTCGAGTAACATTTCTAGCACTCGAGTAATCCTCATTCCACTCGAGTGATTGAATTCTGTCTTGAAATTTCCTGAAGTTCTTCTTCTCGAGCAGTCTGATATTGCCTTCTCGAGAACCCGTTTTAGTACTCGAGTAGTTCTTCCTTCACTCGATTAGTTCTTCCTTCACTCGAGTTATCAAGTAATCTTTTCAGAAAGTTTTTTAAGTCCTGTCAGTCGTGTTTTACTAATGACTTAACGTGATTGGTCCACGCGGTCGTCATTAATGTTAATTATGACTGTTAGGGATTTCTTATAAAAGGTCTTGTCATTACGACTAACCCTAAGCGTGTAAAAGAAATATTCTAAGAATTCTGAATCGGAATTCTCTTTCCTAATCGGAAGTCGTCGTCGCTCATCGTACAAATCGCCAAGGGATTTCGTTCAAGAAGATTCAGACCAGTCGACTTGCAGATCAAGATCATTTTCAATCTCTACATCTTCTTTTTGATCATTTAAGTCAAAGAATTTTAGATCTAGGATCCTGTCGCGTCTTCTTCAACAATTTCTGATAAAGCTGCAAGTTCAAGAAGGAAGACCTAGGCAGAAATTTTCCAGATCTGAGAAATTTTACAGTGTGTATTTCTTAAATTCATTTTATTCTTGTAGGAAATTATTCTCCGAGTGTAGGAGCTTTGTTCTCCGAGTTATATGAAGTTTTTATCTTCCGAGTGTAGATCCATTTTTGTGGATGGAGTTGTAGGAACGTTGTTCCGAGCAGTAGGATTGTTTTAAATCCAAGAATAGTGGAGTAGCCGAGTCTAGCGTATTGTTAGATCGGTGAGTGGAAAGTGGGCATACCCAAGGTTGGGGAACCACTATAATTCTTGGTGTCATTTGTGATTACTTGGTTATTTCTCTATGCATTGATTGCTAAATTTTTTATTCCACAAATAGACGCACAACTCACCTATTCACCCCCCTCTAGGTGATTGAGGTAGACAACTTAAACACTTTTCATTAGTCCTTGGACTGCTCAGGGCATACCCATTGAAGAGCTCTCGGTGGCATTAGGAACTATGATGGGCTAAATCCCAAAGCTCCCTTTCTCAAGGACACTTACTTTTATTAGTGTTTACCCATTATTAATACCAACTCTCCATGTTGCTCATGATTGATCATGATAACTTAAGGTATTATTGGGAGAACGACGGTCTTCCGCAAGTCTCCGTTCTAATTACTTTCCTTCGGCTTTGTACTCTAACACTCGTTACTGTGTAGTGACCCACTTGACACTAACCAGGATTTCAACTTCCCAATATGCTTCTCAATACAACCATCTATCATATCCCCTATGGCTCCTAATGTTATGTGTTACATTTGCTAAGGATAACTCATGACCTAATGTTAACTCGTATAAGATGACTGCCAATTCCTTGGGTCAAATGCCCCTAACTATTTATCATGGGTTTGTAATGAATGCAATATTGATCATTCAGAATTTCAACATTTTTACAATAATTTTGGACCAAAATTTAAATTAATCAATTAAGTGTTCTAGGTCACTTTGAACATGAACTACTCTAACTAGTGGTCCATTGTGTCTAAATAAATTATCTGAGGTTCATCTAGGTTAAAAATGTCTGTTCATCAAAAATCATGTTTTTCCAATTTGAGTTTCCATATATTTCTATTTATGATAAATCCGTAAATAATCCATTTTTCGAATGAAGTACTTAAAATATACAACCAAAAATCCCTAGAAAATTACTGGTGATAAAAATTGATATAATAATACTTACAACAGAAATTCATGATCCTAGTCCGTGATTTGCCTTACCATAATTTCATATTGACATTATTACAAAAATACCACTACTTAGGTTTTCAGCATATATAATCATCCAAAAATTCTCAAATCATTATACTAGGTTTGAATCACAGAAATAGGATGCTAAAAAGTTAGCCATAATTTTTCAACAGTATTTTTCCTTACTTTTAAATTAATTTCCCAAAAGGGTAAAATTATAAATCTAATATATACACAAGATATAATCCTCAAATAGACTTATAACTTCTTTTTAGAGATGTAAAATGTCCTATGAGGGCATGTATCAAAGTTTTAGAATTTTACAAGGTCAGTAGACCTATATCTTATTTTTATTTCTACACGGTCTTATCATCCATTAATTCGAAATAATGGGATTTTTGTTCCCAAAAATCCCACTTTTTATATGGGAGGTGTAATTCATCCCTATAAGCCTCTGTCCAAATTCCCATGGACATTCATTGTGCCAAATGGGCTAACTTCCCATTTTTATATTTGGCACCATATATTTACAAATCTACCTCCACCATGAATGTTGGATTTCCTCAACATACAGAGGTCCAAATGGCCTGAAACTTTTACCATGGTCATAGAATGATCCAATAACCATGTAATCAAAATTTGGAGGCATTTGGAAAAGAGAATCTTCCTATATTCCATTTATTTAATAAACGATATTTCTATTAAAACTATAGAATAATACATCCCAAAAATTCTGATTTTTATACTAGACCTAGTTCTAGAATAAACACATGCATGTCCAAAATTTCATGATATGTGGACTTAGGGTTTGGCTTGGGCACTCATTTAAACATTTACCTTAGCGTAGGACTAGTATTAGTAGAATGGCCCTACAGGGAGCAATATTTGTCCAAATTTCAAGTTTAAGGTGTCATATAAAAGTTAAGACATATATCTACCTTTTTTATGTTGGGCATTATTTAAGAAAATGCTTCGAAGAGGACTAACTAATCTATACAATGTGACTGTATAATCTGGGACAGAAAATAGACTTTTTATTATTCCATAAAAATTCAAGGGCATCGGTTCATCTTCTCCAATGAGCCTATGGTCCAAATTTCCCCAACCTGGACCAGCTAGATCTTCTATTTTCCGACCTTCTAGCTGCCACAACTGCCGGCGATTGTCACCACCACCTCCATTGAGGTGGCGGCAAGCGTTTCCCAGCGATGTGGCCGTCGGAGGTGGCTCCTCCGGCGAACCCGAGCAAGAAGAAATGCTCGACATGCTCCCTCTCACATGGAATCAGGCTCATTTGAGCCCGATATCTCTCCTAAAAGATCTAGACAGCTAGCATAGAGGTAGGGGATGAGAAACGGACCCTTAGACGAGCGTGATGTCGGGTTTGGTGGTGATGCGCCATGGCCGACCCTTACTCTGGCGAGCTAGCTCATTTGATGATTCCTCCGTCTAATCCTCTACTCCTTAGGGTTTACTGAAGTTGATGGTGGGGTGTAATGGAGGCGAGGCTGGCTGGTATAATGCCTTTGACTTAAATGAAGTGGTTTGGAATGGGCGGTCATCGTTGAGCATGATTCTCCCCCCATGCCGCCACGTGTCAGCCATGTAATAGACCGCCAATTATTGCAAAAAAATTGTTTTCTTGAAATGAGGAATAGGTTTGCTGTAGAGATAGATCCCAAATGTCCCATCACTATTTTATCCTGAACCTGGTTTAGCCAGTATAAAAATGAACCGGCCAACACAGTTTTTTAGAGAAAAATTCCAAGTCCAAAAGCATTGAGTTGTGTGGACACCACTGAACACCGCGTTGAGTGGTATTGACACCACTCAATGCCGCCAGCAATCTTCAGTCAAGGAGTTGAGTGGAGTCGACACCACTCAACGCGCATTGGGTGGTGTTGATACCACTCAATACCGCCAGTAACTTAAGTCAAGGCCTTGAGTGGTGTCGACACCACTCAACGCCGCCAACAACTTAAGTCAAGGCATTTAGTGGTGTCGACACCACTCAACGCCGCGTTGAGTTATGTTGACACCAGTCATTGCCGCTAGAAACTTAAGTCAAGGCATTGAGTGGTGTCAAGAACAGTCTACACTAAAGTCATCCTGTAACGTCTATGTAAAACGACATCGAGAGCATTGAGACCACTCAATGACATGTTGAGTGGCGTAGAGTTCACTCGATGCTTCATCTAATGGCATCCGGACCTCTCGACGCCTAAATTTTCCCGAGTCTTGTAAGTTAAATTCATCGAGATCACTCGACACCTTTTCACATGGCTTCGAAATTCCTCGATGCCTAAATTTTTCCCGAGTTTTTTCTAAGTTAAATTCATCGGGATCACTCGACGCCTTTTCACATGGCGTCGAAATCACTCGACGCCTAAAGTTTTCACGAGTGTTTTCTAAGTTTAATTCATAGGGTGGTGTCGTGTTCCCTTGACTAGCTCAAAGCTTCCCGATCCTGAGTCAATTCTCTTGACTCAACACGTGTGTGAGGGGTCTATCACAAAATGGGATGTTACAAATCCCAATAAACAAAAAAAAAAATTTGTCCCTGAAATTCAAATTTGGGTCTACGGGGTTTCTATGCACAAGAATTTTAAGAACTTTAAGCATAATTAAAAAGGTACCTGAGACGAAAAGCTCCAGGTACCATTCACGCATCAGATCCATCATCTCCCACGTGTGCTCCTCCCATCCGTGGTTGGACCACAACACCTTGACCAAGGGAACCTTCTTATTCTACAGTACATGAGCCGATGTATCATCGATTCGGACTGGCTCTAAACGGACTGATTTATCAGGTGCTATCGGACCTGCTGTAGTGATAACATGCTTCTCTGGCCTAAGGAGAGCTCTTCGAATCGAAGAGACATGGAAGACGTTGTGCAAGGTACCTAACTCTAGTGGCAGCTCCAGCCTGAAAGCCAAAGGACCGATTCGCTTCAGGATCAAGTATGGTCCCATAAATCGAGGGCTGTGCTTCTTGTGCCTCCGCACTCACGAGACACAAGGCACCGAATGTATCTTTAAGAACACACTTTCCCCCACCTGAAAATCCACCTTCTAATGTCTTGCATCGTAGTACTTGGCATGCCTACCTTGTGCCTTCAGCATCGGATCCCTGATTAGCCGTATCTGAGCATCCGTATCCTCAATATAATCCGACCCGAGTGCCTTGGGGTCCTCATCCTAGACCCAAGTCAGTGGTGTCCGGCATTTCCTGCCATATAGAACCTCATATAGTGTCATCCCAATGCTTTCTGTGTGATTGTTGTTGTAGGAGAATTAAATCAGGGGAAACAGTCTCTCATAGGGTTTCCCCGTGTCTAGTATACATTGACGCAATAGATACTCCATAGTCCGGTTGGTCCGCTCTGTCTGGCAATCGGTCTGCGGATAGAAAGCGGTGCTAAAAGAAAGCTGAGACCCAAGTATGCCTGCACCGCTCCCCACTCACTAAAAGTGAACTGACCGTCACGATCCAAGACAATTGTCCTGGGGATGCCGTGGTACTTAACGAACTGTTCCACAAACAACCTCACCAAAATAGTAACTAGGTTCTCCTTCCTGATTGGTATAAACCGGGCTACCTTGGTCAGTCTATCGACAATGACCAATATAGAGTCGTGCCCAGAGCAGGAGCGAAGCAATCCGTGCACGAAGTCCATAGCTATATCCTGAAAAATTCCACTCTGGCAATGGTAATGACTGTAGTAACCCTCCCTAGCTCTTGCACTCTGTCTTTACCCGCTGGCATGTCTCGCAATGTCTCATATAATATATGATCTCACTCTTCATCCCGGGAAAGTATATGCTCCTCCGCAGATCCGCTATCATCTTGGTGATACCGGGGTGCACTGAGTACTGAGAATAGTGTGCCTCCCTGAGTATATCCTCCCAGACATCGCCTCTTGCAGGTATATAGACACGGCCATGAAACTGAATGAGGTCATCACGCAAAGAATAGTCCTCGGACTTTCCCCCTTCAAAGGCTATAAATACTGGATCCAAATCCACATCCAGTCACTACTATGTCCTAATGCTATCCCATATGTCACACTCGATGACCAAGGAGTTCAAGTTCTCCTGATAAACATTCGGCTCGGCTCTGGAAACCATAGTAATGTGCATATCCTCCAGCATCCATAAGAGCTCCATAGCCATCACTTGGGGCTCCGATCCAGTAGTGCTGGCTCTCCTGCTCAAGGCATCCACCACGGTGTTCGCCTTCCCCGGGTGATAATGCATCTTGTAGTAATAGTCACAAAGAAACTAAAGCCATCTCCGCTGGAGCAGATTTAGATCCTTTTGCGTGTCAATATATTTGAGGTTCTTGTGATCTGAGAAGATATCACAATAAACCCCATACAAGTAATGCCTCGAAGTCTTTAATGTGAATATCACAGCCATGAGCTCCAAATCATTATAGGGCAGTTCTATTCGTGCTTTTTCAGCTGTTTCAAAGCATACGCAATAACATGTCCATGCTGCATCAGGACTGCACACATCCCCTGATATGATGCGTCAGTATAAATGTTAAATCCTTCCTTCCCAGATGGAAGTGCAAGGATGGGTGAAGAGGTGAGCATGTCCTTCAACTCCTGGAACGCTGCTTCACACTTCTGGATCCATGTAAACGCCGCATCCTTCTTCGTCAAGGACATGAGGGGGAGTGCTACCCTTGAGAACCCCTCCACAAATTTGCGATAATATCCCGCCAGTCCCAAGAAACTGCGTATATCTGAAGCTAACTTTGGTCGCGGCCAATCTCGAACTGCATGTACCTTGGCCGGGTCCACAGCCAATCAAGCTTCACTGATGGTATGTCCCAAGAATACTAGCTCCTATAGTGAAAACTGGCACTTAAAGAACTTTGCGTACATCTGATGCTCCCTCAGCTCGCCCAACACTAGTGCCAAATGTTTGGTATACTCCTCCTTTGTCCGGGAGTAGATCAGAATGTCGTTGATGAAGACTATAGCAAATCTATCCAGGAATGGCTCAAAGATACGGTTCATAAGACTCATGAATGTGGAAGGTGCATTCGTGAGTCCGAAGGGCATCACCAGCAACTCGTATATGCCGTACCGAGAACTAAAGGCTATCTTTGGGATGTCCTCCTCCTGAATATGCAGCTGATAGTACCCGAACCTCAAATCCCGCTTGGAGAACCAAAAGGCTCCCTATAGCTGATCAAAAAGCACGTCACTCCGAGGCAACAGATACGTGTTACGGACTGTCAACCGTTTCAGCTCCCGGTAGTCGATGCAGATCCACAAGGATCCATTCTTATTCTTAACGAATAACACCGGTGCTCCCCACAGTGATGAGCTAGGTCTGATAAATCCTGACCCCACTAGCTCCTGTAATTAGGTCCTGAACTCCGCTAGCTCCTTGGGGGCCATCCTATACGGTGTCCGAGATACGGGCTTCTCTCAAAGCACCGACAGAATCCAAAAGTCCATATTCTTAGTTGGTGGCAATCCGTGCAATTTCTTCGGAAATACATCGGAGAAATCCCTAACCACCGGGATATCAACAATAGAAGCTTCTGCTCCCGCCATCTCAAAGTAGAAAATGTATACCTCCTCCCCTTGCTTATAGGCCATGACAGCCTGTATAAATGATAATAGAAGGTATGAGATTGGTCTAATACCTTCAATGATGATGTCGGTGTCCCCATGCTGTAAGGTGATCCTCCTTGACGGGAAATCGATCTGGGCATAGTTCTAGTGCAACCAAGTCATGACCAAGATCAGATCGAAGTCCGGCATTCTCAAAATCATCGCTGGCGCTTCGAAGGGCTTTCCTCCAATTTCTGCCTCCATGTTACACTTTGCAGATGATAATAACTCTGATCTGTCTGGCAGACGCACCCTCTTGGTTACGCATGTGAATCGGTCTATGCCCGCTAGTCCTTCAAGGAAGGCTTCTGATACAAATAAGTGTGAAGCACCCGTATCGAACAATGTATGAGCGGGCTTGCCGCTGATAAAGGATATGCCTGGGATTTTTGTTTGAATTATAACATGTTTGTTGTTCAAATAAGGTTGGCAAAGTACTATAAAATGAAAGCTAGAATGCGAATAATTTTAAGTACCCGTAATAGCCTCCTCAGGGTTTCTTGGCTCGGCGAGGTCCAAAGCATAGATCTGCTCCTGACTATGTCCTCTACCATAATGGCCTCGACCTTGTCCTTGACCTCGCCCTTAGCCTCAACCCTACTATGCCGGAGGGGCTACCAGAGGTGGAGTAGGAGGTGGTGGTGGATGGATCTGCTAAGGACATTCAGCTCTCATGTGCCCCGACTATTGGCATCTAAAGCAAATCACCGGCCGGTGGCCACGGTCATCCTGTCTCCTCGGGTCATGTACCTGTAGTGGTTGGGGAGCTAGTACTGCAGGAGGCCCATGCTCCTGCCTATAGTTGGGATGATAAAGTCCCTGACCCTTCTTATAGCTCATCACTCTGCCACTCTTGGAGCCCCTACTACTCTCCCCAAGGGATGACCCATCCAATGGTCTCTTTTCCCTGTACTGTACCATCAGCTGGTCTGCCTCCAGCTTCTTAGCCATCTCTATGATCTGCGTCGAAGTGCCATGGGAAATAAACAATAGAGCCTGCCTGTTAGAGTCCTTAAGCCCCCAATAGAACCTCTTTATATACCTCCTATCATTCAGATTGTGTATCCCCGAGAACTCGTCCAAATGGGAAAATTCCCACTGGTACTCTATCATTGATCTGTTCCCCTTCTTGAGGTTAAAAAATCTCTCCTCTAACTCATCTCTACCTATAAAAGAAATGAAGTGATCCAAGAAGGCCTCGCTGAGCTCTTCCCAAGAGATATCTGACAGCTCTCTTTCTGCATATGTTGAGTCCCGCATAGACATCCACCATCTCTTCGTGTGAGCATCCAGTGTAGAACTCACCAAAGGAACTGCCTGCCTGACAGGGTAGCTGATGTCTGCAAGCTTCTCTTGAATGGCCTCGAGCCACTCATCAGTCTTTACCGCATTATCTGTCCCGTGGTACATTGGCGGGGACAGATTCTTGAAGGCACTCAGCCAATTTGATCCCGGGTTTGGCTGATGGGCCGGATCCTACTGGTCCCTGAAGGCATCGAGGATGGACATCAGAGTCTGCCTCATCTCCAACTGCTAGAAAGCTGTGGCAGCCGAAGGGGGAGGGATCACATCCTGTAGTACATCGACTTGTGGAGGCTGTATAAATGTAAGGTTTATATTAGGATTGGCCTAACTCATTGCTTAACTGGACTATTTTTTATGACTTTTACATATGGGCACACCATCGCTTCAACTGCATAGTTTGTACGCAAACCAATGCCCGAGCGGGGTGGTCCAGTGTTGTGGACTGCTCTCGCAATGATCGTTCGTTGAGTGATACTAGTTTGTAAGACCCCCACCCCCTTACCTGTGAGGAAACCCGGTCTTATTCCTAGAACTGCCGCCTTACGGTGATACTTAACGCATATGGGCTAGTCGACACTACAAGACGTCAATCCTGCCGGCTAGTATGATTATTCAACCTATCGGCCAATTGAGAAGAGAAGCAATTATACATCATGTCCACATCACAGAATCATCATAATATAAGTAAAATGAGAGATCCTATAGTCCACAATGAGTACAGAATGAAAGAGAAAAGGGCTTATTCCCAGTACATAGTAATCAATATCTCTCTCACAAAATATAACCAAGAGAAAGCTTATCTGTCATCAGTACACGCGTCATCACCTGACGCTGGGTTGTAGTAGAAGTAGTAGTAGGTGGCGTCAGCTCTTGATGTCCTGCCACCTCGTCCTGCTGGTGCTCCAGCTCCTCGAGCTCTTAAAATGATATGGTCACAACCGACCGTTAGTCATAAAGACTAAGCCATTTTGTCGTCGCCTCACCCCCGCGACTCCTAGGTACCGAGAGGGAGGACGAAGCGGAGAACAACAAGGGGTATAAAAGGAAAGCAGGTGACAGTGAATCTAATCTATAAATATTATGTAATAACAAATATATCTCTACTCAAACAGTTCTACATGGTACAAGTAAGGTAAGAAAGAACTGTATTGAAAAGAAATGTTATAATAAAAGTAGAGAACGGAGCAGGAAATAAGCTATCTACTTCTAAACTATCATCACAGGAGTACCTTAACTTATATGAATGCCCATACAAACTTATAAGTTAAGGTTTCACAAATTTAACTTATCATATAAAAGGGCCCATACTAATTTATATGATAAGGATCTATGGTGCGTATGTCTTAAGTATGTATGTATGATATGGTATGCGGGTTATGATTTATACAAGTGCAACTCACCCACACGACTCTGTGTGCACAGACCTTTAGTTTCCACTTTTTGGAGTTAGCTTAACTCTCAGGTACTACCATTTTAGCTATGGCAGCAGTGGAGCGGGCATCTCCCCTCCTAAGCGGGTATACACACTATAAGGAATAGACCTTCCGTATGCCTCTGAAGAACACACCATAGTCACCACGTACTAAACCGCTGGCTAGTCCACCAGACTTTTAGGTCGGGTGTGCGTTTTCGGGGATTGTCCTTCAGACCGCAGTATAAATAACCTACTAGCCCCTCAAACCCTCACACCTCACCTGAGTCACTGTACTACCATCTGTGTGACGATTGGCCGAGTACCGCATGACCCGCCACTAATATGTTTTATGCACATGTAATTTATTTCCAACCCGGGCCTCCAGCTCACAGGACAAAACCCGTCCTGTATCCAAACATCTGAGCCTCCAGCTCAGAGGACAAAACCAGTCCTGTAACCTCCAACCCTATACGGGTGAGATTGTCACATCATTCCCTTAACCTATTAGACTAGTCTTATCTAATGCTTATTAGGCATAACAACTAATGGTTAGTCCTTGGACTGCCTAGGGAATACACGTTGAAGGGCTCTCAGGGGCACTGGGAATTATGATGGGCTGAAGCCTAAAGCTCCCTTTCTCAAGGGCACTTACTTTTATTAGTGTTAACCCATTATTAATACCCAACTCTCCATGTTGCTCTTGAGTGATCCTGATGACTTAAGGTATTATTGGGAGAATGACGGTCTTCCGTCGGTCTCCGTTCTAATTACTTTCCTTGGGCTTTGCACTCTAACACTCATTACTATATACTGACCCACTTGACACCAACCAGGGTTTCAACTTCCCAATACGCTTCTCAATCCAACCATCTATCATATCCCTTATGGGTCCTAATGTTATGTGTTGCATTTGTAAAAGATAACTCATGAACTAATGTTAACCCGTATGAGATGACTGTCAATTCCTTGGGCCAAATTCCCCTAACTATTTATCATGGGTTTGTAATGAATATATTATTGATCATTCAGAATTTCATCATTTTTATAATTATTTTGGACCAAAATTTAAATTAATCAATAAAGTGATCTAGGTAACTATGAACATGAACTACCCTAACTAGTTGTCCATTGTGTCTAAATAAATTATCTGAGGTTCGTCTAGGATAAAAATGTCTGCTCATCAAAATTCATGTTTTTCCAATTTTAGTTTCCATATATTTTTATTTATGATAAATCCGTAAATAATCCATTTTCAAAATGAAGTGCTTAAATTATTCAACCAAAAATTCCTAGAAAATTACTGCTGATCAAAATTAATATAATAATAATTATGACAAAAAGTCATGATCCTAGTCAGTGATTTGCCATATCATAATTTTATATTGACATTATTACCAAAATGTCACTGCTTGGGTTTTTAGCATATATAATTACTCAAAAATTCTCAAATCATTATAATGGGTTTGAATCACAGAAATAGGATTCTATAAATTTTTCCATAATTTTTCAACAGTATTGTTCCTTAATTTTAAATTAATTTCCCAAAAGGGTAAAATTGTAAATCTACTATATACACAAGATATAATCCTCAAATAGACTTATAACTTTTTTCCAGAGATGTAAAATGTCCTATTAGGGCATGTATCAAAATTTTAGAATTTTACCAGGTCAGTAGACCTATATATTATTTTTATTTCTACACGGTCTTATTCTCCATTAATTCAAAATAATAGGATTTTTGTTCCCAAAAATCCCACTCTTTTTATGGGAGGTGTAATTAATCCCTATAAGCCTTTGTCCAATATCTCATGGACATTCATTATGCCAAATGGGCTAGCTTCCCATTTTTATATTTGACACAATATATTTACAAATCTACCCTCACCATGCACGTTAGATTTCCTCAACATATAAGGGTCCAAATGGCCTGAAACTTTTACCATGGTCATATCATGACCTAATGGCCTTGCCATTTAAATATGGAGGAATTTGGAAAAGAGAATCTTCCTATACTCCAATTATTTAATAAACGATATTTCTATTAAAACTATAGAAAAATACATCCCGAAAATTCTGATTTTTAACCTAGACCTAGGTCTAGCATAAACACATATATGCCTAAAATTTCATGACATGTGGACTTAGGGTTTGGCTTGGGCACTCATTTATACATTTGCCCTAGCCTAGGACCTGTCTTAGTAGAATGTCCCTACAGGGAGAAATATTACTCAAAATTTCAAGTTTAAGGTGTCAAATTTACAATAAGACTTATATGTACCTTTTTAATGTTGGGCATTATTTCTTATAATGCCTCTAATAGGCCTAACAAATCTATACAAGGTGACTGTATAATCTGGGATAGAAAATAGACTTTTATTATTCCATAAAAATTCAAGGGCATCGGTTCATCTTCTCCCATGAGCCTACGGTCCAGATTACCCCAACCTGGACAAGCTAGATCTTGTATTTCCCATCCTTCTGGCTGCCAACGTGGCCACCAAAGGTGTCTTACAAATTCAAGGGCATTTGTATTTCCCATCCAAATTATTATTCCATAAAATTTCAAGTTTGAGGTGGCGGCTCGCGTTTCCCGGCGACGTGGCCACCAGAGGTGTCTTCTCCGGCGAACCCAAGCAAAAAGAAATGCTATGTATGCTCCCTCTCACATGTCATCAGGCTCATTTGAGCCCGATATCTCTCCTAAAAGGGCTAGAAAGCTAGCACAAAGGGAGTGGAGGAGAAATGGACCCTTAGACGAGCTTGACGGCAAGTTTACTGGTGATGCGCCATGGCCGACCCTTGCTCCAGTAAGCTAGCTCGTTTGCTGATTCCTCCGGCTAATCCTCTGCTCCTTAGGGTTCAATGAAGGTGATGGTGGTGTTGAATGGAGGTGAGGCTGGCTGGTTTAATGGCTTTGACTTAAGAGGAGTGGCTAGGCATGGTCGGCCATCATTGAGCATGATTCTCCCCCCATGCCGCCACGTGTCAGCCATGTAATGGACCGCCAATTATTGCCATAAATATATTTTCTTGAAATGAGGAATAGATTTGCTGTAGAGATAGTTCCCAAATGTCCCATCACTATTTTATCCTGAACCCGGTTCAACCTGTATAAAAATGAACCGGCCAACACAATTTTTTAGAGAAAAATTCCAAGTCCAAAAGCGTGGAGTGGTGTCAACACCACTCAATGCCGCATTGAGTTGTGTTGACACCACTCAACGCTACAAGAAATTTTTAATCAAGGCGTTGAGTGGTGTCGACACAACTAAACAACGCATTGAGTGGTGTTGATGTAACACATCAATCCGTCACATAGCATATAGAAGTAGGTCCGGCCAGGGCCCGATGCCATATACCACGGACAGACCGGTGGGTTACTTATTGAAACCAATCAACCATTCACAACGTCCTACATAGAGCATCTAGCGGAATCAATTTATTAAGTTGCAAAGAATAAAGAACCCAGCCAAGCATGAATGTCCACTACACAAACCAACAGGAATGCACAATACACAAGTACTGGCCTTATGGCCTTACAATAGTTTTCTCAAATATAAGTGTCTTCCAAACTTCGGAATGCAGGCCGGTCATACATGAGAATACAAGAAAATACTCAAAATTAGGCCTTCGAGGGCCGGCTCAGCAACTTGTGCTTTAGCTCGCTATTTACCGCTCGGCTTCGGAGTACCTCCAAGAAACAATCCACTGCATGGTGGCAAACAAAAGCAACGGTCAGCCATGCTGACCAAATTAAAATGACCCCGACCCCAACTCGGGGCGGCGATGCTCTTTCCCTGTACTTTGTTAGCATAACCAACCAGTATAGTGTAAACACACTTCATCACAGGTGTAGGCACACACGGCCACACACCCTGTGCACTCAGGGCACATTCACGGCGATCCGGCCAATGTCACGTCAATTTAAGTCATAGACGTTTCCATCTCAACACCGCCCCTTGGACGGCCAACCTTATGAGCATTTTGTCTTCCTGGCATGGGTCACGTCAATTTAAGGCATAGACCGCTGAAGACCCTCATCTATGCCAACGGTTCCGCCGAACGATATAGAGCATGTACAGTTCCGCCTTACCCGTGCTCATACCGCAATGTCAATTTAAGACATATGCGCAGGTCAAGACTCCCCGAGTCATGTTTCCATCACACAGTTCACATAACCAAGTTATGTTCAAGTTGGCTCCCCGGCCATCATGTTGGCAAAACCACGCGTTTGCCCAGTTTTCTGGGTGCACCTTAGAGTTAGTATCCAAGGCTCCCTATTGCAATCTACCTCGTAGAAACCCCAAAAGACAAACATTCGCACGGAGTCTTCTCCGGCCATTTATGCAATGCAACATCACCGATCCAGACTAACTTGTTCGGGTAGGCTTCACACATCATGCCTATGTTCGTTCTCGTATGCGGACTCTACACAAGGGGAACTTTACATATCTAATCCAAGGAACACCACAAACTCATCGCACACTCGCGAGAGAGGGCTTCCTATGCAAAGGAAAAGAGGACTTCACATGTCCTATGATGAGAATCGTTACCCTAGCATTTTTCCTTGGCGCCATGGAAATCTATACGGATGAAAAGCACCGCAATCTCCTTGCCTCTGTAGATCTGAAGTCGGCTCGCGATTTGGAGCTCCGAAACTCCGCCGGTGACCGGATCTAGATTTCCTTCTTCCTCCTTGCTCTCTCCTCTCTCTAGATCTTAGAAAGAGAGTAAACCCAAGAAAATGAGGTTTTCTAAACCCTAAACTCAGGTATATTCCTGTGAAAACAATCTCCAGCCGTCGGATCTCAAAATAAGGAAACGGATGGCTGCGATCCGGACTTGAAATCCAAGATCTGGGCCGAACATGGCTTCCGACACGCCCGTGTCCAAGGTCGTGCCACTCATTCGCCTTCAAAACCATCGCATCCCAAAAAGAACACGGATACTTGACACGCCTGTGTCAGGCTTGACACGCTCGTGTCATCCAGTACACGCTCGTGTCACTAGGCGTGTTCCTCCAATGACACAGGTCCAAAACAACCAGAGCATGACACGTCCATGTGACACGCCCATGTCATATGCCGTGTACCAGATATGCCCTGGGACACGCTCGTGTCCCGAGCCGTGTAGCTGCCTTAGCACAACTCGCCAAATGACCAGAGCAGGACACGGGTATTCGACACCCCCGTGTCGAATTTCACACGCCCGTGTCGGACCCGAACACGCATGGGCTCTGGCCGTGCGCCCTCACTCAACGATCGTTGAGTGGAAAGCTTTGAGTGACTGACACACCATGGGACACGCCCGTTTCCCAGGCCTTGTTCACCCCCCGACGACCGTTGACCCCAAAAATCATCGACCACGCGACCAACACAGAACCCGAGCACGACACGCCCTAGGACACGCCCGTGTCCCAGGGCGTGTTACCTCTACCAAATTCCAGATTTGGCTCAACACGCCACCCGTCACCCTTTTGAGTTTCGGGGCGTTACAACTCTCTCTCTCTTAAAAGAATTTTTTCTGCGAAATTACCAAAGGAAAAGAAAACAGAAAACCAAAATCGTTACCTAAGCGGAATAACTCTGGGTACTCCTCCAGCATGGTTTGCTCCCATTCCTAAGAGAGCTCCTCCCGACCGCAATTATCCCACCGAACCTTGACCATCCTGATCTCCTTATTACGGAGTCGTTTAACTTCAAAGTCTTCAATACGAACGGGCTTGACCCTAGTCGTCAACGCCTCGTCCACCGACACTTGATCAATTGCGATCACCTGCGAAGGCTCTTGAGCCGCCTTCCGCAACACTGAAATGTGGAATACATCGTGTAGACCACTCAACTCTACTGATAGACTCAGATGATAAGACGCTTCACCGATCCGCTCCGGAATCTCAAATTGTACAAGGTACCTCGGGCTCAGCTTCTTCAAGCGTCGTACCCATGAAACACCCTTGAACGGCTTTATCTTCAAGTACACCCAATTGCCAACCGCGAACTCCACATTCCGATGCTTGGCATTGTAGTACTTAGCTTGTTTATCCTAAGGGATCAGCAAGCGCTATCGAATGGTCCGCACCAAAGAAGTAGCATTCTCCACCTCCTGCTTTTTATACAACCTTGCCTCACCCGTTTCTAGCCACGATAACGGCGTGCGACACTTCCTACCATATAGGGCCTCGAAGGGCACCATTTGAATACTTGCCTGGTAGCTATTATTGTACGCAAACTCCACCAAATATAGGTGGTCTTCCCAATGCTTTTCGAAGTCTAGAACACACATGCGAAGCATATCCTCCATAGTTCTGTTCACCCTCTCGGTCTGCCCATCCGTCTGCGGATGGAAGGCTGTTCTGAACTTCAATTTAGTCCCCATAATTTGTTTCACTACCCCCAATCATTGGACGTAAAACTCCCATCTCGATCACTCACGATGCTGCGGGGCACACCGTTTAGTCTGACTATATTATCCACATACAGCTTCGCCAGTCTCTCCACTGAATCATCCTTCCTATGCGGAACGAAGTACGACACTTTTGTTAACAGGTCTACGATCACCCAGATGGCGTCGTTTCCCTTCTGCGACCTTGGAAAGCCATGCACAAAGTCCATCGAAATGTTGTCGAACTTCCACTCCAGAATAGACAAGGATTTCAAGAATCCCCTGGCTTTTGGCACTCCGCCTTTACTAAGCGCAAGTTTGATATTTAGCCACAAACAGTGTCATATCCTTCTTGAGCCCTGACCACCAGAATAACTTCTTTATATCCCGGTACATCTTTGTGCTCCCTGGGTGGATTGAGTACTTGGTATGACGAGCCTCGTAGATCAACTCTGCCCGAAGATTTCCCCTGTTTGGGACGCACAAACGATTGTCCTTCCTTAGTAGCCCATCCTCAACTGAAAATTGGGAATTTGACCCATCCAACTCTATATCCATGAGCTCCATCATGGTGCCATCCAACTCCATAGCCTGCCGAATGCGATCAGACAGGTCATACTGAACTTCCGTCCAGTTCAGCAATGCTTTGGCGCTAGTCTGCTTGTCCACAAAACAGATCTCTAATGCGTCCAACTCCCGAATTAACCTCTCATCATGAACCGACAACCAGTTATCTTGGGCGGGAGCCCTACGACTCAACGCATCCGCAACGACATTGCCTTTCCCGGGTACATAATGAATTTTCAATGTGTAGTCCCCAAGGAACTCCATCCATCTCCGCTGCCTCATGTTCAGATCTTTCTGATCCAACAGGTACTTCAGGCTCTTGTGGTCGGTATAAATATCGACCTTTACGCTGTACAGGTAGTGTCTCCATAGCTTAAGCTCAAATATCACGGCCGCCAACTCCAAGTTGTGGACTAGATATATCCTTTCGTGCACTTTCAGCTGACGCGATCCAAACGCAATAACACTTCCATGCTGTAACAGCACGCATCCCAAACCACTGCCTGAGGCATCAATATAAATCTAGAAGCCCTCGGTCCCACTTGGTGAACTTAGCACTAGCGCTGTGGTCAATCGACTCTTCAACTTCTCGAACGCTTGCACGCACTCCTGCGTCCATAAAAACTTCTGATCTTTCCTTGTCAACTTCATGAGAGGTAGCGCTATCCGCGAGAAGTTATCTACGAAGCACCTGTAATAGATGGCAAGCCCAAGAAAACTCCGACTTCCACTACCAAAGACAACACTGGCCACTCTCGTATCGCAATAATCTTCGCCGGATCTACCGCTATCCTATCTCCACTGATTATATGCCCAAGGAACGCCACTGAGGATAACCAAAACTCTCACTTGGAGAACTTTGCGTATAGTTCGTTCCTCCTTAGCGTCTCCAACACAAGATGCAATTACTTGAAGTGATCTTCCTTGCACTGCAAGTACACCAATATGTCATCAATGAAGACGATCACAAAATGGTCTAGGTACTCTCTGAACGTCCAGTTCATTAGATCCATGAACACCGATGGCGCATTAGTCAGCCCAAATGTCATGACCGTGAACTCGAAATGCACATACCTTGTGTTCAACGCTGTCTTCGAGATATCACTCTCCCTTATCCTCAGTTGATAATAACCGGACTTCAGATCAAACTTTGAATAGACGGACGACCCGACTAACTGATCAAAAAGATCATCAATCCTTGAGATCGGGTATTTGTTCTTTTCCGTTAGCTTGTTAAACTCTCTGTAGTCGATACACAATTGCAATCTCCCGACCTTCTTCATAACAAACAGGACCAGTGCACTCCATAGCGACGAGCTTTGACGCACATACCCTTGCTCCATCAACTCTTCTAGTGGAACCTTTAACTCCGCCATCTCCTTAGGTGACAACCTATAAGGAGAACGTGACACAGGTTTGGCACCTGGAACTTGCTCGATCGTGAAATCGATCTCTCGCTGCAATGGGGCTCTTGGAAGATCATCCGAGAACACGTTGGGGTACTCACATACCACTCGGATACCACCCAAAGTGGTCTTAGGCTTTACAGCCTCCACTAACATGAAGAACATCTCTGCTCCAGCACGAACTGCCTTCACCACCTGAAGAGCAGACATCAGCATCTTGCTTGACCCCTTAAATCCCGCAAATATTGTCTCCTGCCCAACACCCAGCTTGACCGCTTTACGGTTGTAGTCAATAAAAGCCTTTTGCTCCGAAAGCCAATCCATACCAAAGATGACGTCGAACTCTAATAGTGGCAGCAACGACGCTAGCAAGTCGAAATCATGGCTTCCAATATGAACCTTTACGGCACATACTCTGTCCGTGCGCATCGAACACCCATTTGGCAGCAACACATCCATTTTGTCCTTCATCATCGAAGAAGGGACTCCGATGCGTGTTATGAAACTTTCGGACAAAAAGGAGTGTGAAGCTCCCGTATCAAATAGTGCTCGTGTCGGACTATCACCAATCAGAACAAAGCCTATACAAATAGTATTAAGCTAACAAGCACTAGGTAACATTCTATAAAGCTAACTTACAAAAAATTAAACCATACCTGTCACCACGTCTGCCTTTTTAATGGCCTCCTGCTGGCCCAAATTATAGACTCTCGGTTGAGTCAGAGCATAGTGGGACGCTGTTGACTCCACCGCCTTGCACTTCTCTTCATATGTGGCTCCTTGCTTCCTCTCGGACATCGGGCGTCTGCTCCAACAATCATGGGCAAAATTCCCCATCTTTCCACAAGTAAAACAAGCGCCCGGGGTTCGGTTTGTAGTTTCCCCCTAGGCACCTGAAGAAGGGGCTGACCCGACGTCCTAGCCTTCTTATAGAACCTGCGATATCCAGACTTCAAAGTAGTCGGCACTTTGAACTCTGATTTAATGCCACTGGAGTCCTTCTTCGCCTGAACATTCTTCATGTCATTTTCCAAAGACCGGGCCGTGTTGACCAAGGTTAGGAAACCCTGCGCCATAGGCCCCGAAAGTAATAATCTCATGTCATCTCTCAAGCCTTCATAGAATCGGTTTGTCTTGTGCTCCTTATCAGAAAAGGTAGCGCTTGTGTATCATCCTAAACGAGTAAACTCGTGGAGATACTCGTCCACAGTACTATCTCCTTGAACCAACTTCTGTAATTCATTCTCCAAAGCAATCTTTTGAGCTGAGGGGAGGTATCAATCCAAGAATAACCTTGAAAACTCCTCCATTGAGACATCAGCCAACTGCCTAACCCTCAGATGGTGTAGCTCCAAGCCTTCCCACCATATCCTTGCGTCCCCGTCCAGCAAGAACGTCGCAATCGTGGTCTTCTACCACTCTTCAGTCTCAGTAGCTGTTAGCACTCTATTAAATCTAGAGAGACAATCCTCTGCATTAGTTAGGGTTCCCGTCCCCGAGAACACAAGAGGATTGAATCCCATCACGTACTTTAGCTGCTTCTCCGTTGCTCTCCTCGGCAACACTGACTCTACGACCACCTGTTCCACCCTCCTTGGCTCTACCACTTGTAGCGATACTTGCTCCACAACAGGAGCAGGCTGGTGCACCTGTCACGTAGGATGTGCATTGATCATCGCAAACACAACCTCCGCTACCAATCGAATGGTCTCGGTTGAAGGAGGTGTTGCAGGCAGATCATTTGGTGCGCTGCTCGCCTCAAAAACGGGCCGTTATGACGGCCCAGCACCACTCCTGGTCACCTATAATTGTGCAAAACACTGATAAGCGACCAAACAACATAGCAAAAGGCTATTATAGGAACACGCAGGTTCCTCAAACAAGTGTATTTTCATTCCTAAGTGGACATTCATGGGTTCTCTTCATGTTATAACGATGACGCACACACATGTGCTCACCACCCCTTAAAGTGAATTCGTCCACGAATTCAATTAAGCTTGACCGAAACCGGTAGTCTAATACCAAATTGTAACACCCCTATCTGTCACATAACATATAGTAGTAGGTCCGGTCGGGGCCCGACGCCATATACCATAGACAGACGAGTGGGTTACTCATTAAAACCAATCAACCATTCACAACGTCCTACACAGAGCATCTAGCTGAAGCAATTTATTAAGTTGTAAAAAATAAAGAACCCAGCCAAGCATGAATGTCCACTACACAAACCAACAGGAATGCACAATACACAAGTACTGGCCTTATGGCCTTACAATAGTTTGCTCAAATATAAGTGTCTTCCAAACTTCGGCACACAAGCCGATCATACATGAGAATACAAGAAAACACTCAAAATTAGGCCTTCGAGAGCCGGCTCAGTAACTTGGGCTTTAGCCTGCTATTTATCGCTCGGCTCCGCAGCACCTGCAAGCAACAATCCACCGCATGGTGGCAAACAAAAGCAACGGTCAGCCATGCTGACCAAATTATAATGACCCTGCCCCCAACTCGGGGCGGCGATTCTCTTTCCCTACACTTTATTAGCATAACCAAGCAGTATAGTGTAAACACACTTCATCACAGGCCTAGTAACGCACGACCATACCCCGTGCACTCAGGGCATATTCATGGCGATCCGGCCAACGTCACGTCAATTTAAGCCATAGACGTTTCCATCTCACCACTGCCCCTTGGACGGACAACCTTATGAGCATTTTGTCTTCCTGCCATGGGTCACGTCAATTTAAGCCATAGACTGCCAAAGACCCTCATCTATACTAACGGTTCTGCCGAACGACATAAAGCAGGTACGGTTCCGCCTGATCCCTGCTCATACCGCAACGTCAATTTAATACATATGCGCGGGTCAAAACTCCCTGAGTTCTATTTCAATCACACAGTTCACATAACCCGATTATATTCAAGGTTGCTCCCCGGCCATCATGTTGGCAAAACTATGTGTTTGCCAAGTTTTTCGGGTGCACCTTGGAGTTAGTCCCCAAGGCTCCCTATTGCAATCTATCTCGTAGAAAACTCGAAAAACAAACATTCGCTCGGAGTCTTCTCCGACCATTTATGCAATGCAACATCACCGATCTAGACCAACTTGTCCGGGTAGGCTTCACACATTATGCCTATGTCCTTTCTCGTATGCGGACTCTACACAAGGGGGACTTTATATATCTACCACAAGGAATGCCACAAACTCATCGCACACTTGCGAGAGAGGGCTTCCTATGCAAAGGAAAAAGAGGACTTCACATGTCCTATGATGAGAATCGTTACCCTAGCATTTTTCCTGGGCACCATGTAAATCTATGCAGATGAAAAGCATCGCAATCTCCTTGCCTCTCTAGATCTGAAGTCGGCTCACGATTTGGAGCTCTAAAACTCCGTCGGTGACCGGATCTAGCCCTCCTTATTCTTACTTGCTCTCTCCTCTCTCTAGATCTTAGAAAGAGAGTGAACCCAAGCAAATGAGGTTTTCTAAACCCTAAACTTGGGTATATACATGGGGAAATAACCCCCAGCCATCAGATCTCAAAATAAGGAAACGGACGGCTGCGATCCGGACTTGAAATCTAAGATCTGGACCGAACACGGCTTGCGATACGCCCGTGTCCAAGGCCGTATCACTTTGCCGTCAAAACCGTCGCATCCCAAAAAGAACACGGGCACACGACACGCCCGTGTCAGTCTTGACATGCCCGTGTCATCCAGTACACGCCCGTGTCACTAGGCGTGTTCCTCCAACGACACAGGTCAAAAATAACCAGAGCACGACATGGCCATGTGACACGCCCGTGTCACATACCGTGTACAATACACGCCCTGGGACACGCCCGTGTCCCAGGACTTGTAGCTGCCTTAGCATAACTCACCAAATGACCAGAGCAGGACACGGGTATTCGACACGCCCGTGTTGAATTTCACACGCCCGTGTCAGACCTGAAAACGGCTGGGCTCAGGCCGTGCGCCCTCACTCAACTATCGTTGAGTGGAAAGCTTTGAGTGACTGACATGCCCTGGGACACGCCCGTGTCCCAGGCCGTGTTCACCCCCCCGATGACCGTTGACCCAAAAAATCGTCAACCACACGACCAACGCTGAACCCGAGCACGACACGCCTTGGGACACGCCCGTGTCCCAAGCCATGTCACCTCTACCAAATCCCAGATTTGGCTCAACACGCCACCCGTAACCCTTTTGAGTTTCAGGGCATTACAGTTGACACCACTCAATGCCGCCAGTAATATAAGTCAAGGCGTTGAGTTGTGTCGACACCATACAATGCCGTGTTGAGTGGTGTTGACACCACTCAATGCCGCCAGCAACTTAAGTCAAGGAGTTGAGTTGTGTCGACACCACTCAACGCCACATTTAGTGGTGATGACACCATTCAAATCCGACAGCAACTTAAGTCAAGGCATTGAGTTGCGTCAAGACCACTCAATGCCAAAGTCATCCTGCATCGTCTAAGTAAAATTACGTCGAGAGCATTGAGACCACTCAATGCCACGTTGAGTGGCATCGACTTCACTCTAGGCTTCATCAAATGGCATTGAGACCTCTCGATGCCTAAAGTTTCCCGAGTCTTTTAAGTTAAATTCATCAGGATCACTCAATGCCTTTTCATATGGCGTCAAAATTCCTCTGCGCCTAAAGTTTTCCCAAGTGTTTTCTAAGTTAAATTCGTCGGGATCACTCGATGCCTTTTCACATGGCGTCGAAATCACTCGATGCCTAAAGATTTCCCGAATGTTTTCTAAGTTAAATTATCGGGTGGCGTCGTGTTCCCTCGACTCACTCGAAGCTTCCTAAGCCTGAGTCAATTCTCTTGACTCAACACGTGTGTGAGGAGCCTAGCATGAAATGGGATGTTACATTATACAAGTTGAATATGGAGACAAAGTCCTCAGTCTCGGGCATGATCCAAGGTTGTGTATACTTTAGAAAAAAAAACAAAAGTATGAGTTATGTGTGTTAAACTTAAAATAGCCATTACTTTCAATCCGAGAAGAGTTACAGAATATGTGAAGGTATTTGTTCATGAGTAGCTACACACCTAGAAGAGGGAGGGGTGAATAGGTTTTCAAGTCTTTTTGAACTCTTTTAACATTGGTTGAGTTATGCGTTAGATTTTATTATTAGCTTTCTAGAGACACAACAAAACACTAGAATTTATAGTTGTTCCCCTATCTTGTGTACATCCACTTTCCCCCTTCACCTATCTAGCAGTGAGCTGGATTCAGCTAACTTCTCCTTTATCTCGGCTCCTTGAGCTTGCACTTCAGATCACATAAGATATTACACCTCAAAGTAAAACTCACTCCTACTACTCAGAGTATAGTAACTCCTACCTCAGGCTTGATAGCCCTACACTCAGAGATATCTGATTTCCAACCTTAGATCTATATAGAGATCTTACCTCAGGCACAAGCCCTACCTCAGATCCAAAATAAGATCCTACAACTCAGAGACTCAACTCAAACACACAGCCTTTATAACACAGGATTACAACTCAGATAAATAGATGATCTTACAGATTGATTTAAGGTTTGGTGATGATTGACTCTAGAGAAATATTTCTCTGAGTCATCTTTTTAAACATAGAAAACCTAGTCCAAACTCTTCACATCAACACAACTTTAGAACTTTAGAGAAGTTCCGCTTGTGCTGAGATACACTGATGCAGAGCTCTGTATCTTCAAGCTTTTTATATAACAGTGTTGTAAGAAGTGGATTTGAAGATGAATAATAACTTTTGAATGCTCTGCATCTTCTCTTCTTACAGAAAATACAAAATGATTTCTATTCTTGTTGAAGAAGACTTTGATATTTTCAGTTCTTGATCCCTTCAATCAGCTAGCCTTTTTCTGTATTCAGAAGAGCTTCTGTAAATCCGAGAGAGGGATGGATTTACTAAATTGATGGAGAAGATGACTGTCCAGTAAAAAAGCTCTATTAAATTCTCTAAAAGAGTACTTTTATGTCCCATCGTCCAACAACTCTTTTATCTGAATGGGCAAGCCGAACTAGGTAACTGCAAAGTTATATTAGCTTTAATTGATGTACAAAAGGTATTCAATGCCATTTGTCTTCTAAAGCACAAGTCCCGCAATATTTGAATTATGGATGATGTCTACATTACTCTGTGCTTGTGGACATAGATGTTTTCAATCAATCTACACAGGCGTTGAGTGAAGTCTAGTGGCTCAATGCAAAAACACTTTACAGAAAATCTGCACCCTGAGGTGTTGAGTGAACCTTCATTACTTAACACATCTGACATAAACAACTTAACTGATAAAGCATCGAGTGAGCCTTCATCACTCGACACTTTGGACTTGTTAGATTTCTAATGACTGAAGGCATTAAGTGAACCTTTAATACTCAATACTTCTATACTTCTGCTCCGTTACTAATAAGGTGTTGAGTGAGCCTTCCTCAATCAACAAGTCTGTACATAGACAGATTTCCTTTTTAGTAGTCATTGAGTGATCTCCATTGACTCAATGCTTCAGGACATAGCCAGATTTGAGTCCAGCAATACTGAGGCTTTGATTGCATGAACTTCTGTCAATGCTTTTAGACCTTTGGCATTGAGTGAAGTCTATTCACTTAATGCTTGTAGACTAAGCCTGATTTTTTCTTTTCCAGCATCCTATCATGAGTCTAACAAACATTGTGACCCTGACAACCTATCTAGTCAATAAATAGTAGATAATCTACATACATTAAAATTTGAACATATATCAGATATAATCATGTGTATACCAATGAACTATGATCCTTCTTTAAATATGTGACATTTTGATCAATGGACACAACAATATCCCCTTATTTGAAGAAGTCAGAACCCTAGTCAATGATGCACACTACCACATAGAATATATAAACTTCCACAGCAAACAAGAGCAATAAATAACACATAATCAAAAATATGATTAATACTTAAAGTGATAATTATAAACAGAATATGTACTCATAATAAATTTCATATTCCTAGAGCCCTAAGTAACCTAATACATAAAACATTTCAAGTTTCTGGTTCCTTGATGAATATGTCCCTATTTATTTCTCGACAACCTTCTCATCAGCTTCAATCTGCTTTTGCCTTTGCCTTTCAATATAACTGTAAGGCTTTGGAAAGTACTTGCTTGGCTCTGGAGCATCTGATGGCATTTCCCCTGTCCTCTTATCCCTTCTGAACTTTCTTCTTAGCTCTTCATTCATTTCCAACTTGGCCCATTTTAGGGAGCTATATAGCTTTCTCCTTTCAATTTTGTTTTCTTCAATTTGGTCCCAGACAGATAGAATGATGGTCCTTGATTAAGGACTCCATCTTTCAAATTCAAGCCAAGATTCAATCTCTTCTCTGTATCTCCTTTTGCTTTGCCTGATCTATTCATCTTCCTAAACAACAGACTTGCCTTTGACCCTTGATATCTATTCAGTAGTGGAGCTGAAGGTAGTAATATCAACAGTAGAGAATTCAACTCACTGATCACCATCAATCTGTTCTTCTAGAGGAGGAACATGAATATTTTCATATTTATATTATTCTAGTGTCAATGATCGCCTAATGACATTGGTGACCCAATAGCATTGTCAATGTTTTCTTTATCATTGTTTTCTCCCCCTTTATGACTTCTTCAGATATAGCTATACTCAGGGCATTCTTGGCTAGAGAGATCTTTTTATTTAGAAAATTTACACCTTTGGTAACATAATTCTTAACCCCCAACATGTGATCATCCAGAATCTGTGTGCATGTATCCATCCTTGTCCATACAGTGATCTTATTTGTTTCCATCAGTTTATTTTACACATTGTGACTATTTCCATATTGCTAGAGGTGATGTTTTGATTCTCTATTATATCATTCTACTTTTGTCTGATCTTTTTAAGTTTATTTTCAATATATATCACAGCAGGAGCATCCCTTTTGAAGAATGCAACTGTATTGGCCCTGAGAAAATTGAATTTAAATCTGATAGACTTGATCTCATTAGATAGATCTTATCTTAATCCTTTAATAGAATCATCAACATAATGCTCTAGCTGTCTCCTTTGTTCATCTAGAAGTCCTTTCAATTGGGTTAGGAATGTATGGAACATAGTATCAGGTTGATGAGATGCCCCTAGGAAGCAGACATCCTCATTCTCTTTCCTTGTATCTCCCCTTATTATTGAGTCAACCCTCATGAATTTAGATGAGTGACTAACAGTGTAACATCCCATTTCCGGCTAGACCCCTAGGAGTCGGTTGGTTGTGGTAGAACCCTAGGGAGCCCAAAACTTGAAATAAATCGACTAAGGAATCGGCTCACGGGTTGGTCACGCCCGTGACCCGCCATGTCACGCCCGTGACAAGGGCGTGACACGCTCGACGATCGTCGATCCCAACTCGACGATCGTCGAACCAAATTCGGCCACACGGGTCTGTCACGCCCGTGACCCTCCAGGTCACGCCCGTGACAAAGGGCGTGACACGCTCGACGATCGTCGAACCCCACATCGACGATCGTCGACCCAAAATTGACCACGCGCCATGTCACGCCCGTGACTTGCATTGTCACGCCCGTGACATTGGGCGTGACCGCGCTCGACGATCGTCGATTTCTGTTCGACGATCGTCGACCCAGAACTAGTCATCAGGCATGTCACGCCCGTGACCCGCATTGTCACGCCCGTGACATTGGGCGTGACCACGCTCGACGATCGTCGATTTCAGCTCGACGATCATCGACCAGAATTAGTCACCAGGCCTGTCACGCCCGTGACCCAAGTGTCACGCCCGTGACCACCCTTCGACGATCGTCGATCTCAGTTCGACGATCGTCGAACCCAGAACTGCTAACCGGGCCTGTCACGCCCGTGACCTATGTGTCACGCCCGTGACCAAGGCCGAAACGTTAGCCAGACTGGAAGTTTCGGTAACCGATGCCTTAATAAATTCTGGCTGTGGGAATGAAAAATCAAGAGTATTTATGGGTCGTTCCCTACTTTAATTATGTTAATAATTAAGGAAAAGTGGGTCCAATAGGAAACTGCCACCTGGCAAGCACCTCTTCATTTCCAACTTTCCAACTGCCATTCGGCATAACCGAAACGTCATAAGAATATGATTAATGGCCGCCAACGTTTCATCTCCAACGTTTCACCCTTTCCCCTCCCCATTTCCTCATCTATAAAAGATTCCTGAGTGCAAGAGGAAAAGGTTACACTCCCTCAACTGTTCAGACTTCCTCCTTGCTGTTGAAGAATTTCCGGCGACGCCACCACCGCGCAAATGGCTTCCCGACGCTCTGCACGCCTTCAACCCGCGAACAAGGTCCTCCCCTCCCTCTTCTTCTGCGGATAGATCTTAGGAATCGTTAGGAGAGATATCGGGCTCAAAAGAGCCAGATCGGGTGAGCGTAATGGTGGTTTTTCCGAAAATATCATGGTGGCGGGTTCGCCGGAAACCGCCTCTCCGGCGGCCGTGCCGCCGCCCGACGTTAGCCCTCGCCTCAACGGAGGTGGTGGTGGTGGTGGCCGGCCAGGGAGATGGCTGGGTGGCCGGGAAATAGCTTGGAAAGGCTACAGGAAAATTAGGTTTTCAGTCTCTGGTTCGGGCTGTAGAAGAAGATGAACAGTGCCTTTAATTAGATTTTAATTGTAAAATCAACTTCTGAATGAGATTTTTGTCATGTTAAATAATTTGGGAAAAATACTTAGAGGCACCTACAGGAAAAGTGGTCAATATAGAAACTGTAGCCCTTGAAGTCTAGTTTTATTCAAAATTAATTTCATTCAATTTGGATTCCTGGTTAGACCACAGCACCCTTTTTGGTGAGGTCTATCCAGAGGGCTGCCTTGACCTTAGAAAAATTCCCCACTCCAATCCAGTCGTCCAAACGACTTGAAATTTGGGAGGTGGTCTAATCTTACATATATCTAGGTGCTATCCAAAAATGAGAATTTTTGGAGAATATTTTTTTATAGTTTTTAGAAAAATTCAATAATCCTAGCCGAATTTAATTAGGTGGTTAAATAATTTCCAAACCCTCCCAAATTTTGGTGAGTGGTCCCTGGGTTCACCATAAGGTTCTGTATAATTTTTCATCTCATTTGGAGATGGTTTGGTTAAGAATTGATCAACCCTAAGTTTTGCCCTAATAAGGGGTCTTAGGTTAAAAGTGCACTTTTGAAGTTTGAGTGGTGAGATCACCTCAACAGAGGCTGAGATTTTTACCACTGGCTAGTAATGTTCTCTAGCACCCCCTCATGGAGTTTGAGGTGGATCGGGGTAAGTTTACCCTAAGGACCAAGGCCAAACCCTAAGGATGGATCTTGGTGGTTTGTGAAGGTCATGTGGTCAAATGACCTTGGATTGACCCGAGGTCGGGTTATGAGAACCATAGGGCTAATATAGTTCTCTGGATGAAATTTTAGTGGATTTGGAGATCGTTGGGATATCTAAAAACCTAACCCTAGTTTAGGGCGCAAAACTTATAGAGATAGGAAATGACACCAAACCACATTGAAAAGTGATGGGAATTGGGTAGAGTGGATTATAGGGGTAGTACAAGCTCTGGATATTTTTCTATGAATTTTATGCTCACTATTTTGGGTACTTCTTTAATGAATTGGTAGTTGCATGATTTGCTTAGAAAATTTATTAGAGTGTACAAACTTCCTGGAAAATTGATGAAATATAGGCAGAGAACCTTTATTATGATTTTTAAAACTCTGTGAATTTTTATGGGATTTTTAGAAGCTTAATTCTAAGGCTTGCTTCATTAAGTGTTATTTATCATGGATATTGGATTAAATCTATTTTGGTGCTTAGCAAGCTGATAAAATTATGATTCTCTGCACAAAGATCTTTTGTATATCATACTACTGACTAGTGATTTTTCTATAATTTTTAGATGAATAATTCCTGTACTTCCTTCATTAAGTAGGATTAACGTGATTATACAGACTAAATTAATTAGAGGTTAAATACCTTCTATAAAAATCTGAGAATTTGCATTTGAGGTTATCTTGCTGTTATTTAATGAACTTAATTTTTGGGTGGCCATAACTTAAGAATATCATGTAGTTCATGTTAAAAATTACCCATGGCCAATCTTTGAGAAAAATAAAATAAATATCAGATTAATTAGGAAAATTATAAATTCCTGGATTTAAGCTAATTAAGTCATGATAGTCCTCCAGTAAATATTATAGGAGATTTGGAAGATAATTTGGAGTACCTCCCCTTGTGTACCACATATAGCTTAGGATGGTCTGCATTTAGTAAAACCACGGAATTCTGATAATCGATGGTTGGTAGGGCAAATTTAGAATGAGTTCATTATTAGAAGTCAGGAGTAGAATGTGGGACTGGTTAGGATAAGAGAGTACGGGAACGACGAAAGATCGTCCGTCCCGGGAGGAAGAGGAAGAGTCTTAATTCGCTAGGGTTAGATTTATTATAACATTAAAAGGGGATTGGGTAAAGGGTAGACAACCAATAATAATAAGTGCCTTGCGAAAGGGAACTTCGGGCCGTAATGCACCGTCTTGGTTCCTAGTGCCCCTTGAGAGCCCTTCACGGGGTATACCGGGGGCAGTCCTGGGCTAACGTAAACCATAGGAGTAATAAATCAAAAGAGCAACTAGTATAACTAGGATTGCACACACTCACTCCCCGGTAGTTAGGAAAGTAGAATTATAGGATTACTTGCCATCAGACAGTAGCTCTGAAGGTAGATGCACGGACAGTACTGTCCGGGGGTCCGCGGGCTCGAGGGTTGGAGTACGGAGAAAGGTGGTGGGTCATCGGTACTAGGCGATCGATCACACCGACAGCGGTACGATGACTCGGAGAAAAGTCTGGAGGGTACATCCAGCAGCAGTACACGGATACTCTAGGTTGTGTTCTTCTAGGGGCGTACGGAAGGGCTAGGCCTGGTAGTGTGGTTACCCGCCTAGGAGTGGGGGGCCCGACCCACTATCTCCGTTTGCCACTACGGAGGTTCCTGGGGGTGAAGCTAGCCTCCCGAACAGGGGGAACAAAAGGTCTGTGCGCATAGAGTCGTGTGCATGGGTTGCACTTGCATGAATCATGGCATAGCATGTTTGCATATAACCGTCACCCCAACGTATAAATCGGTATGGGACTTTTTATACGATGGGAGCCTTGCAGAAGATCCCTTAACTTATAAGTTTGTATGGGCATTCATATAAGTTAAGGTTACTTACATACTTACTTACTGTTCTCTAGTTGTCTTTTTATATAAATTGCTTCTTATTAATTGTTCTACCTATTACAACATTTATACTGTTCACCTGTTATAACTTGCTAGTTAGGTCCACCGACACTTGCTTGTCTACTCTCCACTTTTGTAGCTTCCCTTTCCTCCTCTCCGCCTGGTGCTTAGGAGCCGTGGTGGGAGGGGTAGGGGATGATAGGGCTTAGTCTTTATGACTAATGGTTTTCGAACCAAACATTACAGGAGCTCCGGATGGGAGACAGGGACCAGCACCAGCGGAGTACGGTGCGCATGGAGGTGGGACAGTCTAGCACCGGTGCACCTGCGACCAGCTCCGTGAGTGATTAGCATTTTCATAGCTTCCGCGATGAGAGACTTGTAGTGAGGACTCTGATGTACTGGGCTCAAGCCCATTTATCTATTTTCCTATTATTGTATTGATGGACTGGATATGATTCTCTTTTATATACATGTTTTCTGTGGACTTGTTTACACTTTTGTATAAATGCTTCTCTCGTTTATGATCGAAAAGGGCCGGCAGAATTGGCGATTTGTAGTGGTTGCCTTCCCGAGATGTCGGTGCCACCGCAAAGCGGCAATTCTGGGCTAAGACCCCCGGTGGTTGAAAAAGAAAAAAAAAGGGGGTCTTACAAGTGGTATCAGAGGAGACCTCGATCGAAAGAGAAGTAGTCCACAGAAACCTTGGGCCACCCCCGTGCGAGCTTAGTTTGCGGACAAACTAGCTGCGGAAGCAGTGGTGTGCCCATAAGGGAAATCACATGTGAAAGTCCATTATAACTCTTCTTAAATTCCATTCATTCGCTCTCTAACAAATGGAATTTTTGCTTGTAGCCTGCGACGAACCCTACATCGCAGCAGGGGACCCCTCAGGCCCCGGATGTGGTCCTGACTCCGCCAGCACCCGTTCCATTCCAGCAGACGGAGATGGGGCAAACTTTGACGGCCATCTTGGAGGCCTTCAGAGCTCAGCAAGCCCCGGCCCCACAGCCGAACCCCGGGGCCAATTGGATGACTGTCTTCCGGGGGCTATCCCCTCCATCCTACCAGGGGACGGAGTCCGCAGTACATACGGAGGAGTGTTTGGACACCATTTACGAGATGCTGGCAGGGATTCGATGCCCCACGGAGGAGGCAGTTGCCTTGGCAGTCTCCTGCTTAGAGTCACACGGAAAGAGATGGTGGAAATCTCAGCTGGACACCACCTTTGCAGGGGTGGATTGTGCTGATATTACCTGGGAGGAGTTCAGAGCAGCGCTCTTGGGACACTTTGTACCTCAGTCGGCGAGAGATGACCTGGAGGATAGGTTCCTGCGGTTGAGGCAGGGGAGCAGGACTGTGGTGGAGTACTATCAGGAGTTCACACACCTGGCCCGTTATGCGGATGCTTACCAGTTAGACGATGCTGGCTATGCCCGGAGGTTTTATAAGGGGCTGCAGGATGACATGAGGCAGGCCCTCCTTTTCGTTTCAGAGGGGAGTCTGGCCAGGATTCTGGAGATGGCTAAGAAGAGAGAGGCGGATCAGCTTACAGTGAGGAGCCGGAAGAGACCGGCTGATGATACAGTGATTAGAGGACGTAGAGACCGCCCTCGAGGCCAAGTTATTGGAGAGAGAAGGAACGGGGATCAGCCCCGTCAGGAGTTTGGGCAGGAGCAGAGGACTCGGGGGATATTGGCTCCCCAGCCTATACAGATGCTGGAAATGCCAAGGACGGCAGGGCAGCCACCGGTATGCTATCAGTGCAACCAGCCGGGGCATATCAAGCGGAACTGCCCTGTGGGGCGAGCACCCCCACCAGCACATCAGGGCGCTCCACCCCCCAGACAGTTTGGCGGACGAGGACAGGACCGAGGACGAGGATTTCAGGATCGAGGCCGTAGGCAAGAGAGAGAGCAGGTGTACGCTCTAGACCTGACACAGCCTCGGAACCCGGAGCAGGTTATCACAGGTATGGCAGCACTTTTAAATTTTCTTCATACAAACTACTATTTCAGACGTAACCTGCTTAGAAATTTAAGAGAAGATGAACTGCAACAAAATACTAAGACACTTAATCACCCCAGGCATAGTTTTCATTAGCGGCAAGCCCGCTCACACCCTCTTTGACACCGGTGCGTCGCAATCATTCGTGTCAGAGGATTTCGTGAAAGGACTGGCAGGAGTGGAGCTGAGCACCGGGAAGATGCTGAGGGTGCGCCTACCCGATGGATCGGAGATATTGACCTCTACTCATTGTGATATGGAAGCAAGGATCGGCGGAAAGGCGTTTGAGGCACCCGCGACGGTTTTGAGGATGCCAGATTACGATCTGATTCTGGGCATGACCTGGCTGTACTGGAACCATGCCTAGATCGATTGCGTGGCAAAGAGGATCACCGTGAGGCACGGCGACTCCTTCATTGTTATCGAAGGTATTACATCAACACCTCGTACCTTACTTTCTTCTATACAGGCCGTTAAGGCCCACCTGCAGGGGGAAGAGGTTTATCAGATCCTCTTTGAGGCGGTCGTAGCCAAGGACTCCATTGCAGATATTCCAGTGGTGCGGGACTTCGCCGACGTGTTTCCGGAGAAGCTACCAGGGTTACCCCCGCACCGAGAGAGGGACTTTCAGATTCAGCTTATACTAGGGGCTAATCTTTTGTTTATTGGGGCGTATATACCTAGTTAGGTGGGCGAATTAAACCTTAGATTCGAAATCGCACAAGCAAACGTAACGTAGGGAGGTAATCAGTCGGTTCTCATGGGATGTTACAAGTTTATTTTCCCGATTTGAGTCCCGTAGGCTTAACCTTGATTTCGGGGACGAAATCTTTGTTTTGTTTATTGGGATTTGTAACATCCCATTTCCGGCTAGACCCCTAGGAGTCGGTTGGTTGTGGTAGAACCCTAGGGAGCCCAAAACTTGAAATAAATCGACTAAGGAATCGGCTCACGGGTTGGTCACGCCCGTGACCCGCCATGTCACGCCCGTGACAAGGGCGTGACACGCTCGACGATCGTCGATCCCAACTCGACGATCGTCGAACCAAATTCGGCCACACGGGTCTGTCACGCCCGTGACCCTCCAGGTCATGCCCGTGACAAAGGGCGTGACACGCTCGACGATCGTCGAACCCCACTTCGACGATCGTCGACCCAAAATTGACCACGCGCCATGTCACGCCCGTGACTTGCATTATCACGCCCGTGACATTGGGCGTGACCGCGCTCGACGATCGTCGATTTCTATTTGACGATCGTCGACCCAGAACTAGTCATCAGGCATGTCACGCCCGTGACCCGCATTGTCACGCCCGTGACATTGGGCGTGACCACGCTCGACGATCGTCGATTTCAGCTCGACGATCGTCGACCAGAATTAGTCACCAGGCCTGTCACGCCCGTGACCCAAGTGTCACGCCCGTGACCACCCTTCGACGATCGTCGATCTCAGTTCGACGATCGTCGAACCCAGAACTGCTAACCGGGCCTGTCACGCCCGTGACCTATGTGTCACGCCCGTGACCAAGGCCGAAACGTCAGCCAGACTGGAAGTTTCGGTAACCGACGCCTTAATAAATTCTGGCTGTGGGAATGAAAAATCAAGAGTATTTATGGGTCGTTCCCTACTTTAATTATGTTAATAATTAAGGAAAAGTGGGTCCAATAGGAAACTGCCACCTGGCAAGCACCTCTTCATTTCCAACTTTCCAACTGCCATTCGGCATAACCGAAACGTCATAAGAATATGATTAATGGCCGCCAACGTTTCATCTCCAACGTTTCACCCTTTCCCCTCCCCATTTCCTCATCTATAAAAGATTCCTGAGTGCAAGAGGAAAAGGTTACACTCCCTCAACTGTTCAGACTTCCTCCTTGCTGTTGAAGAATTTCCGGCGACGCCACCACCGCGCAAATGGCTTCCCGACGCTCTGCACGCCTTCAACCCGCGAACAAGGTCCTCCCCTCCCTCTTCTTCTGCGGATAGATCTTAGGAATCGTTAGGAGAGATATCGGGCTCAAAAGAGCCAGATCGGGTGAGCGTAATGGTGGTTTTTCCGAAAATATCATGGTGGCGGGTTCGCCGGAAACCGCCTCTCCGGCGGCCGTGCCGCCGCCCGACGTTAGCCCTCGCCTCAACGGAGGTGGTGGTGGTGGTGGCCGGCCAGGGAGATGGCTGGGTGGCCGGGAAATAGCTTGGAAAGGCTACAGGAAAATTAGGTTTTCAGTCTCTGGTTCGGGCTGTAGAAGAAGATGAACAGTGCCTTTAATTAGATTTTAATTGTAAAATCAACTTCTGAATGAGATTTCTGTCATGTTAAATAATTTGGGAAAAATACTTAGAGGCTCCTACAGGAAAAGTAGTCAATATAGAAACTGTATCCCTTGAAGTCTAGTTTTATTCAAAATTAATTTCATTCAATTTGGATTCCTGGTTAGACCACAGCACCCTTTTTGGTGAGGTCTATCCAGAGGGCTGCCTTGACCTTAGAAAAATTCCCCACTCCAATCCAGTCGTCCAAACGACTTGAAATTTGGGATGTGGTCTAATCTTACATATATCTAGGTGCTATCCAAAAATGAGAATTTTTGGAGAATATTTTTCTATGGTTTTTAGAAAAATTCAATAATCCTAGCCGAATTTAATTAGGTGGTTAAATAATTTCCAAACCCTCCCAAATTTTGGTGAGTGGTCCCTGGGTTCACCATAAGGTTCTGTATAATTTTTCATCTCATTTGGAGATGGTTTGGTTTAGAATTGATCAACCCTAAGTTTTGCCCTAATAAGGGGTCTTAGGTTAAAAGTGCACTTTTGAAGTTTGAGTGGTGAGATCACCTCAACAGAGGCTGAGATTTTTACCACTGGCTAGTAATGTTCTCTAGCACCCCCTCATGGAGTTTGAGGTGGATCGGGGTAAGTTTACCCTAAGGACCAAGGCCAAACCCTAAGGATGGATCTTGGTGGTTTGTGAAGGTCATGTGGTCAAATGACCTTGGATTGACCCGAGGTCGGGTTATGAGAACCATAGGGCTAATATAGTTCTCTGGATGAAATTTTAGTGGATTTGGAGATCGTTGGGATATCTAAAAACCTAACCCTAGTTTAGGGCGCAAAACTTATAGAGATAGGAAATGACACCAAACCACATTGAAAAGTGATGGGAATTGGGTAAAGTGGATTATAGGGGTAGTACAAGCTCTGGATATTTTTCTATGAATTTTATGCTCACTATTTTGGGTACTTCTTTAATGAATTGGTAGTTGCATGATTTGCTTAGAAAATTTATTAGAGTATACAAACTTCCTGGAAAATTGATGAAATATAGGCAGAGAACCTTTATTATGATTTTTAAAACTCTGTGAATTTTTATGGGATTTTTAGAAGCTTAATTCTAAGGCTTGCTTCATTAAGTGTTATTTATCATGGATATTGGATTAAATCTATTTTGGTGCTTAGCAAGCTGATAAAATTATGATTCTCTGCACAAAGATCTTTTGTATATCATACTACTGACTAGTGATTTTTCTATAATTTTTAGATGAATAATTCCTGTACTTCCTTCATTAAGTAGGATTAACGGGATTATACAGACTAAATTAATTAGAGGTTAAATACCTTCTATAAAAATCTGAGAATTTGCATTTGAGGTTATCTTGCTGTTATTTAATGAACTTAATTTTTGGGTGGCCATAACTTAAGAATATCATGTAGTTCATGTTAAAAATTACCCATGACCAATCTTTGAGAAAAATAAAATAAATATCAGATTAATTAGGAAAATTATAAATTCCTGGATTTAAGCTAATTAAGTCATGATAGTCCTCCAGTAAATATTATAGGAGATTTGGAAGATAATTTGGAGTACCTCCCCTTGTGTACCACATATAGCTTAGGATGGTCTGCATTTAGTAAAACCACGGAATTCTGATAATCGATGGTTGGTAGGGCAAATTTAGAATGAGTTCATTATTAGAAGTCAGGATAAGTAGAATGTGGGACTGGTTAGGATAAGAGAGTACGGGAACGACGAAAGATCGTCCGTCCCGGGAGGAAGAGGAAGAGTCTTAATTCGCTAGGGTTAGATTTATTATAACATTAAAAGGGGATTGGGTAAAGGGTAGACAACCAATAATAATAAGTGCCTTGCGAAAGGGAACTTCGGGCCGTAATGCACCGTCTTGGTTCCTAGTGCCCCTTGAGAGCCCTTCACGGGGTATACCGGGGGCAGTCCTGGGCTAACGTAAACCATAGGAGTAATAAATCAAAAGAGCAACTAGTATAACTAGGATTGCACACACTCACTCCCCGGTAGTTAGGAAAGTAGAATTATAGGATTACTTGCCATCAGACAGTAGCTCTGAAGGTAGATGCACGGACAGTACTGTCCGGGGGGCCGCGGGCTCGAGGGTTGGAGTACGGAGAAAGGTGGTGGGTCATCGGTACTAGGCGATCGATCACACCGATAGCGGTACGATGACTCGGAGAAAAGTCTGGAGGGTACATCCAGCAGCAGTACGCGGATACTCTAGGTTGTGTTCTTCTAGGGGCGTACGGAAGGGCTAGGCCTGGTAGTGTGGTTACCCGCCTAGGAGTGGGGGGCCCGACCCACTGTCTCCGTTTGCCACTACGGAGGTTCCTGGGGGTGAAGCTAGCCTCCCGAACAGGGGGAACAAAAGGTCTGTGCGCATAGAGTCGTGTGCGTGGGTTGCACTTGCATGAATCATGGCATAGCATGTTTGCATATAACCGTCACCCCAACGTATAAATCGGTATGGGACTTTTTATACGATGGGAGCCTTGCAGAAGATCCCTTAACTTATAAGTTTGTATGGGCATTCATATAAGTTAAGGTTACTTACATACTTACTTACTGTTCTCTAGTTGTCTTTTTATATAAATTGCTTCTTATTAATTGTTCTACCTATTACAACATTTATACTGTTCACCTGTTATAACTTGCTAGTTAGGTCCACCGACACTTGCTTGTCTACTCTCCACTTTTGTAGCTTCCCTTTCCTCCTCTCCGCCCGGTGCTTAGGAGCCGTGGTGGGAGGGGTAGGGGATGATAGGGCTTAGTCTTTATGACTAATGGTTTTCGAACCAAACATTACAGGAGCTCCGGATGGGAGACAGGGACCAGCACCAGCGGAGTACGGTGCGCATGGAGGTGGGACAGTCTAGCACCGGTGCACCTGCGACCAGCTCCGTGAGTGATTAGCATTTTCATAGCTTCCGCGATGAGAGACTTGTAGTGAGGACTCTGATGTACTGGGCTCAAGCCCATTTATCTATTTTCCTATTATTGTATTGATGGACTGGATATGATTCTCTTTTATATACATGTTTTCTGTGGACTTGTTTACACTTCTGTATAAATGCTTCTCTCGTTTGTGATCGAAAAGGGCCGGCAGAATTGGCGATTTGTAGTGGTTGCCTTCCCGAGATGTCGGTGCCACCGCAAAGCGGCAATTCTGGGCTAAGACCCCCGGTGGTTGAAAAAGAAAAAAAAAGGGGGTCTTACAAACAGTATCAGACTTTGGCTCACCATCCTCAGATATATCAATGATATTTTTAGTTGCCTAAGCAGACAGCTCTGTTGGAATCTCTCCCTCAACTTCTACACTTTCCATAGTAACTTGTTGGTCTTCATCTACTATGTTTAGCACATTTTCTTCTACTGTAACTGGAACTTTTTCCTCCTCAACAGGAGTACTGGATGGCAGCAACTGAGACTCATCTGGAGTCTGATCTATCCTTTTCTGAAGATTGTCCAAGAAGGAATAAATCTGGTCTTGTAATGAAGGAACTTACTCCCCCTCAACAAGAGCATCCAACTTGGGAGCCTCCCCCTCATTTTTTGCATAGATCTTATCCACCACATTTCCAGCCAGTTGTTATGTAGTTTTTGCTGGAATGTCTTCAGATTGAGAACCACTACCTTGTACAGTCCTTGCTATAGTTTCTGAGGACATAGAAACCTGAGCACTCATATCTCTTCTAGTGTCTACAGAAGAGTCAGACAACTGTTGGTCATGAGGTTCTTCACCTCTTCTATAAGAAGAGTTGCTCTCAAAACTTTCTTTATTGATTATAACTACTTTATTTTTCTTCTTATCAACTATCTGTTGGTGTGGAAGCAAAACCCTGTCCTATCTCTCAAACATCTTGGAGTCCATCTTCCTCATGTGATGTATCTTTGTTCCAAGCCTCATATTGAGGATCTCTAGAACAGAACCATGAAAGTACAAAGATAGACTTCTTCCTAGGTTTAGCTTTGGAACACATTCCACTATTCTTTCAAACATAATTCTTCCCCAGTAGTTCTTTTGGATAGAATGACCCTTGAAATTATCTCAAAAAGTTTCCTAGAGATTTTCCGATAGGACCCTGTTTTGCAAATCAAGGCCTTGCCGATTACATCAGTTAGAAACTTTCCTTTCAGATTCATTTCTTTTCTCAGAATAGAGCTAGTGGTGTTCTTTGAATGATTTGAGAGCTGATTTCATATCTTCAAGGAATAGTTTATCTTCCTCCTCCGACGGCATGAACTTTATCAAATTCCGAGCTTTGATTAGACTCCTTGAAGTGATCTTAATCTTATATTCACTAATAGATGTCTTGATTTTGTTGGAAGAGGAGTCGATTTTAGCCTTCGAGTAGAGTTCTCATACTTCTTGTTTCCATATCGAACTTGGCTTTGATATAAAAAACTCTAGGTCCGCGACCTGCAATTAGTAGAGAACTTGCTGAACTTCTTCTGGTACATCCTTGAACCAATTCCTTACTAATTAAGAACCCTCAAAAAGGAAATCTACTCCATTGGGCGTCATGGGAACTTTGAATATCTAGAGCGACGAGGAACTTGCTTGAGAAATCTTCACATGGATGCAGATAATCAAATTGGGCTAGGATTTATGTATTTTATTTTAAGCACACATTCCTATTTATAGTTTCCCATATTCTAGAATGTGGAGAGGTGCGTACCTATCGGTATTAAGATGAGTAGATCAACGATTGAGATTAATCCTGGAAAATAGCCGTGATCAGAATTGTCTGAGTATATTCGTTGAGTGAACTCGACGCACACGACACACTTGATGCCTGAAGGTGTCTCAACGCACTCAACCCCTAGACAGTTTGACTCATTGCACTCAACGCCTAAACACTTAGTCCATATCTGTCTTGATAACATGCAAAGGTCAATCCTGTCTAGAGCACAAATGCATGTAAAGTCAATGAAGCTACACTAAGTTCAACATACACAACTAAAATTTGATGGTGCTGAACTTGGCTTCATCTAGTGGCTTAGTGAAAATATCAACCAGTTGTTTGTCTGTGGGGACAAACTCAAGACTAATGTCTTCCCTTTCTACATGCTCTCTAAATAAATGATATCTAATATCTATGTGCTTAGTCCTACAATGAGACACATGATTCCTAGTAATAGTGATTGCACTAAAAGAATCATAAAACATGGAAGTTTTACTTAGCTGGAGATTGTAGCCTTGGAGTTAATGTTGAATCCATAGTAGGTGTGCACAACAACTTATAGATGAAATATATTATGATTCTACTATAGATATGACAATACTACTCTGCTTCTTGCTGCTCCAAGATACCAGTCTTCTCCCTAGAAATAGATAGGTTAAAGATGTGCTTTTCCTGTCTTTTCTACAACCTGCAAAATCTGCATCTGAATACCCAATTAGTTCAAAATCATTATTCTTAGGGTACCATAGACTAAGATCAAGTGTGTTCTTGAGATATCTCAGAATTCTTTTTGCAGTATAATAATGAGACTCTTTAGGGCTAGCCTGGTACCTAGCACAAACACATGTTGCATACATAATATCTGACCTATAGCAGTCTGGTAGTGGAGGGAGCTAATTATGCCTCTATACAAGGTTTCATCAACAGGTTTCCCAGTCTTATCCTTGTCTATTAACACACTTGAACCCAAAGAAATTTTTATTATGGTGGCACTCTCAATTTCAAACTTCTTGATTAGCTCCTTGGTGAACTTGGACTGAGAGATGAATATAACATCCTCTGATTGTCTAACTTGGAGGCCCAAGAAGTACTTTAGTTCACCCATACAATTCATCTTAATCAACCATTGCATAAGTTTAACAAACTTCTTGCATAGGCCATCATAAGTACACCCAAATATTATGTCAACTACGTAAATTTGGACTAGAATGATCTTACCCTTGACTCCCCTAAGGAAAAATGTCTTGTCTATCTTTCCCCTTGAGAATTTGTTCTCAATGAGAAAGCTAGATAGGGTTTCATACCATGCCCTAGGGGCTTGTTTCAACCCATACAAAGATTTTCTCAGCTTAAACACATATTCAGGAAAGTTAGAATTAACAATGCCTGAGGTTGCTAAACATAGACCTCCTCTTTTAGGTCACCATTTAGGAAAGCTGACTTAACATCCATTTAATAGACCTTAAATCCTTTATGTGCAGCATATGCAAGGAATAGTCTTATTGCCTCTAGTCTAGAAACTGATGCAAAGGTTCGATCGAAGTCAATACCATCCTCTTATCTGTATCTTTTGGCAACAATACAAGCTTTATTTTTGATGATAACACCATTCTCATTGAGTTTATTCCAATAAATCCACTTTGTTCCAATGATGTTATGTTTATGTGGTCTGGGAACTGGCTTCTAGACCTTACATCTTTTGAATTGCTTCAATTTTTCTTGCATAGACACAATCCCAAAATGTCTATGTTGGCATCTTCAATCTTCTTTGGTTCAACTTGAGACAGAAAGCTTGAATACATAGCAATATTGAGATTTTTTTCTCCTTGTTGTAATATATTGGCTTGCATCTCCTATGATTTGATCTCTAGGATGATCTCTCAAGTTCCTGATAGCTACTGGCATTCTCTCTTCAATAATTTGAACTTCAATTTTTGGATCCTGCTAGTCTTCACAAATGTCCTATGCATTTGGACCTTCATCAGGAATGAATAGACCATTATCTTCCTCTTGGACAGAAGGAGGAGTGTTACAGATGGTCAGCTTATCCATCTTCAATTATACACCAACAGATCTAGAGGATCTTGGCAGCTTACTTTTAATCATAGAAGACTCATCAAACATAACATTGACAGACTCTTCTACAACATAGTTCTTTTAGTTGTAGACTCTATAGGCTTTACTGTGGTTGTTGTACCCAAAAAAAATTCCTTCATCAAATTTGGCAGCAAACTTAGTCAAGTATGACTTCCCGTTATTGAGCACAAAGCACTTGCTTCCAAAGATCTAGAGATAGGCATGATTTGGTTTTATATCTTTCATAATCTCATATTGAGTCTTCTTGTGATACTTGTTGATAGATGCTCCATTCATGACATGACAAGTAGTGTTTACCGCCTCAACCAAGAAGTATTCTTGGAGAGAAGTGTCTCTAAGTAATGTCCTGCCAACTTCTTTGAGAGTTCTGTTCTTCCACTCAGCAATCCCATTTTACTGGGGTGTTCTTGGAGAAGAAAACTCCCGAAGAATACATTTCTCTCTACATAACTTAGTCATGCCTTTAGACTGAAATTAGGTACCATGGTCACTTCTGATTTTGACCATAGTGTTGTCCTTTTCATTCTGAACTTGCCTAATAAAATTCATAAAGATGTCAAGGGTTTCAGACTTTTTCTTTAGAAAGAAAACCCATGAAAATATGGAATAGTCATAAACTATCACAAGTGTATAGCCCTTCATTAAAGAGCTTGTTGAATGCCTTGTAATTTAAGTGAGCAAGCCTCTTGTGTCATTGCACATAATAAGAGACTTTCTCATTTGCAACAAGACACACTAGTGAGTCTGTACTTAAACATAAGAAATTTAAACAATAAATATTTCCACTCCTAGTGCCTATCAAAATGACCTCTTGGTCACTTGACCTTTTGATCAAACACTAGTCCTTGTGGATGAATATCAAATAGTTGGCTATGCTAATCATATTTTGTTACAATCCTTCCATATAAGCTATCTTTATAATGGAGACTATGACATTGGTGATCATAGTATAGCCTTTTGTATCTCCTTGTTCCAGTCATATGTATGGAACATCCAAGTCCAATTACCATATTGGGATTGTATAGGAACTTGAACTATCCAACAATAATAGATTAATTCACCTTAGGAACCCAAAAGGTTTTGGGTCTTTTGTTCATATTAGCCTTAGAATGATTATGTCTACCTGTAGCAGCCCTGACAGGAAGACTCACCTTTGCCCTTGGCATACTTGGGTTGTGTCAACAGTCTATGGAAAAGTGACCTACTTTGCCACAGCACCAGCACTTAGAAATATTTTATCTCCTCTTCTGAACAGCCTTTGGAGTAAGCAAGCTATCCATTTTTTCTATTTAGAGGGGAGAGCAGCAACCTTCTTCCTATTTCTTTTAGCAAGAATTTGACTGAAGGTGAGTCTACTAGTAGATGTACTTAGTTTATTCCAAGTTACAGCAACATATGTCTTCTTTGTAGGTGATATGGTATTGATGGCATTAGAAATAGTAAAGTGAGGCTTACTACCTGACTTACCCTTAGTTAAAGTTTTTGCTAAAGGAACTTGAGAATATGCCACTACCTTATCCTTAAGAGCGGTGGCTAGAGCACTAAACATAAATGTTCTATAATGGGCCTTTTGGATTTCCTCATGGGGAGCCTTCAATGCACTCAATCTCATTCCCTTTCTCCTTCCATTGTAAGATACACTTGTATTCTTACAAGAAGAGTCTCCACTCTTCCAGTGACCATACATACTATCATGGGCATACCTATTAGAAGGGAGGATTACCTTCTGAAAGGTGGGCTGAGGCATAATAGGAGCCTTGCCTTTCCCTTTGGAATGGAGAACTCTAGTATTCTACATGAACCCCAAACCTCTCTTATCCTTTTGAGAGATGAAGGAGTCAATCAGTAAAAAAACAATTTTGTTCTTAGAAAATTCAGCCACAAGCTTCCTCTCCTTGAGGAAATTCTCTTCAAGATCCATGATGATCTTGTTCTTCTGGCTAATATTGCCAATTTAGATAACTGAGATTGTCTTTAGCTGACTGACTTCCCTCCTCATCTAGGCTAGCAAAGGAGCTAACTCAGATTGCATGGAAGAAGCTTGCTAAAGAGAGGCAATCTCCACAGATTATCTCTTGACAAGCTTTTTGCTCTTCTTCAAAGACTCCAGAATAGTACCACACTTGTCAATCAATTGATTGAAATCATCATCAGAGTCTGATCCATCATACTTACTAGAGGAAGTGGATTTTTCAGAGTCTGAGCTAGTCTCATAGACAGAGGGAGAGTTAGGGAGAGAGTGTACCTAATCAGGAATAGAATTGTCATGATTATCTTTAGTTAGGTCTATGAAGCTAAACTCATCATCCTCTTCAAAGTCACTAAAATAAAGGACAGTGGAGCTCTTATGCCAGTTGAGGCAGATGGATGATCAACATCTACTTTAATAGACATGAGACCAATATAGGCCTCTTCTTCCTCTAATTCTGAAGACTCAGAATCACTGTCTGACAGACTGAATTTCTTCTTGGGCAAGAAGCTCTTTTTAGCCTTCTTATCCTTGTAATGCTTTTTGTCTTCAGACTTCTTGTGCTCCTTCCTCTTCATTGGACAATCAGCAATGATTTGTCCACTTCTGTTGCAATAGTAGGAAACAACATTAGTCTTAATATGTTTTTTCTGCTTAGAGTCATACCATTCCCTAGAGGGGTTATTTTTGGACTTCTCCATGCTGGAATAAGGCTTTCTTAAGGTGGAGCTTGAAGAGCTTTTGTTCTTCCATTATCTTCTCTTGCTCAACATTTTCTTGAACGTTTTGGAGAATAAGGTTAGTTCTCCATCTGACAACTCAATTCCTTAGGAGATGGGATCTGAGCACTCTAACTCTACAGCTCTCCTTGGTGGAGAAGGGGTCTTTTCACTACTCATTCTTATGGATTTAGCTCTGAAGGCCACAACCTTCTCTTTGTTTAGAGTTCTGTCAGCATCTTCTTCAGCCCTTCTGGAGTTTAGCTGTATCTCATATGACAACAACTTCCCAAATAGGTTTTGAGACATTATGTTGGCAAGTTACCAACCTCTCTAATAGAATAGATCTTGATATCTCATTCCTTATTTAGAGATCTCAAGAAGTTGTCATTCAATTCATAGTTCATGAACTGTCTGCCATAGGCGATCAGACTATTCACTATCATGAAGAACTTTTTATTGTAGTTAGCTATGGAATCTTTCTTGCCTTGATTTAAGGCCTTATATTGCTAATTCAGGAGTGATTTCCTGTCATCCTTCACCTCCTCTGTCCCTTCCATATATAATAGAAGAGAATCCCACATCTCTTTAGCAGTTCTGCAGTGGGCCAAGTTCTGGAATGTGGAGTCATCTATGACACTAATAATAATGTTTTGGGCCCTTTTATCCATAGTTGCGAGAATGAATTCATCCTTGGTCATCTCAGTATATTTCTTTGGTGTTTGGATATTGGCATCTATAGCAGAGACCTTCATGGGAATGCCTCTTGAACTATTATAAATATCCTATAGTCTGAGGCTTTCATAAATAACCTTACCCTTTCTTTCCATTTCCCAAAGTTCTCTTTCCTATATATGGGAAGCTTCGTTGAGCTCAACTCCTTAAGGTTCTAACCTAAACCCATAGAGATAATCTTCTACTACTCTTGGAGATCTATTCAAACTATTAAGTCCTTTTTGAATAACCTCCCTCTGATACCACTTGAAAGTCTTTGTTTAAGAATAGCTACACGCCTAGAGGGGGGTGAATAGGTTTTTAAGTCTTTTTGAACTCTTTTAATTTTGGTTGAGTTATGGGTTAGATTTTATTGTTAGCTTTCAAGAGACACAACAAAACACCATAATTTATAGTGGTTCCCCTATCTAGGGTACATCCACTTCCCCCTTCACCTATCTCGAAGTGAACTAGATTCGACTAACTTCTCGTTTATCTCGGCTCCTTGAGCTTACACCTCAGATTCCACGGGATCCTAAACCTCAGAGTATAACTCACTCCTACTACTCAGAGTATAAAAACTCCTACCTCTGGCTAGACAGCCCTACACTCAGAGATATCAAATCTCCTACCTCAGATCTATATAGAGATCTTACCTCAGGCACAAGCCCTACCTTAGATCCTAAATATGATCCTACAACTAAGAGACTTAAATCCTACACTCAGCTTTTATAACACAGGCTTACAACTCAGATCAACAGATGATCTAACAGATTGAGTTAAGGTTTGGTGATGATTGAATCCAGAGAAATAGTTCTCTGAGTCACCTTTTTGAACTGAGAATACCCAGTCCAAACTCTTTACAGCAACAAGACTTTAGATCTTTAGAGTAGTTCTACTTATGCTGAGATGAACTGATACAGAGCTCTGTATCTTCAAGCATTTGATGTTATAGTGTTGTAAGTAGTGGCTTTGAAGATGAACAGTAACTTTTGAATGCCCTTCTTCTTCTCTTCTTACAGAAAATACAAAATGATTTTTTGCTCTTGCTGAAGAAGACTTTGATATTTTTCAGTTCTTGATCCCTTAAATCAGCTAGACTTTTCTGTATTTAGAAAAGCTTCTATAAATCTAAGAGAGATAGATTTATTAGCTTGATGGAGACAATGACTATCCAGGGAAAAAAATCCCTATTTAATTTCTCTATAAGAGTCCTTTTATGTCCCGCCATCCAATAACTCTTTTATCTGAATGGGCAGGCCAAACAAGGAAATTGTAAAGTTACTTTAGCTTTGATTGTTGTACAGAAGGCATTCAATGCCAATTGTATTCTAGCACACAAGTCCCACAATATTTTAATTATGGATGGCATCAGCATGAGTCGGTACTTATGGACTTGGCAGTTCTCAGTCAATCTACACAGGCTTTGAGTGAAGCCTTATGACTCAACACAAAAACACATAGCATAAAATCTGCACACTGAGGCGTTGAGTGAACCTTCATTACTCAATGCATCTGACTTAGACAACTTAACTGATAAAGCGTTGAGTGAGCCTTCATCACTCGACGCTTTTGGAGAGTCAAGATTTCACCTGACTGAATGCGTTGAGTGAACCTTCAATACTCAACGCTACTATACTTCTACTGAGTTATTGATAAGGCGTTGAGCGAGCCTTCCTCACTCAATGCTTCTGTACATAGAGAGATTTCCTTTTGAGTAGGCATTGAGTGAGCTTCCTTCACTCAATGCTTCAGAACTTAGCCTTATTTGAGTCCAACAACACTCAGGCTTTGACTGCATGAACTTGTGTCAACACATTTAGACCTCTGGCATTGAGTGAATTGTATTCACTCAATGCTTATATACTTAGCCTGATTTCTGATTTTCTAGCATCGTGTAATGAGTCCAACTAACATTGTCACCCTGACAACCTATCTTGTCAATGAACAGTAGACAATCTACATACACTAAATTTTGAATATACATCAGATACAATCATGTGTATACTATTCACCTATGGGCCTTCTTTAAATCTGGGACAATGTGATCAATGGATCTAACAATGTGCCACCCTATTATGGAATAAGAACAAAGTCATCTACAATCTAAAAAGTTTAGGATGGAAAAGTGAAGAGGAGCTATCATTGACGATAACAACTATTGCCCGACGGTAATGAAATTGATGATGGCCATGTCCCGTACGAACGCCATGATTTGTACTACTCGACACTATCACCCGACGATAGTGGCAATCGCCCTGCGATAGCCCCATGATCCAAACATATCCGTTTTCAACCGACACGATCATCACATCATGGGACACGTGGTAGTTTGAGGGGATATCGCCTGCAATAGCTAGATATCTCCCGAAGATAGTGATTTTTCTATAAAAGATTAAAAACTTTGTGCATTTGAGTAAGATACCTTTTGAAGTAGTATTTACACATCCACCAAGCTAGAACTCTGATTCTTTTGAGAGAGGGTTGTCTCTAGAGATAGGGAAACCCTTTGTGAAAATACGATGATCTAAAGAAGATTTTGAAGAAGAAGGGATACAACACACATTCAACATAATGGGAAAATGTTGGGTCCATTAATCCACATGACCCAGATTTGTAAGAAGTCAAACAAGTCATTGACACACACTAGTTGTATTTGATGTGTGTTTGATTTTATGCATGCAGGTGGACACCAAGAAATTTGGTGGATAGTTAGGAATTTTCCTAAGTCCATGGGCGTTGAGAAATTTGGTGGCAAGCTCACTCAATGCCAGGTGCAACTTGAGGAAATCATTAAGGACAAAGGTGTCAAGACAGCTGTTTTGAGACAATCAAGTTTTCTCAACACCTTGAAGATCAAGTTAGCTGGAAGATACTGGATAGGCTGGAAATTGCCTAAGTCCATGGGTGTTGAGTTAAGTCTATTCACTCAACGCTAGGTAAGCAAAATCGTTGAGTATAGCTAGGGTTAGTCTAAGCCTAACAATTGGCAAGCTGAAATTGTTGCTAAGGCCACAAGCATTGAGTGTAGTCACACTCAATGCCATACAGCTAAAAGATGTGCGACAGTCAAAGCCACAAAAAATCTGTATAAATATTTGGCTAAGTACACATGCGTTGAGTGAAGTCCACTCACTCAACGCCATAACATCAAAATCATTGAGTATTGCTAAGTTAGTCAAAGCCACAAAAAATATGTGTAGTTATTTTGACTAAGTCCACAGGCATTGAGTGAAGCTTACTCACTCAACGCCATGTGATAAAAAGCGTTGACTTATTCTCATCTAGTCAGAGCCAGTGTTTTCAGGCACTGAAAATTGGCTAAGTACAAATGTGTTGAGTGTAGCTTACTCACTCAACGCCAGATAACAAAAGAATATATGTTAAGTAGTTTGGCGTTGAGTGAAGCTTACTAACTCAATGCAAAGTGACTGAAAGATTGGCTAAGGCAAAAAGTGTTTAGTGATGAAGACACACTAAATGCTCTTAATGCTAGAGAAGCAGAAATATTATCTACGATAAATTTCATTGAGTGGACTCAACACTCTCAACGCCTAATGGCAGAGAAATTATTCTAAGTGTTTTGGCTTTGATTGAAGGATGCTCACTCAATGCCTAGTGACAAAAAATCTGTCTAAGTGTTTTGGAGTTGAGTGATGCTTACTCACTCAAAGCCTATTCTACAGATGCTTGATTTTGGCTAAGTCTACATATGGTCATGTCAGCATGAGTCAACAAAGTCAATGCATTTCAAATTCTTTGCGGGAAAGATGAAGAATGCCATTGATGGCGCCGACGACCTGCTTTTGTCATCTTCTGCAAATGGAAGGTGGTAAATCGGCATTTAAGACGGGGCCCATAGCGCAATAGAGCAGTTGATCGACGAGAAATAAAAGGGAAAGATTGGCTGGGTCGAAAACAAGCAATTAGGGTTTTTTAATTTTACAATTGTGGTTAAACTTCGTCTTCTTCCTTGCCATTAACGTCGATCCTGAAACACAAGTTCTCATCAGAGAATCTGAAAGCGAAAAGTGATAGTTGCTTCAATATTCATCTGCAACAGCAAGTTCAGGAATGATTCCTGAAAGAGAAGAGGCAGAGACATCTTCTTTCTACTTCCAGCACAAGCCGTGAATCAACTAAATACCTTGTCAACTTATTGCTCTAAAGAAGATAGGGATGAAATTTGTTCAGCCCAGGAAGATAGACAGAGATTTTTCACAGGTTTCTAATTGTTTCAAATATGTATTATTTTCTATAGGATCCAATCTAGGATCTGAGTGTAGGATTCTTGAGTGAATTTGAGTGTAGGACTGTGTTAAAAAGGCTAAGATAAGATCTATTGTAGATATGAGTCTAGGATTCTTAAGTGAATCTGAGTGTAGGCCTGTGATATAAAGGCTGATGTAGGATCCAGTTGGGATCTGAGTGGTAGGGCATATTGCCTTAGTTGTAGGTCTTGAAGAAGACTGAGTGGTCTTGTGGGATCATGTTGTGAGCTCCTTGGAGCCGGGTTTTTGGGGTAGAACCTTGTCTAACACACTGTTAGAAGGGCGCAGAGGGACAGTGGACGTTCCCAAACTCTGGGGAACAACTATAAAATATATGTGTTGTCTGGTTGATGTTCTTGAAAGCTTAATCTAACTATTCACCAAGCACAGTAATTAAGGTATAGGTCTAGGTAATAAAAAAGAAACCTAAAACCTATTCACCCCCCTCTAGGTGTTAGCTAACCTTGAAAACTAATTCTTTCAAGTGGTATTAGAGGAAGGTTGCTCTTTATGGACTCAACAGTCTCAGTAGATCTCCTAGGTCAATAAGAAAATCTGTCCTTATTGGTTCAGGAGTGAACTATATGGAGTTGGGTGCCATGAAGCTTCCCATCTGAAGGAAGGAAGGGTTTGGCATCTAGAAGGAGCGGGTTAGGTTTTTCATAGAGGCAGTCGACCCTAAGATCTTTATCACTGTCAAGGAAGGGCCTTTCATACCTATGAAATTGTCTGCTCTGGATGCAAATGTCCAGACCCCCAAGACCTACTCTGAGATTACAAAGGATGAAGTTATTCTTGCCACAATGGATAAGAGGGCATAAAATATAATTGTGACTTCCATAAATGACTCCACTATCCAAAATTTGGTAAACTGCAAGACTGCAAAGGAGATGTGGGACACACTAGTGGTCTACATGGAGGGAATAGAGGAAGTGTGAGATGACAGGAAGTCCATGCTCAATCAAGAGTATGAGATATTTTGGCAGAGCAAGACTGATAGCATAACTGAATGCTATGAAAGCTTCTTCAGAATTGTCAATAAGCTGAGGACATATGGAAGAGTCTTTAGCACTTATGAGTTGAATGACAAGTTTCTCTGGTCTCTAACTAGATATTGTGATACTAAAATCTATGCCATCAGAGAAGTGGAAAAACTGGTTGACACTCCACCAACAACTCTGTTTGGGAAGCTGCTATCATATGAAATGCAGTTGATAGCCAGAAGAGAGGAGGAGAAAATCAGCAAGTCACAAGCTAAATAAAAATTAGTGGCTTGTAAAGTTGAAGCCATTAGGAGGAGCAGAAGGAAGACACCTTCTCCCCCAAGGAGGGATGTCTAATCTGACTTAGAAAAATCAGAGACCAGTACATCAGATTGCCATATGTCAGATGAAGACTTTGCTACCTTCTCAAGGCAATTCCAGAAGTTTATGAAGAACAAACACTGGATAAGAAGGCCCTCCTCCTCCTCTCATCCCAAAGAAGACTACTACATGGGCAGGAAGAAATCCTCTAAAGGGGATAGGAATGGATCTAAACCCAACAAACATGTTTTATCTAAAGTGGTTTGCTATTACTACAGCAAGCCGGGGCATGTAATGTAAGACCCCCCTTCCCGGAACACAAAACACGGCACGAGGTGAGTCTTATGCCTAGAACAGCCACCTTGCGGTAACACTAGCACTCGGGCTAGCATGTACTACAATACGCCTATTCTGTCGGCCTTTACCAATATCAGTCATGCCAACCCAACCAGAATATAGAATTAGAAGTCAATCCACACATAAGCATAATTGTCCAAAAGTATAACAAATAATGAAGCTACAACAAGCTTCTAAAATCAGAGTACGTAGAAACTTTGCCCAAAATGGCTACATCAATAATCTCCCACACTCACATCATTAACCGACGGTAGTGAGGACACCGTCCCTTCAGGCCCTGTTGTCCTGACCTAGCTGTCCTGTTGCATAATCTGCGGACGCTCTACCTGCGGGTTTTCCTTCTAAAAAGGAAGACGTAGCTACCGTTAGTCATAAGGACTAAGTGGCTTTCACATCCGCTCCCCCGGCGACTCCTCGGCACCGGGCGGAGAAATGGACGAAGGTACAATATATATAAAGTATGATAACATAAGTACAAGTAGGTGGTATAGACTGAATATCATCATGTATGTAAAGCAGCTTAATAAGTGAGTAACATTTTATTCTAGAAATTTTACCATCTACAGCAGCATAAGAATATATAAAGCTAGAACAGAAAGAAACTCAACTTATATGAATGCCCATACAAATAGATAAGTTGAGGATCGTTCAGCAGTATGTAAGTCATCGTATAGGTGTGCCCATACAAACTTATACGATGAGGATCTTGTGTATGTAATGAAGTGTAATGACATGTATGCAATGAAATGACTCACTCATGATCACGCGCATGTAATCGCTATGTCGACACCGACTTGTAGTTCCCACTATTTGAGCTGGTAACTAAACTCTTAGGCATCATCCGTCGTGGCCAGACGGTGATAGTAGAGGGGGCATCTCCACTACTAGGCTGGCATCCATACTACCAATCCTAGGCCTTCATACACCTCAATGCTAAGAACACAACAGCGGAGCTCACACACATACTACGGCTCAGCGGGAGTCTCAGGTAGATGTGCACCGAGAACCAAGCCCTAAACTGGCCTACGTTGTGACCTGGAAGGATCCTCGGAAAAAGCACGAGGACCAAGCCCAACCGTTCACTTGGTATGGAAGGAGTCCTGGGACGTGAACACCGAGGACCAAGCCCAACCGCCACACGTCTATCTGTCAACTCCCATCGGTGTGACGATTGGCGAGCCCGTAGACCTACCACACTATCCTTAACCCAGGATTACAACACCGCGTGTCAACTCACACTGCATGCAATACCACATCATCGTGGCACAGAAGGAGCCTCAGATCAAAAATGGGGACCAAGCCTAACCGTCCACTTGGCACAGAAGGAGCCTCGAGACATGAAAACCGAGGACCAAGCCCAACCGTCCATTTATAACTCTTCTCATCATTACCAACCAGTGCGATAAAACTCCCGCACTCACACCCTTTCACAATCCTGTCCCCAAGGCACCTTACGGGTTTACCACCAACACAGGTGGCCAACCACCTCATACAATGGACCATCTTAGACTTCCCTATATGACAAGCCTCATGACCATGCATCACTCTTTCAGCCAACATGATTACGTCTAAACTATGGTCACATAACTTTAACATCACCGACAAAATACACAAGTTCAATACAATCTTATTATTAATCGACGAATTACCATTCGTTCACTAATCCCCGCCAAATCATTTCATTCAATTCCATTTAATTTCACCATTGTTTACGTGGTGTCTATCCAAAAATTTCATCACTCATTAAATTATCACGATTAGACATATTATAAATCGCCAAAACCTCAACGTCGATTTGTTACAAGATCTCTACCAGTCCAAACTCGATTCTACACCAACCCAGGAAATTCAGGTGTAGAACACCTTCTGTACATCAAATTCGACCGGAGATTCCCGAGGCTACAGGAATCTAGTGAACGCATGTAACCCCTCGATGGAAATATATTTACATGGGTTACAACTATCATGTTCAGTCTACAACCCAGATCAGACTTGAAAGTGAGTGTAAGATCAACCCTTCACTCTAGAGGGGGGTGAATAGAGTGTTTTAAAATAATTTTGCAAATTTAAAAAATTACTTTAGCAGTGGAAGACTTAATTTACTTAGTGTAGAGTGCTTAACAGTAATCAGAATAAAACAAATACAACAAGCAAATCTACAGCACACAGCAAACAAAATAATAAGCAACCAGAAGACACAAAGAACTATAGTGGTTCCCCAAAACCTGGGTACATCCACTCTTCTACCACCCTTGGTAGGAATCCACTGTAGGATGAGTTGATCAGGTGTCCTGGGCACCAATGAGCTTTTGATCAGGTACTCAAAAACCAAACAAGATTTTTTGATCAGGTGTCTTGCAACCACTGAATTTTGATCAGTTCTAAGAAACCAAAACAAAACTTTGAAGGGAGTTTAAAGAACCCTTTTACAGGAGAGAAAAATAAAAAGGTTAGGTTGTCTTCTCTGTCAACAATCAGAGAGAAGCACAAGTGGATGTTGATGTTGTCAAAGCTCCCCCTGAGATTAGCAAGAGTTTAGGAATAGAAGCTTTGCAAGGGTGATAGGTCTTCAATGAAAAAAATGGTCCAGCAAAAGATGATTTCAGCAATAACTGAAATGTGTGTTGTTTGGAGTATGAATGATGAAGACTTGAGAAACTTTGAATCAGAAGGAATCAGAAAGAATAGAAGCTTGTTCTCTGTTCTGTGTTATTGATCTTTTATTTTTGTTCTTCTATCTGTGTGTATTTCTTCTTCTCTGAATCATAATAAGAAATCCAGTCTTCAAATCTTCTAGATAGCCGTTAGCAAAATCATAAATGCTTTCCTTAAATGTCAACTGTCTCTGGAGGAAAAACCTAAATAACATTCCTTCTTTGTTTCCTTGAAACTTGCTCCAGATTTAATATAACGGCTAAAAATCTTCTTCAATAAATGCTCTGACTTGAAGACATTTGAAATCCTTAACAAACTGACAGAATTCCAGAAATCGTTGATCTCAAAAGATAATCGTCGATCTGAGCTCAACTATCATCGAACTGAGCTCAGAGATATTGGAACTAGTCTTAGACCGAAAGCGTCGATCTGAGCTCAGCGATCGTCGAACTGAGTTCGACGCCTCGTCAACCTGAGCTCAGAGATAGTCGAACTGTGTTCGACGCTTCGTCGATCTGAGCTCGACTAAAAGTTGAACTCTATATCTGGGCTTCTCATCTGAACAAGGAGGTCTTGGGGAAAGCTTCAAACCTAAGTCCTAATCCTTAGACCTTAACTAGTTGACCTTTACTCTATACAACAAAGTCAATGCAATAATCCTATAGACATAGTGATCCTGACCCAAATTAGTAATAGGGTATTCCAACAATCTCCCCCTATTTGGGTTAGGATTTCTATTTACATGAATTATAGGAAATAAAATCAACAAAAACAGAAATACATAAAACATTGCAGAACTACAGATATATAAATATATCATAGCAAACAGTTCAGCAGAGATGAGATTGTTTAGCTTACATTAACTTTCCTTGTCAATGCCTTTCTTAAACAGAATTTACCTGTTAGGATTTTCAGAGTCTTTCTTTGATTTCATATCATCAGCAGCACCAAGAGACTTCTGGCTTCTGCCTCTAGGGACTACAACTTCAGGATGTAGCTGCATATACTTCTCAGTATTGAAAAAATTCTTGGAGCTGTACCTTTCAAGTTCTTGTCTTCTTTGATCTGACAGAGTAGAAATGTTGGAAGTATCTTGGCCTTTTTCTCTGGCTTTCTTGATTTGATCTAATGCAGCCATCTCTTTTAGTCTTGCTATCCCGGAGACTAGGTTATTCTCTGGATCTTCAAATGGAACTAATGGCTCATACTTATTGATGGTGTCAGTGGGAGGAGCTTTTTGATGAAAACCTTCTTTGAGCTTATAAGGAAAAGGACCAGAAGTGGAATCACTTGGGCTTTGTCCTTTCCTTTGATAAGGATGATGCTTGGACTATCCTCTGGAATAAACCTGATAACCTCTTTGAGTGCCTCTATACTGACTGCCTCTTGACTGATTACCTCTTTACTGATATCCTCTAGATTGAGATCTTCCTTGAAACTGGGATTAAGAGGATCTTTGAGAAGAGATATTGGAGGATTGAGGAGCGGAGTCTCCACCAGATCCTGCACCTGGAGAAGGAGAAGGAGAAGGATTATAGTGAGAGGTTCCTTTATCATATTTCCTTTTCTTCCTCATGGCCTTCAACTGATTTTTAGAATATTGCATCCAGTACTCAGTTATAGGGCAGTTGTGTAGAATATAATATGGAATATCATGATCAGAAGTAGTCTTTTCAATTGGGACTCTTTTCATAGCTTTACTTCTAGCATTCCTCTTCTTTGCAATAGTTGTAGAAGAGTCATCAGAGTCTGTTATGTATTCATCATCATCAGAGCTCTAAGGCTCATCAAATAAAGCATCTATTTGCCTTAACACTTATTTAGAAATGGAGACAGGAACAGAAGCTGAAGCAGGAGATGCATTAGAGATAATAGGAGCAGCAACTGAAACAGCAGGAGCACCAACTGAAGCAGTAGGCTCAGAAACTAAACAAACTTGATCTATCACAGCCTCTGAGAAAGCAACAATAACAGCAGCAATAACATGAACCAAAGGAACACTTTCCACGGTCTTAACAGAATTGATATATATCTATAGCATATTGGGATCACAGCAGGAGAAGGGAACTATAGCCTTGGTTAAATCTCTTGTAGAGAGAGGTGCTGAAAGATAACTACTATAAAATAAATCAAATAATGACAATAATGAATGGAGGTTTACTGCAGGACTGATGGTTAGAGCTAGAACTGGAGATGGAACTGGAACTTTCTTTGAAGCGGGAACTTCTGATACTTGCATTTCTGAAATCTTTGAGGGCAGAACTTCTTCATATGGCATCTCCCCCGGCTTTTGGACATTTCCGCTTTTGGACAAATAGAATCTGAAACCTTATACGAAACCTGGTAAAGATTTAAAGAATTATTAAGACGATGCCCATATCATGCGCTGTCTGTATGGTTACAAGTGCAGACGTTCTATAATAGGCTAAATCAAAATACAAAGCAAATGATAGACGCAGCTTCTGGCGGTACTTTAAATCATAAGACCCTGGAAGCAGCTCTTGATCTTTTCCAGGACATGGTCATGAACACTAATCAGTGGAATGTGCATAGGTGCCGGCCAAACAAACCTGCAGGTATCTTTGAAGTGGACAACGTCTCCCAGCTCGCTCTACAAGTTGAAATATTAAGCAAAAAGATAACAAAGATGACTGCTGCCTCTGCCCCTCAGGTATGGGAATCTGCAACTCCTGCCCATGAAAAATTAGATTTTGTTAACAATATGCCTAAAAATGCTTTTAATAATTTTTCTGCTTCGAATTTTCATCCTCCTGGTTTTAATTTTCCGAATAGTTATAATCCTGCTTTAAGAAATCACCTAAGTTTTTCTTGGAGTAATCCTTCGAACGCGATACGCCCGCCACCACAAAACGATTTTTCTGCACTACCTCCACCTCTTCAAAATTATCCAAAACCTCCAAGCTTGGAGGAGTTACTTTCAAAGTATATAACCACAAATTACGCTACGATAAGAACCTTAACAGGAAGCGTTAAAAGACTAGAAAATCAAGTAGGACAGCTCACTAAAATTATTTCTCAGCGACCCGCAGGGTCTCTTCCTTCCAATACCGAGCCTAACCCATGAGAGCAAGAGAAATGTATAAATCTTCGGAGTGGGAAACAAGTTTCCGGTAGGGTTAGTGAAGAGCCCGAGGCAAGCTCCGCCCCAGTTAAAAATCAAAGCTCCGCCTCCATTTTAAAAATTCCACCCTCTGCTGAAGAAGTTATCACCCCCATTTTAGAAAAAGATATCACTCCACCCCCCATCTTTAAAAATAATCCAACCCCGCCTTACCCTTCTAAACTTAATAAATAACATCAGGATGATCAGTACTCCCGCTTCTTAGAAATGTTCAAGAAAATCCACATTAATCTGCCCTTCCACGAAGCGATCTCCCAGATGTCAAAGTACGCTAAGTATCTTAAGGACCTACTGATCAACAAGAAGAAGTTAGAAAACCTTTCACACGTCACGTTAAACGTGGAGTGCGCTGCGGTTTTGACAAACGGCTTACAAAAGAAAATCAGTGACCCGGGTAGTTTTTCTATTCCGTGTGTCTTTGGTGATCTTTTTGTCAAGAATGCATTAGCTGACTTAGGTGAGAGTATTAACCTGATGCCCCTCTCAATGTTTAAAAAGTTAGGAATTGGTAGCCTCAACACCACACGCATGAGTATCCAGCTCGCTGACAGATCCGTCAAGTGCCCGTTAGGAATCGTGGAGGATGTCTTAGTTAAAGTCGACAAGTTCAGCCTCCCGGTGGACTTTGTCATTTTGGACATCGAAGAAGATCTCGAGGTTCCCCTGATCCTTGGCCGACCCTTCCTTGCCACCTCTCAAGCTATCATTGACGAAAGCAATGGAAAGCTCTTCCTTCGAGTAGGTGATGACGAAGTGACTTTCTCTCTCACACCTTCGATGAAAAACACCTTAGCAAATGATGACTCCTGTTTTTTCGTAGATGTCGTAAGTGATGAATCCTCCTATTTCCTTTCTAAATTTGAAAAAGAATTTTCTGATTTTTTTCCTCCTCTTCTCTTCCAACTAAATCGCTACACCTAAGTGAAGAAAGTGTAGAATCCTCTTATCTTCTATCTGATTTGGAAAAAGAATTTTCTGATTTTTATTCCTCTTCTACTCTTCCAACTGAAATGCTGCAAGAAGCCGCCTTGGCACCCAGCTTCACCCCTTTTAATTTTCCGTCTAAAAAGATCTACGAAGATATAGTATTTGAAAAGGAAAGAATTTCTCAAACCTCTTATGAAGAACCCCCTACCCTAGAACTTAAAGAACTTCATGAACATCTCATGTACGCCTTCTTAGAAAAAGACTCCAAGCTGCCAGTTATAGTTTCGGCCTACCTCACAGATGTCCAAAATGAAAAACTTCTTTTAGTTCTACGTAAGCATCGTCGAGCTATTGCCTGACAAATTTTCGATATCAAGGGCATAAGCGCATCTTTCTGCACTCACAAAATCTTAATGGAAGATAATTCACGCAATTCAGTACAACCTCAGCGCCGTATAAACCCAAACATGAAACAAGTACTTAAGGGTGAGGTTATGAAACTCTTAGACGCAGGAATTATCTATCCTATATCAAATAGTAAGTGGGTTAGCCCTGTTCAGGTAGTGCCAAAGAATGGAGGGATAACTGTATTTGTAAATGAAAATAATGATTTAATCTTGACACGGATGGTGACCGGGTGGCGCATGTGTATAGATTATCGTAAGTTGAATGACGCCACCCGCAAGGACCACTTTCCTTTGTCGTTCATCGATCAGATTTTAGAACGATTATCCGGCCATAACTTTTATTGTTTTCTCGATGGCCTCTCGGGGTATTTTCAAATCCCCATCTCTCCCAAGGACCAAGAGAAAACTACGTTTACTTGTCCCTTCGGCACCTTCGCCTATCGAAGAATGCCGTTTGGATTGTGCAATGCGCCAGCTACATTCCAGCAATGTATGCTCGCTATATTTGATAAGTACGTAGAAAGCATTATGGAGGTATTTATGGACGATTTCTCCGTGTTCGTCGATTCCTTTGATAGTTGTTTGGAAAATTTAGAAAAAGTCTTAGAACAATACGAAGAAACTAACCTTATCCTAAATTGGGAAAAATTCCATTTTATGGTGAGGGAAGTGTTAGTTTTGGGTCATAAAATTTCTGCAAGAGGAATTTAGGTTGATATTGTGAAGATAAAAGTTATCGAGAAGCTGGCACCGCCTACGAACATCAAAGCTATTAGAAGTTTCCTGGGTCACGCTGGTTTCTACTACCGCTTCATAAAGGACTTCTCCAAGATCACCAAGCCCCTTACCCATTTCTTAGAAAAAGACGCCCCATTTATTTTTTATGACCCTTATCTTTCTGCCTTCTAATTAATTAAAGAAAAGTTAATTAATGCACCCATTATGATAGCTCCGGTGTGGGACCTTCCATTTGAGATAATGTGCGATGCGAGTAGTTTCGCGGTGGGAGCCGTATTAGGTCAATGCATATCTAAAAACTTCCACCCCATCTATTACGTAGGTAAGACACTCACATATGCACAGGAAAATTACACCACGACTGAGAAGGAGCTCCTAGCTATAGTATTTGCTTTTGATAAATTCTGGCCTTATATTACTCTTTCAAAAAAAAAATTTTTACGGATCACTCGTCCCTCAAATATCTTTTTTCCAAAATGGATGCCAAGACGCACTTGATTCGCTGGGTCTTACTCCTCCAGGAGTTTGTCTTAGAGATCCGTGATAAGCGAGGAGCCTTGAACTTGGCCGCCGACCATCTCTCTAGTCTTAATAACCCTTTTATAGATAAGTTAGATGAAAAATCTTTTAATGATTACTTTCTTGATGAGAAGCTGCTTTCAATTAACACATCTACTTATCCTTGGTTCGCACACATCACCAACTATTTAGTGGCCTGGGTGCTCCCAAAAGAGTTCTCCTCTCAGCAAAAGAAGAAATTCTTTTCTGAGCTGAAGAACTATTTTTGGGAAGACCCGCATCTTTTCAGAATCTGTGCGGACGAAGTGATAAGGAGATGTGTTTCTTATGAAGAAGGAGTTGATATATTAAAATACTTACATGAAGGTCCGACAAGTGGGCACGATCAAGCTGCTCGCACCGCTCACAAGGTGCTTTGCACGGATTTTTACTAGCCTAGCCTGTTTAAAGACACGCAAGCCTTTGTGAGTAGGTGTGATAGTTGCCAACGGTCGGGCAACATTTCCAATAAAAATGAAATGCCACAAAATTATTTCCTCGAGTGCGAAATTTTTGACCTCTGGGGAATCGATTTTGTTGGCCCTCTTCCTTCTAGCTTCGGAAATAAGTATATTTTAGTTGCCGTTGATTATGTTTCACGTTGGGTCGAAGCCCAAGCTCTTCCTACGAACGACTCACAAGTTTTAGTTACCTTTTTGAAAAAATTATTTTCTCGATTCGGAACGCCGCGAGCCATCGTTAGTGATAGGGGTTCTCATTTCTGTAACACGCAGTTTTCAAAAATCCTTACTAAATACAGCGTTACACATAATCTTTCAACTGCCTACCACCCCCAAACTAACGGACAAGTCGAAGTTGTGAATATATAAATAAAAATTATATTAGAAAAGACTGTTTCAACTTCTAGGAAAGGCTTGTCAGCCAAATTAGACGATGCTCTATTGGCCTACCGAACAGCGTACAAAACCGCCCTCAGATGTACGTAGTATCGGCTGGTCTATGGAAAATCGTGCCATTTACCCGTAGAATTAGAACACCGCGCTTTTTGGGCCTTAAGATTTTTAAACTTCGATCGCCACTCTGTCGGCGACCTTAGAAAATTTCAACTCAATGAACTCGACGAGTGGCGCTCTTACGCATATGAAAATAACAAACTTTATAAAGAGCGGACGAAGCATTTGCACGATAAACACTTAAGGCATCCGAAAACATTTAAGCCGGGTGACCAGGTTCTTCTTTATAATTCTCGTTTACGTTTATTTCCTGGCAAGTTAAAATCGCGTTGGTCTGGCACATTTACTGTTTTAGAAGTTTTTCCATATCGAACTGTTTTGATTTCACACCCTGATAAGGGCAATTTCAAAGTGAATGGTCAGCATCTTAAACTGTATTTCTGTGGTGTTGTCAGTCCTAGCTGTGTTAACTCTATCCTCCATGATCTAACTTTTGATTAGTTTGGAACTTTGTTTTATTATTATTAAAACTTTGAACAATATCTTTGAACTTTGTTTTAAACAATATTTTTGGACAATATTATTTTGATGCATCGAGCTCAAATGACGCTTTAAACAAAGGGCGCTCTTGGGAGGCAACCCAAGTTATCTTTTTCTGTTTTCTTTATTTTACAATTTTTTCTCCGGACGGCTCTGACAAGCTGAATCTTCTGCGATCACCTGCTCCAACGTTGTTGAATCCATCACGAAGTCCAAAGAAGACATTTCATGAAGATCCAAAAGCGCAAGCATGGGGGAGCGACATCACTCAGCTTTTGCAGCAAATAAATCTGGGGAAGTATCTTTTTTTCAATTCTGTTTTTAAATTCTGTAATTTCATTTTCTCTCCTTCTCCAATCCCCTTCTTTTGACATTAAGGACAATGTCCATTTTAAGCTTGGGGGAGGACTTCCTCCTTCTTTTTGCTTCGTGTAAATTTTTTGCTTTTTGTGAATATTTTTTTTAAAAAAAATTAAAAATCCAAAAAAAAAATGAATATCTTACAAAATCCAAAAAAATAGAAAATATTTCAAAATTAAAAAAAAACATATGCTTTTTATTACTACTTTAATTGTTTTGACGTTTTGGTATTTCAATAGTACCCAATGTTTTTGTTTTGTTTTTCCCAAAATCTCGTATAAACAACTTAATTAATTATAATATTTCTAATCACCCTTTTTAATTATGTTTCACAAGTAAAATGTTGCCCATGCTGTGTTTCTAATTCGCGCTAGCATGTTAACGTAAAACGTTTTTCTAAAACTCGCATTTTCCTTATGGTTTTCGTTCTTTATTTTCTTTACTTTCTCAAAAAATCATCATCCACTATTTTCCTTTTCGTTTTTGGATAATTTTTGTAAGGTCAAATTTTGAATAGCGTGGTAGATGTGAATGATCCAAGTCACCTATTATTTCTATTTTCAAGTAAATTTCATCAATCTTCTTTTATTATCTAGGACTTGTTTTTTGAAAATTTTCAAATCTATGTTTTAAATAAATTTAAAAGCATTAATATGATTTAAGCGGTTTTTGTTTTCGTTATAGCTTTCCTGCCAACCTAAAAACTTTCACCACTAGTTAGCCATTTTGAGCCTTTTTTCCAATTTCATTTGATAGCTCCTCTTTTCATATCATTTTCACCAAAGCCAAAATTTCCAACCTATCTAATCACACTAGCCTTTTTGAGTTTCATAAATATTTTCATGATTATGATAGGATATTTTGTGATATTTTTGGAAAATGTTTTTTGAAAAAAATAGTGCTCAAAACAAATGTGTACTTTTGTTTGGCCAATTCAAAATGAAAATAAAATTATTTATGGCCTTTGTTTTGAAAAAGGAAAAGAAAAAAATGGAAAAGAAAAAAAGAAAGAAAAATATTTTGTTTAAAATGAAAATTTTTGAAACTCTTTGTTTCGGTATATTGTGATTTTAAGCTTCCCTGTTTATCTTTGAATTCCACTCCTAATTATAATCCTAAACCAAAGCTTCGGTTCTATTAAGTCCTTTTGATTCATGCTTTTGAATTCTATTTAATAACTAACAAAAGAAGAAAAGTAAATCATTATTAATTTTGGATTTAAACTTAGATTTTTGTTATTGAATCGATATAATTATAATGCGTTGCTTGAATCTAGTAACAACTCAATTCGTTTTTTCATTTTTGTTGCTTTGCTTAAATCTATTTAAAGAATTTCGTCAAAATTTTGGATGATTTATTTTCATTAAGTAAAGTTTATAAAAGTTATACCATACCTAAATAATTGTTTTAGATTTACGTTTCACTTTTCCCAACTTGAAATTCGCATAGTACTTGTGTGGGCATAATTTGAACTTTTTGATTAGTCATTTTTATGATTATCTAGTTTTTATATTTTTGCTTGGGGACAAGCAAAGCTTAAGCTTGCGGGAATTTGATAATACATTTTGTAGCCTAAACTATTAACGTATTTTCTAGTTTATAATGTACAAATCATGTCTTATTAGTTTAGTTTTTATCGTTTTTATGTAAATATTATTGCCACTAACATTTTCTTATCTTTTTGCAGGTTTCCAGAAGTTTGGCCAAAAATGACCAGTCACGCCCCCTATCATGCCCTCCCTTGGCATGACCTAGGGAGTGTCACTCGATCTCGATGAAGCCTAATGATAGAGATAGAATAACCGGAATAACGGCTGTCACACCCCCTGACACGCCCTCCCTGGGCGTGTCCCAGGGCATGACAAAGGGCGTGTCTCCCTCTGCCCGAAGCCTGCCACCGCATTAAATGCTATTTCGCCTCAGCACGCCAATAGTACTGTCATGCCCCCATCATGGGGGTTACATAGGGCGTGACCCTTCCTTTTCTGATGACTGGCGGATTTCCGACCAATGATTTCGACGCGACGTGCGTGTCACGCCCACCCTACACAGGCGTGACTCGAGGCGTGTCCACCGACATATAGAAGCAATCATCCTTCCTACTAGAATCCAGAGCCCGTGGTCAACCCCATACCTATCACGCCCCCTAACACGCCCCCTAGGTTGTGTTGAAGGGCGTGACCAACCCGTGAACTTTTCCTATAAATTAAGACCCCCCTTCCATTTCAGCAATCTTGGGTTGAGAGGGGGAGGTGCTGCCCCTTTGGTTTCTTGTATTTTTCATGTTCTTCCCTCTCTCTCTCTTCCTTATTTGGTAATTTTTCTAATCCTAGCTTAGTTCTTATTTTAATTTATCTTTTGTAATAGCTCTTGTAATTGCTTTTAGCTTAATGTTATGCTAGCCTAGTTTTCATTTCCATGCAAGTATAGCTCTTTCATTTCTATGTTGTAAGCTCTCCTTTTTCATTAATATAAAAGTGTTGTGTTCTCTCATGTATTACTTGTGTTCTTATTATGCTTTACTACACATCCCCCTTCCTCCACTCCATTATGATTAACTAATCCTCCTTGTACTCGATCTTTATGATCCGAGGTTCAAGTGATTGAGTTATGATGCTTTGAATTTTACTTTTCATTTTAGGGTTTGACCTTGAATTACTCTTGAATTATTTTGGGTTGGATATATATCATCGATATATATTCTCCACCTTTTCTTTCATTCTTGGATAGCCGAGAGGTCGATAGTTTGAAGTGAGCGCTCAAGAGCAAAGGGAGTTGTACGCACCCCTCGAGAGAGGCAGACGTCCAAATCTCTCGGAATTGAGTAAAATCCAATAGTGGGGTTCACCGCATAAAGCGATCTTTAGGCCTCCGATTTAGATGAGAGACGGTAAGACCTTCCTAAACTCAGTTGGGCACGACTTCGAGAGAAGCTTGTTTAAGCTTTAGGAACCTCCACGGTCAAGGATCTTTACCCTATTAAGTCTAGGTTTTTTATCGCATTTCTTTGTCAGCTTTAGCCGAGGTGATTCTTGGTCGAGTGCATTTCCATTTCATAGTTTCAGCCCTTTGTTGTAATCGCTTCTAATAGATCTTTAATTAACTGCAGTAGTTCTCTTTCAAACATAGCTTTATTTCCTTTATTGCAATTAGTTTCTCTAAACCCTAGATTTTACGTCGATAAAATAATAGTCTTCATGTGAGTAAGTGTACTCAACAGTTCCCGGATTTCAATACGACACTTGTGTCCCCTAGCTACAGTTCGATAGGTATACTTGCCTCATTGGATTTCTAGTTCGGTTGCTTTTATTTTCTTCGAAGCTTAGCGATCCACAGGGCTGCATGTGAAGTTGGGGAGGGTGTCACGGAACTGTCCGTTCGTCATAGTAGACACCCCAAGCAGTTATGATGTCATCTTCGGGCGTCCCCTCATTAGTGCCTTTCGCTGCGTCCCCTCCTCGTTCCACCAATGCCTCAAGTTCAACAATGGAGGGGTGCAGTTTAGGATCTTGGGGGACCCGAAGGTGGAAAGACAATGTTACGTGACGGCGGTCAACACCATATCTTGGATGGCAGATGCGAAGGAGTTGGAGAAGGATATTTAGGTGCAGGAGGAGGTTTTCGGAGGGGAGGATGTGAGCCTGGAGGAGGCGAGCGAGGAGATTGTGAAGGAGCAGGTAGGAGGAGCTATCCATGAGGTATAGAGGGACGAAGGGTCAGAGCCGCAAGAGGGTCGGTATAAGGAGTAAGTAGAGGAAGGGTGAGGAGGAGGAGGAGTTGAGATGGAGGCCCCAAGGGGCATGGAGGTTAAGCAGTATGAGAGCCTGGGGGAGGAGATGGAAGTTAAGGAAGTAGGATGGGAGGAAGAGCTTGGGCAGGAAGAGGAGCAAGGGTCGGCCGATAGCAGTCTCGACTGGAGCCGACTTAGGAGGTGGTGGAGATGGAAGTCTTCACCAGCGTCGTCCAGGTGCAAGGGTGTGGATCAGCATGGGCTTAGGTCCCGAGGATCAGGAGCGGATGCGCGCTTGCATCCAGAGCAATATCGAATTCTTTGCTTGAAGCGCAGCTGATATGTCGAGCATCAATGTGGATGTAGCCTACCACCGCCAGAACCTGGACCAAAGGACGCTCCCAATTCGACAGAAGATTAGGACTATCGCTTCCAAGCATGAGGAACCCATCCGTGAGGAGGTCAAGAAGCTTCTGGAGGCCAGCTTCATCTCAGAGATCCAGTATCCAGGCTAGATCTCCAACGTGGTAATGGTAAAGAAAGGGGGTGGAAAATGGCACATGTGTATAGACTTTTCTTTATTAAATAAATAATGTCCCAAGGATTGCTACCCCCTGTCTCGAATCGATGCGCTGGTTGATTCAGCCGTTTATTTTTCTATTATGAGTTTTTTAGATGCTTTTTCAGGTTACCACAAGACCCGAATACACCCTCCTGAGGTCAAGGATGTCTCCTTCATCACGAGGGAGGGATGCTTCAGCTATAAAATGATTCCCTTTTGGATGAAGAATGTAGGGGCTACCTACCAGCGCATGATGGATCGAGTCTTCTAGGTCCAAAGGGGGAGGAACCTGGAAGTCTGTGTTGACGATATCATGGTCAAAAGCTAGGGTGTGGACTCATACCTACATGACCTGGAGGAAACATTCGCTACCCTACGGAAGTTCAAGATGAGGCTTAACCCCTTGAAGTGTGTCTTCGGGGCAAGTCGAGGGAAGTTCCTTGGACATCTTCTGACCCCGGCAGGGGTAGAGCCTAACCTAGACAAGGTGAATTCCATCCAAGATCTAGAGTCACCACGCAATACTAAGGAGTTCAAGCGCTTGACAGGCAAGCTGGTCAGGCTAAGCAGGTTCCTCTCTAGGTCGGGAGAGAAATGCTCATTGTTCATCAAGGTGTTGCGGGGTAATCAAAAATTGGAATGGACCACCGAGTGTGAAGAGGCTTTCCAAGTGCTGAAGAGCCCACTCTCCAGGGTGCTGCTACATCAAAGTCCAAAGGAGGGGGAGGATCAAGCCTTGTATCTTGGGGTTGGAGCAGAGGCCGTAAGATCCGTTCTTATCAGGGAAGAGGGGAAGAAATAATTGCATATCTACTATGTTAGTAGGATCCTGAAAAAGGCAGAGCTCTGCTACCCCATTTTAGAAAAGCTAGCTTATACTTTAATCATTTCGGCCAGGAAGCTCCGGCTGTACTTCCAAGCCCATTTGATCAAGGTAGTGACAAACCATCCCCTTCGTATGATTTTTGAAGGAGTGGAACACTCGGGACGGTTGGCCAAGTGGTCTATTGAACTAAGTGAGTTTAATATCTCGTTTGTGCCAAGGCTCTCTATTAAGGAACAAGTAGTGGAAAACTTCTTAGCTGACTACATTGTTGAGGTTTGGGCCGAGGAGCCGCGACCATAAGGGGCATGGAATATGATGGTTGACGGGGCTTCGAGGAAACTTTCTCTTGGGGGAGGAGTAGTGTTGATAAGCCCTCAGGGGGTCACAATAGAATAAGCTGTGGTCTTGCACTTCCCGGTCACTAATAACCAAGCGGAGTACGAGGCCGTGATAGCCCACCTTCGTCTGGCAAAGAAGCTGGAGATCCATGATGTGGAAGTATTTATGGACTCGTTGGTGGTGGCATCACAGATCCAAGGAGAGTTCGAAGCCCGGGAGCCCACCCTTGTGAAATACTTATCCAAGGTAAGGGTGATCATCGGGGGGTTCCAGACGTTCTCAATCCAACATGTTCCCAGGGAGGAGAGTGTAGCAGCTGATTGGTTGGCTATGTTTGGACCTCGGGGAGGATGAACTTTGACCAAGCTATTCCGACTAGCAATCAAGGAAGGAGATTTGATGGAAGTGGATCGGCGGACCTCGTGGGTGGATCCATTCAAGACCTTTATGACCACCAGCGAGCTTCTGGAAGGGACCAAAAATGCGAATAACTTCAGGCATAAAGAGGCTCATTACCTAATGCATGAAGGGTGGTTGCATCGGAAGATGTTGTCAGAGCTCAAGGCAAGGTGCGTGACGGAGGAAGAGATCCCAAGGATTATGGAAGAAGTACACTCCGGTGAATGCGACAGTCATTCGGGGGGCAGGATGTTGGAAGCAAGAGTTGTCAGACAAGGGTATTTCTGGCAGACCCTGAGGAAGGATGCGACCGAGTTTGCGAGGAGATGTCGAAAGTGTCAACTGAACGCCCCCTCAAGCTCTTGCCCACTCAAAGGCTCTGAAGCATCACGGCTCCTTAGCCTTTTGCCATCTGGGGGATGGATCTAGTTGGGCCTTTCACTCTGGCTAGTGGGCAGAGAAGGTTTCTTCTAGTCATGATTGACTACTTTTCAAAGTGGCTGGAGGTCAAGGCACTTGCCAAGGTCACTTCCCAAGTCATCAAGGATTTTATTTGGGGGGAGATCATATGCAGACACGGGTTGCCCCAGGCAATAGTGACAGACAATGGCCCCCAGTTCGCTAGTGAGGAGTTCATCAACTTCTGCACCCAACTGGGGATAGACCTTAGGTTTACCTCTGTCCACCACCCCAGAGCAATGGCCAGGAAAAGGTGGCAAACAAGATCATCGTAAGTCTGCTCAAGAAGAAGGTGGAGAATTTGAGGGGGAGTTGGGTTGAGTAGCTCCCCTCAGTATTGTGGGCCTTCCGGACAACCCCGAACATGGACACCAGAGAGACCCCCTTCAAACTTTCCCATGGGTGTGAGGCAGTTCTACCCGTGGAGTTTGAGGTTCGATCCCCACGGGTTGTGGCCACGGGTGAATGAGACGAGGTTTGGTGGTTGGAGAATGAAGGGGAGTTGCACCTCTCATTGGATATGGTGGAGGAGATGCGCGATGTCGTTGCTATCCGGTAGGAGGAGATCAAATGGCGGATGGTGAAATACTTTGACAAGCATATCAGAATCAAATAATTTGCGGAAGGAGATCTGGTGCGAAAGAAAGTTTATGTTGCGGGAAGATCAGCCCCGTGGGCAAGCTCAACTAAAATTGGGAAGGGACTTATATTGTTGATAGGGTCCTGAGAATGGGAGGTTACCACCTCCAAGACATGGAGGGGAGGTCCATGAGCCACACATGGAACGTTGATGACTTAAAACGCTTTTACACATGAGGGGGGAAAGGTGAAATTATATATTAAAAGTCAAGTTTATTACGATCATCGAGCTGAGTTAGAAGAATTTTGAACTAATCAAACTGTCTTCTGATATCTTCTAAGTCTGAGTCTTCTGAGATCCTTTGCTGGTGAAAGTATCTAGTGTCAACTAAGTCCACCTATGGGGGGGAATAGGTCTCGTGCAGTCTTTTGCGGAATTTAAATAACCTGAACAAATAACAAACATAGCACAGAAAAACACACAAGCAATTATAGTGGTTCCCCGATTTGGGTACTTCCACTCTCCCCCTTCGACCTATCTCCCACCAAGGGACGACTCGGTCACTTCACGAAACGGATTGAAATCTAATCCTCACACTACGGAAGGCACCCTTCCAACCGAAGGAGTCACTACCCCTTCACCACGGGTTGCACCCAACCCTTACAACTAGGAATCACTATTCCTTTACAACAAAACAAAAATTAGAATGTACAAGAAATACAAACTACACTTATGGAGAACCCGATGTCCCTCTTCATTCGTTGAAGCGTTCTTGATGAAGACAAAGAGTCCACGACCGGAGTACTCTCTTGGAGAGGATCTTCCCAAGATCGGCGGCGGCAAGTGAATGCGGCGGCGATGCTTTGTAGATCCAAACTTCTTGACGATGCAAGCAAGGTCTACCAACGATCTCAATCGGATCGGTCGTCTCAATCGATTCGGAATGAAGAGCTAACTTCGTTAAACAAATCGAGAGACAAGGGATCTCGAGAGAGAAGCGTGAGACGCTATACTTAGCCTCGGTCCTATCGCCGAACGATCAAAGAGGATCTAAGATCTGCGGCGGCGACAACTTGCGAGCGGCGACGGTGACGGAAGGAGTTCCGCGATCGGCTAGGTTATGCTCGGCGGCTTTGATTTCTCGTAAAAGATTACTGTTCAAGTTCGAAATAAGCGAGTATATATACTGTAGAACAACCCTAAATGACCGTTGTGGGGCCCACAAGAAGAAACCCTAGGCCCGGTAAAAATAGCGTAACCCATCATGGTTTGGTCCAGCGAACAGAGTGAATTTGCCTAAGGAAAATTCGGCGAGAATCATTGATGATTCTCGACGAAGTCGGCGGGAATCACTTGTGATTCCCGTCGAATTTGCCTTGGAAGGATTACAGTTGAAACTCTAGTCATCCGGAGGGAATCGGCAGACAAGCAACTTCATTCTCGACGAATTGGCGAGAGTGCAACGTCATTCTCGACGAATCGGCGAGAGTCAGTTGTCGATTCTGCCTTAGCAGAATTCTTGAAGGAGGACAGTCAACCAGATGAAATTGGCGGGAGTCGGCGAGTGATTCTCGACGATTCAGCGAGAATCACTAATGATTCCCGTCAAATCGGCGAGAATCACTTAGTGATTCCCGTCGATTTTGACTTAGAAGATTTATTCTTTCTTTCTCTGAACTTGGTCTTTGACCCATCTTTGCTCCTCTTCTGCTCTTGATCTATCTCGACCCTGTACTTAAAAATAAGTACACTCCAATAGAGAGAGTACACATGAGTCAACACACTGATCTGCTCAACGAGGGATTACGTTGCGTAGACCCGTGTATATTGACGACCCACTGCACCCTAACATTGGTGTGTACTTAGCATGGAATAGCTGCAAGCATAACTTGATAGAAGATTGTCAAATACAACTTGTCAATTCAACTTAGCTTGTTCAGGGGCTTCTTCAAATCAGGTATATTGTGGATACAATACCCAACAATCTCCCCCTATTTGAAGAAGCCTAAACCCTACAAGTTAAGGTTAATAAGACAGATGGGAATGAAAAACATAAAATGAACAATCAGTTGAGAATGAAATTCATTACCATTCATTACCATTTTCCTTAGAGAATACTTAGCATTCGTAGACTTTGGCAGCCACTTTAGTACCTTAGCACCTTATCACCTTAGCCTTAGCCGAGAGGGTAATCTCCCCCTTTTCGGCTTCTACAAATCTGGGACTTCACTTAGATCCACATGCTCCCCCTCAGATCTTGCATCCGTGCTCAATCTTGAGTTCCTTGCTGATGCTCCCCCTTGATCCAAGAGCCTTGAGCCCTTCAGTCTTCAATCTTCATAGTTTATCATGCCGAGTTCAGTTTTGAAGAGACTGAACTTGGCCTCGTCTAGGGGCTTTGTGAAGATATCTGCAATCTGCTTATCCGTGGGGACATAGCAGAGAGAGATATCTTTGTTTTCCACATGCTCCCGAAAGAAGTGGTAGCGCATTATTATTATTTTTTTCAAATTTCTTATTCCAGTGCAAGCCTGGAACATCTCTTGTCTAGGTCCCATCATGTTCCTGGGAACCTAGACTATCCTGCAAAATAGAATTACCTTACCTTAGGAACCCAATAGGCATTGGGTCCTAGGTTCCTTGTTAACACACTCCCCCTCGGGTGGTTAACCCTACGAGTGGTCGGCCTCATATTGCCAACATGAGGAGTCTCATTGTTCCTTAGATTAAACAAGCAATCAATGACAAAGTGACCAACTTTGCCACAGCACCAACAGTAAAATCTGTTATACCTTTTCCTAGGCTCCTGCTTCACCCTAGGAACTGTGGGTCCAGCCGGGGCCTTGGATTTGGAGGTGGAGGCATCATGATGATAGCTGTCACATAATTTCTTCACCTCCCGTTCCTTCAGTATAACAAGCTTGGCTTTTGGTGCCTGCTTCCTATTATGGCCGCTAGAGAAGTGTCCATAATCCTCCACTTGGATTTCCTCATAAGGTGCCTTGAAGACACTCTCACCGTAGTTGCGGGGGAAGGCCCTACAATCATACCGGCTCTTGGGCTTGTCAACCGAGGGCCGGAAGAAGTGGCCATAGGTTGACTCAAAGTCTTGCTCATTGCAAGGAAAGCTAGGCTTCTTGAATACAACGGGATTGAGAGGGGCCTTTCCCTTTTCTGCAACAGAGGCCTTCTTAGCAGCCTTATTTATCCTCTACTTTTTGTTTCTCCCTGATGATTTACCAGGCACACCCACATGCCCTAAGCAAGCCCCTTAGCCTGAGCAGAGAATTCATCAACCAGAGGAAGAACGGTCTTGGGCATGGAGAAGCTTTTAACAATATTCCTTTCTGCTGCAAGCTGTTCTTCCAACTTGTTGATTTCTTCCTATTTTAGGTCAAGGAGCCTTAGAGACTCTGAGTGCTCAGAAGTCAGGCCCAGGTGTTCCTGTCGGAGAGAGATCAAGCTAGTGATCTCTTCTTTTAGAGACACACCCTCAGGCTTAAGGAAATTGACTTCCTTTTTCTGAGCCCTCAACCTCTTGCATCATTCCTCAAAGGTATTGAGCAGAAGCTCATACTTTTCGAGGAGCTCAGCTTCACGGGCAGATGAGTTGTCCTCGTGATCATCTTCAGGAGACTCAGAGTCAGAGTCAGAGAGGGGGTATGATCTTTTACCTTCCCAGTAAATGGGGGGCTATCTCCTTCTGAGTCAGAGCGACCCATTAGCCCGAAGTAGGCTTCCTCATCATCACTGGAGTCTGATTAATCAGACTCTCTCAGTGTATTTGTCTTTTTGGCAATGTAGCTCCTCTCCTTCTTCTTATCTCTAGAGGACCTGTGCTCCTCTCCCTTCCCCTTGTATTTCTTGCTTTGGTGGCAGTAAGAAACGACGTGACCTGGTCTATTGCATCTAAAACAAATAATGTCAGTAGAGCGATGTTTGTTCTGTTTAGGTTCATACCTGTCAGAAGTGTAATTCTTCTTCTGATGTCTGGAGGAGGAGCCGTCTCTCTTTCTTTGATTCCTCATCTTGAGGAACTTCTTGAATTCTCGAGTGATGAGGGAGAATTCTTCTTCAGATAGCTCTGAGCAAGAAGAGCATGGCTCAGAGTCTTCTTCCTCATCCCTTTTCAAAGAGCGGGACGAGGCTTCACCCTTGCCCTTCCTTGAGTGATTGGCTTTCAAGGCTACAGACTTTTCTTTAGTAGCGGCTTTATCGGCTTCTTCTTCAGCTTTTCTGGTGTTCAGCTGAATCTCATAGGACATAAGCTTCCCAAACAGAATCTGGGGATCAGTTTTTGCCAGCTTGCCAAATTCTCTGATGGCGCAGATCTTGGTGTCCCATTCCTTAGTAAGGGATCTAAGGAATTTGTCATTTAATTCACCATCGGTGAATATTCTGCCATAGCCCTTCAGGGCATTGACGATCTTCAAAAAGTTCTCGAAAGTCACTTCGATCTCTTCCTTGGGACCTTGCCTGAAGGCCTCATACTTTTGGTTCAGAAGGGATCTTCGATCATCCCTTACTTCATCAGTTCCTTCCATTAGAATGATCAGGCAGTGCCATATGTCCTTGGCAGTCCTGCAGTTGCAGAAATTCTGCATCATGGAGTCATCGACGGTGCTGACAAGAATGTTCTGAGCCTTCTTGTCTAGTCCGATAAGCACCATCTCATCCTTGTCCACTTCAGAGAGCTTCTTGGGCACCATTTTGATTTGATCAATGGTGGAGGCCTTAGTGGGGATATAAGGTCCCTCCTCCACTACCATGAAGAGTCGGGGGTCGACTGCTTCCATGTAGAATCTGATCCTTTCCTTCCAGATAGGAAAGTTTAGCTTGTTACACACTGGGATCTTCCCTGAATACTTGAGTCCTTTCATTTCGGAGATCTTTTTTCTTCTTGGCACTAGACACGGGATCTCACTCAAGGTGTTAACCTTATTGACGAGTAACCTCCCTCTAATACCACTTGAAAGTATCTAGTGTCAACTAAGTCCACCTATGGGGGAGGGGGAATAGGTCTCGTTCAGTCTTTTGCGGAATTTAAATAACCTACACAAATAACAAACACAGCAGAGAAAAACACACAAGCAATTATAGTGGTTCCCCGATTTGGGTACGTCCACTCTCCCCCTTCGACCTATCTCCCACCAAGGGACGACTCGGTCACTTCACCAAACGGATTGAAATCCAATCCTCACACTACAGAAGGCACCCTTCCAACCGAAGGAGTCACTACTCCTCCACCACGGGTTGCACCAAACTCTTACAACTAGGAATCACTATTCCTTTACAACAAAACAAAAATTAGAATGTACAAGAAATACAAACCACAGTTGTGGAGAACCCGATGTCCCTCTTCGTTCGTTGAAGCGTTCTTGATGAAGACGAAGAGTCCATGACCGGAGTACTCTCTTGGAGTGGATATTCCCAAGATCGGCGGCGGAAAGTGAATGCGGCGGCGATGCTTTGTAGATCCAAACTTCTTGACGAAGCAAGCAAGGTCTACCAACGATCTCAATCGGATCGGTCGTCTCAATCGATTCGGAATCAAGAGCTAACTTCGTTCAACAAATCGAGAGACAAGGGATCTCGAGAAGGAAGCATGAGACACTATACTTTGCCTCGGTCCTGTCGCCAGACGATCAAAGAGGATTTAAGATCTGCGGCGGCGACAACTTGCGAGCAGCGACGGCAACGGAAGGAGTTCTGCGATCGGCTAGGTTATGCTCGGCGGCTTTGATTTCTCGTAAAAGATTACTGTTCAAGTTCGAAATAAGCGAGTATATATACTGTAGAACAAATGACCGTTGTAGGGCCCACAAGAAGAAAACCTAGGCCCGGTCAAAACAGCGTAACACGTCATGGTTTGGTCCAGCGAACAGAGCGAATTTGCCTAAGGCAAATTCGGCGAGAATCATTGATGATTCTCGACGAAGTCGGCGGGAATCATTTGTGATTCCGATCGAATTTGCCTTGGCAGGATTCCAGTTGAAACTCTAGTCATCCGGAGGGAATCAGCGGACATGCAACTTCATTCTCGACGAATCGGCGAGAGTGCAACGTCATTCTCGACGAATCGGCGAGAGTCAGTCGTCGATTCTGCCTTAGCAGAATTCTTGAACGAGGACAGTCAACCATATGAAATCGGCGAGAGTCGGCGAGTGATTCTCGACGATTCGGCGAGAATCACTAATGATTCTCGTCGAATCGGCGAGAATCTCTTAGTGATTCCCGTCGATTTTGACTTAAAAGATTTCTTCTTCCTTCATTTGAACCTTGTCTTTGAACCATCTTTGCTCCTCTTCTGCTCTTGATCTATCTCGACCTTGTACTTAAAAATAAGTACACTCCAATAGAGAGAGCACATATGAGTCAACACACTGATCTGCTCAATGAGGGATTACATTGCGCAGACCCGTGTATATTGACCCACTGCACCCTGACATTGGTGTGTACTTAGCATGGAATAGCTGCAAGCACAACTTGATAGAAGATCGTCAAATACAAATTGTCAATTCAACTTAGCTTGTTCAGGGGCTTCTTCAAATCAGGTACATTGTGGATACAATACACAATAGCTGGCTGGTCCAAGAAGGTACAACTAAATGGACTTAGCCTAAACTCTAGGACTACTAGACATGACCCTGGCTATACAATGGTTGGTCAGACTCAGCCTAAATTAGTGAACCTAGCCCAAATCAAACTAGCGATCGAACACCCCACACATCCCGCAGCGTCTCTAACAAGAGCTTCGAAGTTGACTGGGCGTTGACCTACAATTTCTTGTCGATGTCATATTTAGAGTAATGGCAACTCCTCAACCTCTCGTCCAGCGAGGGAGGAGGCGGGATCGCAGCCACAGCCGCTTCCGCACAATGGAGCTCGGCCTTCAGTAGGATATTTTCGCATTCCAAACTTGCCAGCCTCGCACGAAGCAGCGAACTTTGGGCAGAGTCCTGTGCGCAGAAGAAAGCTCGTCAACACATAAAGGAGGAAAGCGGATAATAAACTAAGGGGGGAGTGAGAGGCCTTGGAGGATCTCGCTTACCTCATCAGCCGGGCAGAGGGATAGAAGCCTCTGGGCATCCTCCAGCTCGGCCTTCAGGACGACCGCGTTAGCCACCGCCTCGTCTCTTACCTTGTGCATATTGGCGAATTTGCAATCTATGGTGATGCTTCGGTGCGCACACATATGCGCGAGCTCAATCCCGTGCATCAAGGCCCAGATGGATTCGAAGGTTAAGAGCCGGGTGGGTGATGGATCAAAGTGGTCAGCATCCTCACAGCTGTAAAGGCCGTAGGCTAGCGCGAAGGCATCGCCAGTGACTTCGTCTTGCTCTGTCCAGCTGGGAAGAAGAGTGAAGATTGAGGCCCGATTGGCTTCAGGATCCTACTTAATCAAGGGTTTCCCCTCCGTATCCAAGATTTTGTCGCCTTAGCAAAAGTTCTGATGCCCTCTCGACATCGGCTTGGGTGGGACTTGAGCAAAAGTCTCGGCGGCCACCCTCTCCCCATCAGATCCACCTATGGCCGACAGGTTCTCGGCAGGAGCCCTGACGATAACCTTAGTAGTTGTCGCCTCGCTCTCTGTAAAAGTTCGGGCAAGAGATGCCAACACGTACTTACCCTTGTCCGCAACAGTTGGCCTTGAACTTTTAAGAGGGGTGGAGGAGAAGGCGTTGGGCTTTCCCTTCCGGGCGCCAGACTCAGATGGAGGATCCGGCTCATCTTAGCAGGCGAGAGGTGTTGATTTCGCGAGGGCCTGGGGGTCGGTCACAGCCCTGGTCACATCAAACAACCTGTGTAGGGGGATTTCTCGCTCACCTGCGAGATCAATAACAGTTAGCTCTACATATTAAAGTATAGAATCACATGGTAAAGGCGAGATCATACCATTGCCGGGAGGTACGGGCTTAAGGGAGTCTATGTCCCACCTAAGAAACTGGACGTCGAAGTCCTTGGTCCAAAAGAACTCGTGGATGGCGCTATCGCGCAACCAAAGAGCAGGCAGCTTGTAGGCCGCGTTGTCATACTGGACAGTCCCGAGAGGGACGTTGCGGAAGTCGCCTGAGACGTAGATGAACTTCCCGCTCCAGTGATGGTTCTTGTTGGAGAGGCGGCAGGTCTTGAGTAGCTGCAAGTAGAAGAAGACTATCCCTTTGCTCTTCACCCGGAAGATGAATAGCTTCCAAAAAATGGGCAGATATAATTCTATCTGCTCGGCCCGCATGTAGCAGATGAACGCTACTAGGATAGAGTCCGAGTTGGGATTGAGTTGTGTGTGAACTAGCCTGTAATATCGGAGAGCTTTGCGCATCTCCGGCCAGAGGGGGAGGCGGAAGCCCACCTCAAAGTGTTCCAGGGGGATGGCGAGCTCACCCTCTCACGCGAGATTGACCCTGTCATTATTGCCCGGGTTTATCGCAGTGAACCCGGCAGGGATGTAGTTGGTGGTTATCAGATGTTACTCGTCTAGGGTGAGGCGGCAAGGATGAAACTTGTGCTTTAGGAAGGCTTACGCGCAGTTAGAACTACCTTCGCTCTCTCCCGGCATCGTGAATGAGAAGTCCAAGGAGAGAACTGCTAGGAAGAGGGCGAGAAAGAGAGAAAGTGGTGAAAGAAAGCGAAGTTGTAGAGAGGCGCGAGAGCGGCTAGGAAGGAGGCAAGGGTTTTGGATCAGAGAAATAAATGTGGTAGGTGGATCAGCCTATTTATAGAAAATTGTGGTAATGATGTTTTTTCTAAAAAGGCGGCGGGGGTACGATCGTCAAGTCCCGAGGAATCGGCGCCTCGCTTTCCGCTCTGACACGCCTTGGTTTCCTAAGCCAGCAGTGGGGGGAACCCATAGGTGAGACCCCAGCCCAAAGTTAAGATGGTGATTAACAAATAGGAAGCTAGTATTCGTGCAAGCACCACAAAAATAAAGAATGAAACAAAAAAGCAGAAGGCAAAGCAGAAGTGAAAAAGGGTCTCTCGCCGGCCGAGAGCCACATAATAAAAAAATAACATTAAATAGTCCAGCATTAGTTATTGTCCAACAAGCAATTCAAGAAGGGGTACATAGTGAGAAGGGTAGGCCGAGAGGTGGGGAATGAGGGAGGAGAGACGCCATTGTTCAGTATTCCTCCCAGCGCCATCGTCCCCGATCCGGCCTTCCGGTCCTTGGAGGAACCCGCGGGTTGAAATAAGCCATCAGGGCGGTGCACCCGACATTAATCAAGCGTGCTTGGTCCCGAATCCGCACAACATATCACCCATGGGACGTCTCGGCGGTAAGTGTATCATGTTGCTCCTTCTCGCCAAGGAGGTGGGTGTAGTCCCACTCGATGACCATCATTCTCCGCTCCACCATCCTGTGGATGTTGTTCATTGCAGATGAGTTAGCTCACTCCCGCCGCGCGAGCTTCGATAAGAGCACACCCACCCTCTTTCATCATTTTCTATTGTTCCCGGCAGCATCCAGAAACTCTTCCATCTCATCAGAAGAAGGGAAGGGGGAGCTCTCGACGTCTTCCCTTTCCTCTTCATCTTCATCTTCGTCTTTATCTTCCTCCTCTTCGGCTCCCACCCGGGCTCCGTAACCCCTGGTAAAAGAAAGATGGTTCCAGTCATAACAAGGGCAGAAGTCGAGGAAGTGGTGAATTCTCGCGTACCTGCAGCATGGCAAGAGCCATCAACCAATGACGGGCGAGAGGGTCCGGGCTCCCCCTCGGGTTCCTTTCCAAAGAGGAGGTGGAGCGGATTGCCTCGCCCGGGGCGGAATGTCTTACGCGTGACAGTCCCAGCCTTGCAAGGAGGAGGGGGGAGACGTTCTCCCTCGCGGGAGGGCGATACTCCTGTGATGGCCCGGGGGGTTTGATGGACACTCCTCCCGCCGGGAGGGCGAGATCAGCAGCTAGGGGAATAGGGTTATCAAGTATGATTTCATTTCCCCGGGTGGAGAGAACCAGGCTTTCGGGAGCGGGTGCTGCAAGAATCAATTTAGCAGTAGAACAAATTGGCTGGAATTAAAATTTGGACAAAATGGGGGTAAAGGGTTACTTGGGGTTCTCGGAGGGTTAGCCGGAGGAGTGGCCTCCGGGACCCATGGTGGATTGCTAGGGAGGAGAGGAGCCGACTCAAGGGGCAGTAGCCGGGACCTAGTGCCGGTATATTGAATCGCCTCCTGCGAGAAGTATGACATATTAGTCATCGGTCTTTCTTTTTCTACAATAGTTCACAGTTCTCGATTGCTAGCGAATCAGGGAGATATACCTTCTACGGGGGAGAAGGATTATCCGCATGGATTGGGGTCAGGGTAGGAGAGACCCAATTATCGCTCAAAAGGTCTTGCCTGACCAACTTCGCCTTCTTCATCATCCTTTTCTTAAGCTCGGGGGGGGGGGGGGGGGGGGGCTCTATGGCTGGCGCCTTTCTTTCCAGCCAAGGGGCTACCAGGGAGCTTTTGGCGTGGGCTCGCGCCTGTGCCGCATGAATACGGTCCTGCAAGCCTTGCAAGAGCCGATTCCCTGTGCATTCAGGGCGCATATTGAGATCGTGCGAAGACTCAAACAGGGAGAGATAGCGGAAGGGATGGGTTTGTGACTATTTGCAGATATATATATATCTGTTGGGTGGCCCACAAAAAGATTCCTTTTCAGGACAACACGTGCTCAGCGAATATAAGGGGTTGGACGTGTCTTTTCAAGTGTAGGGCTAGCTCTAAAAGAGCGAGATTTTGTACAACCCCATATTCGTTGAGTGGGACCATGAAACACCAAGGGCCAGGTTTGGGCTAGGCCCGGGTGACGAAAAACTGCTCTCACCCAGTTAGGGTGGAGCTTGAATCAACGCCTCTATTCAGATTTCACCGAGCTCAGCTCAGGTCTCGTCGAACAGGTTTAGAACAGAAGAGCTCTCGCATAGGAGTAGGTGAGAACGCTCGCGCTCAGGTAGGCAGTTCGTCGAGCAGAGCTTGACACTCGTCAAGACAAGTCGGGCTTCGGTCGAGATGTACTCCCGCCCAGGCGTGGGCGAGAAGGCTCGACCCGCGAGGGCGGGAGCAGGAACAGCCTATAACATTCTTTAATGTCCTTTCAGCTCCCGCCTGGTGAGGGAAGGAGAGTTCTCGGCAAGTAGAACGCATGAGAGCCTTTAGTTCTTGGTAGGAAGGCTCCCGCCGGGTAAGGACCAGGGTGAAATTACCTAGATGCCCTCAGGTAGAATTACCTGTATACCCCTAGGTTCTGCATTTAACTCCTCATAACATCAGAGTTTGACTGTTGGCAGACCAGCCAGGGGTAATTTAGTAATTTCAGGTCATCAAAGGCAATAAATAGACCTATAGGGGCTCCTCAAAAGGCAAGCTTTTTTTTTGTTAAGATCTTCTAGTGCTTTCTGAGGAGCTCCTAGCTCAACATTTAGCTTTGGAGGGGAAGCGCTCAGAGATCTTCCGGGTAAGAGGTGGGACCTCCCATCCGAGACTTAGGGTCAGTGTCTTGTCCTTTACTGCCAGTTAGAGGTCGGAGCTTGGTAGAAGTAGGTGTTGGTTACACCCCTATTTTCTAACTTTCATTGAGGTCAAATTTTGGCTTAAACAATCGTGACCTCTCAACGCCATACATAGTCCAAAACTTCCCAAGTTTAAATCGTCAAGTATACTCTCTTTGCTCGACGAATCGTCGAGTGGCGTAGAATGCACTCAACGTCATTGCTCTCCAAATTATCCTGAGTGAAAGCATTGACTGGCGTCGAGTGCACTCAACGCACTCGATGCCTTTCAGCTAATTGCGTCGAGTGCACTCAACGCACTCAACGCCAATCATCCCAGATATCTTTATAATTCAAATAGAGTTGAGTGGTGTTAAGTCCACTGAAAGACTCAGCATAGGTCATCGAATAGCATTGAGAGCACTCAACACACTCAACGCTATTTTGAGTGCACTGAACGCACTCAATGCCCCGTTTCCAGAATCCTCCAAGTCCACATTCGTCGAGTGGTGTTGTGTCCACTCAACGCCTAAGCCTTATTCGTCGAATGGCTTCAAGGAAATATTCTAAGTCCTGTTCGTCTTATATATTCAACGAATTCGTTGGGTATTCATGACGATATTCGACGAATAGTATTGGTCTCAACTCACAAGTTATACTCGACGAATTCGTCAGATATCCGCGGCAATATCCTTCAAATCTTTACCTATCGAGTCTGGCGCAACCTAAGCCCGAGTCAACTCCCTCGACTAAAAAACACGTGCGAGGGGTGTATCACGAAACGAGATGTTACACCTTGAACTCCGTGCTCTTCACTACTGGCTCCTTCTTACTATAGACCCTCTTCAGATCTTTTTCCATAGATCGTGCCGTATTGACAAGGGTCAAAAATCTCTACATCATCGGACCTGAGAGAAGCAACCTCAGATCATCCCGCAGTCCTTTATAGAACCGATTGGTATTACGCTATTCATCCGAAAAAGTGTAGCCAACATAACGCCCAAATCTTGTGAATTCATTTAAGTAGCCGTACACACTACTCTCTCCTTGAGTTAACCTCTGGAACTGATTCTCCATTGCTATTTTTTGTGCTATCAGGACGAACCGTGCAAGAAATAGTCTCGAGAACTCCTCCATCGGTACATCGGTGAGTTGTCTCCCAGATAAATGATGCATCTTTAACTTGTCCCACCACAGCCTTGCCTCGCCATCTAGGAGGAAAGTAGCTATTGCAGCCTTCTGCCACTCCTCAGTCTCCGTAGCTATCATGAATCTCTTTACCTTTGAAATCCAGTCCTCACCTTGAGTTGGGGTTCTAGTCCCCAAGAATACTGGTGGGTTAAAGCTCATTACGTGCTTTAACTGCTTCTCCATAGCTCTTCTCTACACTACAGGCTCTGCCGCTACCTGAGCCGCCACTATAGGCACTACTATGCCAAGCGACACTTGACCTAACCAAGGAGTAGGAGGCTGGACTTGCCTCCCTGATTGGGCATTGATCATAGCAAACACCACTTACGCTACCATTCATATGGTTTCTATAGAAGGAGGGGTTGCAGGAGCGTCATTAGGTGCACTACTCTCCGTAGAGTGCTGTTGTTGGGACTGCCCCACACCGCTCCTAGTTGCCTATAGTTGTAAAAACACTTGATTAGGCGACAAACAAATTGCCAAAATGCAATCAGTTAAATACTCAGGTTCCTCAACATGTGTATTTTCATTTCTAAGTGAACATTTATGGGTTATTTTATGTTATGATGACAACGCACATACAAGCACTCACCACCCCTTAAAAGAATTCGGCCATGAATTCAAATATAGAAGACCGACATAAGAGTCTGATACCAACTTGTAACACCCCCATCCGTCATATAGCATATAACAGAAGGTCCGACCGGGGCCCGACGCCATATACTACGGACAAACCAAGGAGTTACTAAATTGAAACAATAATCCAATATTTCTCATCCTAACACAGATTGCATTCAAGCGAAAGTAATTTAAAGGTTAGAATTAGAACCCAACAACATCATTAATGTCCACTACCACAATTAGGAATGAATAACAAATATATAAAGGAGTCTTGGCCTTAAGTCCTTACAAGGTTTACTCAAATTAAACTGTCTTCCATACATCGGCACGCAGGTTGGCCACACATTAGTAATAAATAAACAAAACGGTTGAAAGTTCACCTAGTGTCAACTATCTTCACCTATGGGGGGGGATTAGGTGACTCTGCAGCGTAATTGCGGAATTAAAGTTTTACCTGCATAAGAAAACAAAACAGCCAAGCACACAAGGAACACAGACAATATATAGTGGTTCCCCGATTTGGGTACGTCCACTTTCCCCCTTCGACCTATCTCCCAACACGGGACGACTCGGTCACTTCACCAACAGGATTGAAATCCAATCCTTGCACTAACGGAAGGAACCCTTCCACACGTAGGAGTCAACACTCCCACAATCCGGGTTGCACCCAACCCTACAACTAGGGACCAAACGGTCCGTTACAAGGAAATTAAAATCTAGCTTGTAAGAGATACAAACAACGTTTGGAGAGAAGGTGACTCTCTTCGTTTGACGACGTGCTCTTGAAGTCAACGAAGAGTGCTCAGCCCTAGATCTCACTTGGAGTGAACCTTTCTCGAAACCGGCGGCGGCTTGAGGCGGCGGCAAGGCTCTCGGAATCAGCAGCGGTGACGGAGAGCAGCAGCAGTGCCAACTTGATTCAAACTTCGTAGCAAAGGAAGCAAGATCTTCCAACGGTCGCACAAGGATCGATCGTCTCGATCGATTCGGAAGGGGAAAGATTTTCCCGATCAACGAATCAAGAGACAAGGGATCTCTCGTTAGACACGTGAGACGCTATGCTAGCCTAAGCTTCTGTCATCGGGAGATCTGGAAGAACCTGAGATCAGCAGCGGCGACAACCGTACGAGCGGCGGAGATGACCGGCGGAGCAAGATCGCGAGATTAGGGTTTTTGTAGTCGGCCGCTCGTTCTTTTTGAAATACCGTAAATCCGCCCCCTTACTGTTCACAAATACAGTGTATTTATACCGTAGGTCAAGAAGATGACCGTTGTGGGTCCCACCAAAGTAAGGGCCAAAGTTCGGTTCAAACAGCTGCAGGTAACTTGGACCGGTCCAGAACTTTCAGAAAAATTGCCAAGTCAAAATCGGCGAGAATCATAGGTGATTCTCGCCGAATCGGCGAGAATCACTTATGATTCTCGCCGACTTCTACTTAGCCGAAATCTGACTGCACAGATACAGAAGCCGGGGAGAATCGGCGGGAATCACACTTGATTCTTGCCGATTCGTCGAGAATGCAATGTCATTCTCGACGAATCGGCGAGAATCACTTAGTGATTCTCGACGATTCTGCCTTAGAAAAATTTCTGGCGGTGTCGAAACTGCCGGCTCCAACCGGCGAGAATCAGCTAGTGATTCTCGACGACTCGGCGAGAATCACTAGTGATTCTCGCCGAATCGGCGAGAATCACTTAGTGATTCTCGTCGATTTTTACTTGAGTGATTTCTCCTCTTTCTTTCCTTGAGCTGGTCTTTGGCCCATCCTTGCTCCTTGTCTGCTCTTGCTTTACCATAGCCCTGTACTTGAAATTAAGTACACCCCAATAGAGAGAGTACACGTAGGTCAACACACTGATCTGCTCAACGAGGGATTACGTTGCACAGACCCGTGTATATTGACCCACTGCACCCTGACATTGGTGTGTACTTAGCATGGAATATCTGCAAGTACAACTGGAGAATAATTCATCAAATACATTGTGGATTCATCTTAGCTTGACAGGTGGCTTCCTCAAATCCAGGTAATTGTGGATACAGTACCCAACAATCTCCCCCTATTTGACGAAGCCAAAATCCTACTAGCTAAGATGAATACCACCACCCACAGAATAATTAAAACTTTAAGACAATAAGAACAGACAAAATAATACTTGAGTCACAACATGTCATCACATATATATATTTATATAAAACCACAATACTTGTTCGTAAGACAATATAAAAACATAGAAGTGCAGTGAGGAACAAAAAGGTCCTAGGTCTATTTTTCCTTAGCTAGATCATCCTTAAGCTTCTGGGCCAGGAATTTCTTGCTCTATCTTTCGAAATATTCTTTGGGCTTAGGATGATATCTGGGAGGAGGAACTTTATCTGCCACTGTGTTATTTCTGAAAAATATGTTGCGTTTGGCTTCAAATTCTTTGTGCCTCTCCCATTCGTATTGACTGTATACCTCACTTCGTTTTATTTGCCCCTTCTGCTGTAACAAGAATGTGTCCAAGATGATACTTTTTGATACAGGACTCCATTTTTCATTTCTCACATCCTCCTCCGTCAATCGAATCCTCTTTTCAGCTGGTGTTTCCCTTGAGGTTCCCTCTTGGATTTGCCTTTTTCCTTTGGCTTTAGCTAAGGCATCTTGATCAAACCAAGTTCTGCGTTCAGCCCTTTCAGCAGCTTTCTTCATCTCAGCTTCGCTTAACGGAACACCCTCTGCACTTGCTCCTTCGTCCTCCACAGTATTGTGCTCAGTAGTTTCATGAACAGGATTAACCTGAGGTATATTATTGCCTAATGCTTGGTTAAGCAACCACTGACAGCTGTCATAAACAAAAACATTGGACTGATCGAAGTTTTCAATGATGATGTGCTGAAGCCCTTCCATCTTAGTAGTATATTCCTTCTCCCCCTTTTTGGCTTCGAGTGCTATGGAGTTTGCATAGGAGTGCAGGGACTCATCTATATGCTTCAGAGAGTTGGAGAATTCAGTCAGCAGGGCTTATTGATTTTGATTGAGGAGCACCATGTTGGCATCAAATTTCTGTATGTTGTTCGCCACAACATGTGCATTACTATTGACCACTCCCAGGTCATCAGTATTCTTTTTGAGGCCTTGCATGAGAAGAGTTACAGCTGGGCCTGCCTCTGTATATTTCTCATCAAATTTCTTTTCCATCAAATCCAGTTTGTGGTTGATCTGAACCACATTCTTCAGCATGAGATCCTCAGATTCCTTCAGCCTCTTTAGCACCGTTTTGTGGGATTTCTTAAACGTACTCTTGAGCTCATCCAGTATCCCTTGGACAACATTAACAGTGAGATTTGCCAGGTTTGCTTGGAGGGAAGGAGCAGCAGGCAGATCCTGGTCGGGCTCCCCAGCAGAAGTACTGGGAGAGCTAGACACTAGAATAGAGTCTACCGGGGGGACAGCGGGTTGCTGAGAGGGCTCCCCCTGTATTCCTGGAAGCGACCTCTCAGGAGCTTGTTCCTCTGATGAACCAGCAGCATCCTCCTGAGGGTCCACCACTTTCCTCTGCTCAATTACTTCTTCCTCCTCCTCAGTCTCCATGTGCTCAGCTTGATCAGCAGAATTATGCGTGTCTTCTTCCATTGCATCCACCTCCTCTTCATCAGACACCTGATCACCCAGGTAATTTATATCTTCCTCACCGTCCTCTTCCTCTTCCACATTTGCCACTTCCTCCTCACGGTCTTCTTGCACGGCCTCCACAACATTTTTTGCTATCTGAGAAATATCAGATATGGTGTTCGCAGAAGAGAGTACAGGCTCCCCCTCAGTTCCTGTAATCAATGCATCATGAACTTCACTGGGGGCTGCCAAGAAATCTGCTGAAGTTCTGTTGTCCTCGGCAGGAGATTCTTCTTGTTCAACTACCACTGCAGCTTGCCCTATGATTCGCTCCCATCTGTCAAAGACGCTGGAGTCCATTTTCTTCAAATAATGCAAGGGAACTCCTTTGCTCATGTCGAACCTATCTCCGTTCAACTGATTGAGAAATAGACTGATGATTCGTCCAAAGCTTGGAGATCTGAGGGTGTCCTTGATCTTCTAGAAAAGCATGGCCCCCCAATTGAATCTCTTTCGGCAGACAATCACCACAAGAATCTTGAACATGTCGGCTGAAATGTGGTCGTGCGAGCCTGGTTTGCATATCAGTACCTTTCCAATGATGTCGGACAAGAGTTTCCCCTCCTCATTCATTTCTTTTCTCTTTATCGATCTGGTGCCCCTAGCTAGCCCACAGAAGGATAGAGTCCTTGCTCTATCCTCTTCCTCCAGGTACTCTTCGTCTTCAACACTTGATAACCGCAGGCACTGAGTCAGTTTCCTGGCGGATACCTTGATTTTCTTCCCGCTCACTTTGCTCTTGATGGAGGTGTCATCATGATAGAGCTTCGCAGTTGCAAAGAATTCCAAAACTTCTTTGTCCAAAATTTTGCATGGGTGCTCCAGTACGAACTTCAGTCCCGCTTCTTCAAGCATGATGATTATATTCCGAAATTCATCTGAGGCCTGGGAGAACCCAGTTGTCACTAGTTCACATCCAGTGACTAGGCCAGCAGTGGTCCGAGGGGCCATAGTAAACCTAGGAAAACGGAGAAGACCAATAGGATCTCCGATACCACGAGAGAGAGAGAGAGCGAAATCTAGCTAAGCTCAAGTTACGGAAAGGGACAATATGAAGATTACCTAGAGGAGATGCAGTGGACGGTCTGGATTCTCCACGACGGGGCACCGGAGGACGCCGAAGACGCGGACCTGTGGTGAGAGGGCGCGGCAGAAGGCGTAGATCGAAAGTTCTAGAGGTGAGAGAGAAGGGGATTCTAGCGCGAGGTCTCGGCGAAAAGGCGAACTGCGGAATATGAAGGGTCGGAGGGTATCGTCGGGAAGGGCAGGTTTGGAATGACTCTGGGTTTAAGGAATATCCGGATATTGGACTAATTTCCGCCGAATGATTTCCGCCGAACTGAGTGATATTGGAAGGGCAGGTCTGGATATCTCAACGAGATTTGACAATCGGCGAGACTTGTAATTAGATGATTAGGATGATTAAGTGATTTGAGATGATTAAATATCTCAACGAGATTTGAAAGTCCACCTGTATTCTACCATAACGTTTTCGTCAAAGGTTGTAACAAAGTCGAGAGGATCATTTATTACTCCAGGTGTGGTTTACCATACCACACAGCTTAGGAGTCATAGCAACTTTCACATTTCTAACTTACTAACTTAGGCTAGCAGATTTCAACTTGTAATATATGCTTATTGATGTGCCTTCTCGAATCTTTCAGAGATATACTGACACATCGTTAGTAATATATCTAAGGGTTAATTTTACAGCTTTGATCTGTCCTTAGGAGAATACACATAGATGTGTAAAAGTTTATATGTATATATATATATATATATATATATATGTGTGTGTAGATGTCGACATAATATGACTCAATTATTTAGGCTGATCAATGATACCTGAGATTGTAAAATTCGTCATTTAGACCCTTTGAAGAGCATACCAGGTGTTCAATTTGAGGATAGTGCTTCTTGCGTTCCAGATGCTTGTTCCAGATTATTCTCGGAACATCTTCTGTCTAGCTCCCATCATGACTCGGAAGTCTAGACTACCCTTCACCAAAGAATATTACCTTACCTTAGGAGCCCAATATGTATTGGGTCCTAGGTTCCTGTTAGCATAATAATTTGAGTGCCTCCCCTCAGGAATCCTGGTGGGAAGACTAACATTGCCTCGAGGATGTGGAAGTCCCCTTGCCATTGATACAGAATAGTTGTGCCAATAATCTATGGCAAAATGACCCACTTTGCCACAACACCAACACTCATGAATGTTGTATCGCCGCTTGTGACCTGAACCGATGACAGAGATAGTCATAGTTCTGGGTCTAAGCAGAATAGAGCCAGATATGCTCACAGAATTTTCTCGTCCACCGTGACTATTGGAAGGGTGGAAAGAATGCATATGGCAGGCGTCATGAGGCCTGGGAGGTGGTGCCTTCTTTTCAGTCAGCCCCCTTCCAAGGACCTCATGAGTCCTAACAACATGATTTCTATCCCCCCTTTTCAGAGTCCTAGGGAGGTGAGAGGCGCATTGTGAGCTGATGCTGGCAGATTCATGACGAGTAGGGGCTGTGGCCGAGAATACAAAGGGCTTGGTGGAAGCCGGAGGTATTCTCTTCTGGGTGGCCATGACAGCCCTTGCATTTTGAGTGCTCCCACAAGAGGACTGATCATTCTTGCAGTGACCATGGTTATTCCTATGGTCATACCTGAAGGCATGGTGAGTGTCCTTCCTACCCGGGGTGGGGGGTCTGAACACCGTTTCCCCATTTCTCCATGACTTAATAATTTGGGAGATCCACCCATTTTCTGCCTTTCTCTTGATAGCATCAATCTTGGAAAAATTGGAAACTATCCTCTTCTCGGTCTCTAGACGACTTTCTAGATCCGAGATCTGAGAGTCCTTTACTTTGATGGATTCCAATTGGAGATTCATCAAAATCTTCAGCTGAGCAATCTCCTTAGCTTGTTCCTCAACAAGTAAGTTGCTCGTCTGAAGGGCACTCTCAAGGGAATCACGATTATCAATCTGTTGAGTGAAGCTATGTGTATCCCATGCATCATTGGAAGGACTACTCTCAAAACTATTCCTGTCATCAGGAACTTCAAGAGGAGAGGGACATGAGGAAGAAGTTACCTGCGTCAGACTTTGTTGTTCAAGGTTACCATCCAGATTGGCAGAAACTGTTTTGTTAGCTTCATCAGAACTGCTTTCCTCAGCTTCTTCTTCAGTCTCTGACAAGGACACAGGAGCCCTGATATTGACATATTGATCATGCCCTTCATCTTCAGAAATAAGGACTCCTACATAGGCTTCATCCTCTTGCTGACAACCGGTACCAGCTTTCTCTGATCCCTCCATGACATCTGAGATGGTTTGCCACATGGACTTGGCTGTCCTACACTTGTCCACTCTTGAACGAGATACACCAGACCAGACGTCAGTGATGATCTGACGTATTAACTTATCCAAGTTGTACAGTGAGAGCTCGGTCTCAGACATCTCTTCGGGACTCTTGGGGATAAGGATATCCTCTCCAGACTTAGAAGCCTTCATGGGAATGAAGGGACCCTCTTCCAAGATGATTGACACCCGAGGGTCGATGGCCTCCAGATGAAACATAACTCTCATCTTCCAGATAGGATAATACTCTTTTGTACATGAGGGGAGTCTTAGAGGATGGACATCATAGTCCAACTCCATGCGTGAGTCTAATCTTCTAGTTGACACTAGATGCAGGAGCTTACTCGAGGTGTTAACCCCTTTGATGAGCAACCTCCCTCTGATACCACTTGAAAGTTCACCTAGTGTCAACTATCTTCACCTATGGGGGGGATTAGGTGACTCTGCAGCGTAATTGCGGAATTAAAGTTTTACCTGCATAAGAAAACAAAACAGCCAAGCACACAAGGAACACAGACAATATATAGTGGTTCCCCGATTTGGGTACGTCCACTTTCCCCCTTCGACCTATCTCCCAACACGGGACGACTCGGTCACTTCACCAACAGGATTGAAATCCAATCCTTGCACTAACGGAAGGAACCCTTCCACACGTAGGAGTCAACACTCCCACAATCCGGGTTGCACCCAACCCTACAACTAGGGACCAAACGGTCCGTTACAAGGAAATTAAAATCTAGCTTGTAAGAGATACAAACAACGTTTGGAGAGAAGGTGACTCTCTTCGTTTGACGACGTGCTCTTGAAGTCAACGAAGAGTGCTCAGCCCTAGATCTCACTTGGAGTGAACCTTTCCCGAAACCGGTGGCGGCTTGAGGCGGCGGCAAGGCTCTCGGAATCAGCAGCGGCGACGGAGAGCAGCAGCAGTGCCAACTTGATTCAAACTTCGTAGCAAAGGAAGCAAGATCTTCCAACGGTCGCACAAGGATCGATCGTCTCGATCGATTCGGAAGGGGAAAGATTTTCCCGATCAACGAATCAAGAGACAAGGGATCTCTCGTTAGACACGTGAGACGCTATGCTAGCCTAAGCTTCTGTCATCGGGAGATCTGGAAGAACCTGAGATCAGCAGCGGCGACAACCGTACGAGCGGCGGAGATGACCGGCGGAGCAAGATCGCGAGATTAGGGTTTTTGTAGTCGGCCGCTCGTTCTTTTTGAAATACCGTAAATCCGCCCCCTTACTGTTCACAAATACAGTGTATTTATACCGTAGGTCAAGAAGATGACCGTTGTGGGTCCCACCAAAGTAAGGACCAAAGTTCGGTTCAAACAGCTGCAGGTAACTTGGACCGGTCCAGAACTTTCAGAAAAATTGCCAAGTCAAAATCGGCGAGAATCATAGGTGATTCTCGCCGAATCGGCGAGAATCACTTATGATTCTCGCCGACTTCTACTTAGCCGAAATCTGACTGCACAGATACAGAAGCCGGGGAGAATCGGCGGGAATCACACTTGATTCTTGCCGATTCGTCGAGAATGCAATGTCATTCTCGACGAATCGGCGAGAATCACTTAGTGATTCTCGACGATTCTGCCTTAGAAATATTTCTGGCGGTGTCGAAACTGCCGGCTCCAACCGGCGAGAATCAGCTAGTGATTCTCGACGACTCGGCGAGAATCACTAGTGATTCTCGCCGAATCGGCGAGAATCACTTAGTGATTCTCGTCGATTTTTACTTGAGTGATTTCTCCTCTTTCTTTCCTTGAGCTGGTCTTTGGCCCATCCTTGCTCCTTGTCTGCTCTTGCTTTACCATAGCCCTGTACTTGAAATTAAGTACACCCCAATAGAGAGAGTACACGTAGGTCAACACACTGATCTGCTCAACGAGGGATTACGTTGCACAGACCCGTGTATATTGACCCACTGCACCCTGACATTGGTGTGTACTTAGCATGGAATATCTGCAAGTACAACTGGAGAATAATTCATCAAATACATTGTGGATTCATCTTAGCTTGACAAGTGGCTTCCTCAAATCCAGGTAATTGTGGATACAGTACCCGACAACGGTCAATTCACTTTGTCCTTCAAGGGCCATCTTAGCTATCCTGGGCTTCAGCCCGCTATATCATGCTTGGCTTAGCTGCACCTGGAAGCAACATTCCACCACAATGGTGGCAAACAAAAGCAACGTTCAACATTAACTGACCAAATTATAACGACCCCACTCCTCACTCGAGGTGGCGGTGCTCCTTCCCTGCAGGAATTAGTAAACATAATATGGTAATAGGAACATGCAACTTAAGTACCATTCATCGCAGACGTTGGCAAAAATGTCCAATGCCTCGTGTTCTCAGGGCACATTCTTAGTGCACAGGACCTCAAGGGTCACACCTCCATTATCTGCAATGGTTAGCAACGTTTGAGCATTCAAGTCTTTCTAGGCTAAAGCAAAAGACAAAGCCCCTATGGCTACGATAAAGTCATGGTGACTTTAAATTCACACTTTGACTCATACCAAGTCGATCGGCATAGGGTTGGGTGCAGTTCACCTATTTCCCGATTCTCAAATCGTCGGGCGTAACAAGCCACGACGCGATTCAGCATCTCCTTTCCCATCCGTACGATTCATAAAACTGTTATGAGCTTTGGCTAGCACTCATGGCCACCAAAGCTAAGCAAATTAAGCTCAGGCCCACAGACTTGGCCCCCAGGTCTCAGAGAGATAGGCCTCACAACATTAGCTCTCGAGTACCCACGAGACAGGCTTCTCAACAAGTAAAATAGTACTCACAGGGAGCTACTGGCGGCGGTAGCACTATAGCCGCGCAGTACGGGTAAGACTATCACTTCTTCCCCTTAAACAAGTGTTTTCCTGGAGACTACCCCCAGTACTCTCAACGTAGTAAACTGCACAACCCGTGACTCCGAAATCTACGCGATAACCACGGAGTATTGTCCGGCATACAAATCATACAAACATCACCATTCCAAACCAACCTGTTCGGATGGGCTTCACATAACATGCCTATTCTGTACTTCGATTTCGGATCTAAGTGCAATCTAACAGGGATACACGGATCTCCTTGTCGGGAGAACCACATCCACATGTTCTTGGAGTATCTACCTTCTAATGCCAAAAGAAAGAACTTCACATGTCCAAGGAAAAGAATCGTTACCCATGAAGTCCTCTTTGGCGCCATGGGAGAAATCTAGACTGTTGAAATTGACCTCTCCAGCCTTGCCTCCGTAGATCCAAACTCGCTTTGTGAAACCGAACTCTGAATCTCAAACGGTGGCGAAAACTCTCCTTTCCAGCGCTGCTGCTCCTCCTCTAGAAATCCAGGACAAGTTCTTAACTCCAAAGGGAATGAAGTGAAATGGCCAAACCAGAGCTTTAAACCCTTCTACCGTCGCGCCGAACCTAACTACCGCCGCGCGGTACCGTTATTCAACGCCTCCTTTTGCATGTAACCGCCCAGGTCTACCAATCATAGGCTAACACGTGGCTTCGTGGTTACAGAATCGCTAATGCCACGTGATACGTCAATACCGCCAAGCGGTACCCAGCACCGGTTACGAAACGATCACCCACGCTAAAGCCGTGTGCTAGCTGCTTCCACCACGCGGTAACATCCCGGGAGCTCTATCAATATATTTGATCCTGCTATCGCCAGCGATAAAACTAATGCTGGGAGGTAGCTCATCTCGACGCTCTCAATGCATGCTATCACCACGCGATAACCGTTACTGCCGCACGATAGAACTCGATGCCTGTTGAGTCCACTCAACGCTCTCGATGCCTGACACTACCACTGCGCGGTATCATCCTTCCGCAATGCAGTAACCATTTTTCCTGCCTACAGAACTTTAGTGTATTACAAATGGTCACCGAAACATGGTTTTGCCCTTGTAATCCCTCAAGGAGCAAAAATCATGTTGACCACTATCCTAATCATATTGCGAAGAAACACGTAAATAAAGGGTTTTGTATTGCTCTAAAAGATGAATAATACAAGGGTATGCCCCTTAATTTATAGAAAATGGGGTGAAGAGAGAAAAAGAGAGTGAGAGAATACATAACGCCTATCACATACGATTCGGCGGATACATAAAATAAACTATGCGGTGTAACGCCTCCATCCGTCACATGAAATATAAAAGAGGGTCTGGTCGGGGCCCCACGCCATATTTCACAGACAAACGGAGAATCACGTGTGAAAATCAAAATACTTTCTACTCGCATCTTAACTCAGAGCATTCTAACGAAAGTTTATATCTTTCAAGAACTCATCCAATGAATGTCCACTAAATATATAAATAACACATTTATATAACACCAGGAATGTTACAAATACACAAACGCTCACGGCCTTACGGCCTTACATGTTTCTCTTACAAGAGGTGGTTTCATACATCGGCCCGTAGGCCGACCATACATGAAATCCAATTCTTTGCACGGCCTTCAAGGGCCTACAAGCAGCAGCAGTAAGGGCTTCAGCCCGCTAAATCCAAGTCAGTATCAATAAGGGAATCACCTGCATATGGATGTCCACCCCAAGGGTGATAAATAAAGCAACGATCAGCATTCGGCTGACCAATTATAACGATATTACACCTTACCCGGGGCAGTGGTTCCTTCCCTACATGCATTGTAATCACAATATATATCACAACAAGTGCACTCACGCACAACAACATCACAAATGCCGGCCTTCGTGCTAGACGCTCCATGCACTCAGGGCACGCTTACGGTGTACCGAATCATTCTTGTTCCCACCACCGATTAGAGGTTAGTAGCTTGTTGGTCGGGGACTAGTCTACTACAACACAAAGGTTGCATACATCCTCTCCTATCCCACTCAGAGGTGTTCACCTCACGGTAACTAGTGAGTACTCTAAATCGACCTACACTCGTAGTGTAACAAGCCGGGAAGGCCCGCAACCCCCCATTTGCAGTGCTACTAATTGACCGCTCACAACGCAGTTACACAGTACCTATAGATCAACGTACCACCGTAGTGTAACAAGCCAGGAAGGCCCGCAGCCCCCCATTTGCATTGCCACCACTCGATCTCTCATAACACAGGCACACAGCTCACGCAGAGCGTACAATTCCACTACCACAAAGTCTCCGCAACCACAAAAAATGGCTCTCATGGCCACATCACATTCAGCTCATGCAGAGCATACAACACAAGGAACTCACAAGCATCCTCACAAACTCCGTAACCTACTCATTACGTTTACGGAGTCTTCTCCAGTTCGCAATATAAACATCACCAATCTAGACTAACCGTTCGGATGGGCTTCACACTGCATGCCTATTCCGTACTACTCATTTCCGGATCTAGATGCAGACTCAACTGGGGATATCAACTATCAACCCGCTGGAATCGCTTATGCTTCCACCTCTTGGTGGAGGATTCCATGTACATGCATAAAGGAGAACTTCACTTGTCTAAGAAGGAGATCGTTACCCTTGACGATCGCTTTGGAGCCATGGAATTCTTGTCGGATGAAAAGTACCGTAACAGCCTTGCCATCATGGAACTGAACTCGGCTCTCGATTCGAAACTCTCAAGCTCCAACGGTGTCCGGATCCTCTTCTCCTCCACCTCCCTTGCTCTCCCTTCTCTCTATGCTTTTAGAAAGAGAGTGGCCAAAAATATGAGAGTTTATCTTCAACTCTCGTCCTTATAACAACAGGACGGAGCTTAGACCATTAGATCCAATTTGATGGAAATGAACGACCACGATTCGCTCTGAAAAGCATCTTCCCTGGGCTGACACGGCTTGTGACACGCCCATATCACATGCCAGGATATGGGCTTAGACATGTCAGCGTTAGCTCCTAACATTCCCGGGTCAATCAGTACATGCCCGTACTGAGGCTCAATCAACACAGGACCAACAATCCCTAAAGGGGCATGGGTTCCCAACACGCCCATGTCAACTTTGACACGCCCGTGTCATCCAGAACACACCTGGGATCTAGGCCGTATTCCTAACCCGGCACAGCCCGACTACAAACCCGAGCAGGACACGGCCTGGGACACGCCTGTGTCCCTAGCTGTGTCGCCTCTCGAAGATCGTCGACTGCACTTCGTGAGAACTCGCGACACATAGTGAATAACACGGCTTGGGATACGCCCGTGTCCCAGGCCATATGCCTCACTCGAGACACACTCGAGGCCCATTCGAGTCCTACTCGAGACCTACTCGAGTATACAGAGTAGGACACGCCCTGGGACACGCCCGTGTCCTAGGCTGTGTTGCCCAACCGGCACTCAAATTTGCGATTTGGGGTGTTACATGCGGACTGAGCAGTTAGACATATCTAACCGCACAATTACAACTTGCAACACCAACACTTGCTCTTGCCTTTATCCGTCTTTACTATAATAGTCTAAACTTGGGTAATAATGGTAGTTAGACATTTCTAACCGCAAAATCACAGTCACTATCACCAGTGCCAATCCGCAACATGTCTTCGTTGGTCGCCAACTATTAGCGGATAATGTTAGTGCACCACTAGACTGCTAGGCCATATCGGTTGTCCTACAACACCACCATCTGTGTCTCAAAAGAACCAGATCTGCCAGACAAGAAAACAATCACAACATAGTTGCTAGACCTCCAGTCAAGTCTGCCTACACAGACCGCCACACCGTCCGGGCTCTGCATTCTCCAACAAGCTTCATTAGACATACGGTAACCCATCTAGTTCTCCTAGAGAAGCGTACCTCTAGGACATAACCCCAAGTCTGCAAGAGCTGACCACTACTCTTGTCCGTCAGACCGCCAGACTGTCAGGATTTGATAGTACATTTTGTAGTTTAAACTATTAGGGTATTTTTTAGTTTTGAAAGCGCTAATTATGCCTTATAAGCTTAATTTTATCTTTTTTTATGTAAATATTATTACCACTAACTTTTTCTTGTCTTTTTGCAAGTTTAAAGAATTTTGGCCAAAAATGACCTAACACGCCCCCCTGTCACTCCCACCCTGGGTGTGTCATACATCGTGTCACCCGATCCCGAGAAAGCTTGCTGACAGAGACCAAATTACAGGAAAAACCGCTTTCATGCCCCCCGGACACGCCCTCCTTGGGCGTGTCCTAGGGCGTGACATGGGGCGTGTCACCCTCTGCCCGAGGTCTGCCGCCGTATTAAATGTAGTTTCGCCTCAGCACGCCAATAGTACTCTCACGCCCCCCTACACGAGCGTGACCCAGGGCGTGTTCGCCCCCTTTTCCAATACTGACGGATTTCCGACCAATGATTTCGACGCGATGTATTTGTCACGCCCCCTACACGGGCGTGACCCAGGGCATGTCAACCATTGTACAGAAGCAATCATCCTTCCTGCCAGAATCCAAAACCTGAGGTCAACCCCGTACGTCTCACGCCCCCTAACACGCTGTAACACCTCTACCCGTCAAGAAGAATATAATAGAGTCCGGCCGGGGCCCCACACCATATTCCACAAACAGGCGAAGACGCTATGAAATAATATCATAACCACGCATCCTAACACAGAGCATTCTAGCGGAAGCTTCACGGTTGAATTATTGAACTCAAGATAAAGAACATTGTCCACTAACATAGGAATGTATATATACATCAAAAGAGTTTGGCCTTAAGGCCTTACAACAGTTTCTCTTAACAAGAGTGTGGATTACAGACATCGGCACGCAGGCCGGACACACATGAACAAAAGAAACAAAACAATGCCTTCGAGGGCAGCAACGCAGCTTTGGGCTTCAGCCCGCTAAGTCCCGCTCGGGCCAGCACCTCCAGTACCTGTAAGAAACAATCCACCAAGCGGTGGCAAAACATGGCAACGGTCCGCATTCAGCTGACCAATTATAACGACCCTGCCCCTGGCACGGGGCAGCGGAATTCCATCCCTGCATAGCAAGCATCCAACACGATATATAGCAATTCAAGCAAGACGTGGACGACCGCACAGTCACATATCACAAACGCCGGCACGACGGCCCGACGCTCCGTGCACTCAGGGCACATTAACACCGTTCAGAGGTCCCAGACATAACGGTTCCTTATGAGCATTCTAGTCTGATCGGCTCACAGGCCGTCGACTCTCGCTATGTGATCCTAACAGGGTCTTAAGCACCCAAGGTTAGACAACCATAACGCAGGTACAGATCCACCTTTCCCGTTGCTCACATCGTCAGACTCATGCCTGGACTGACGCGGGTACAGTTTCACCTTGCCCGTTCCACCACCAAGGCATTGCCCAGTTGCAGCCCCACGGCTCAACGGCTCAACCTCACATAAAGTAGCAACTCACGGCTACATGAGAGTCCAACTCTCTTAATTTCCCGGACTTCCTCCAGTACTTTATCCATCATGCCTACAAGCAAGAAATCACGGAGTCTTCTCCGATATGCAAACAAGCATCACCAATCCAGATCATGTCCAGATGGGCTTCACACAGCATGCCTAGATCCGTACTCCAATTCCGGACTCTAACAAGGGGGACTTCACATATCTACCCCAAGGGACGCCACAACCCACCGCACACTCGCGGGGAAGGGTTTTCCCTATGCAATGCAGGAATTAAGGACTTCACATGTCCAAGCAGGAAATCGTTACCCTAGGAGTTCGCTTCGGAGCCATGGCGAGAAATTTGAGACGGATGAAAGCCTTCGCAGCAGCGTTGCCTTCGCAAATCCGAACTCGGCTCGCGATTTGGACCACCGTAGCTCCACCGGCAGCCGGACTCCACTTCTTCTTCCTCCTTGCTCTCACCTCTCTCTTAAATTTTAGAAAGAGAAGATGAAATGAAGAATGAGCTTTTCTTCCTACTTTTCCGGCCTTATCAGACCAGAAATGATCTCCAGCCACAGGATTCTATTTAAAGAAAATGAATGGCCACGATCTGCCCCAAATTATTCAACTTTTTGGCCGACACGGCCTGTGATACGCCCGTGTCACAGGCCGTGTACCCTTAAGCGGCACACGTGGCACTCGCACCGACTGAAATATTCGAGAACACGGGCATCGACACGCCCGTGTCGAACCTGACACGCCCGTGTCCCCTGCTACACGGTACTCACCGATATCCAAAACCAGTACACGGGTAGGCACACGCCCGTGTCAAACCCAACACGGTCGTGTTCCATGCCGTGTTCACTGCCGTGTGCAAGGCCGTGTACTTCTCTGACTCAAACAGTCCATTTTCGAATTTAAATGAGTGACACGCCCTGGGACATGCCCGTGTCGGAGGCCGTGTCCCAGGCTCGACTATCGTCGACCTCCGATCGTTGACTATCTTGAACACGCCCTGGGACACGCCCGTGTCCCAGGCCGTGTACCCCGACACGCCCTGGGACACGCCCGTGTCCCAGGCCGTGTTAAGCAACCTGAACCTCAAATTCACTTTTGAGTCTTTTTGGGGTGTTACACACGCCCTCCCCGGACGTGACCTAGGGCATGACAGACCCGTGGAAAATTTTATAAATTCAGATGTCCCCCTGGTGTCCAGAAGAAGTTTGGGTTGAGAGGGGGAGGTGTTTCCCCTTTGTTTCTTGTCTTTTTTAGTGTTCTTCCCTCTCTCTCTTTCTCATTTTAGTTTTTCTTAACCCTAGTTTAGTTTTTGCTTTTGTAATCGCTTTTGTTATAATCTTTGCACTTGCTCTAGTTGCTAATTTGAGGGCTAGAATAGGTTTTCATTTCCATGCAATTGCAATTTCCATTTCAAGTGTAGCTCTCTTTAATATTAATAAAAGTGCTCTTCTCTTATATTTGTGTTCGTAATGCTTATCTACTCATCCTTCCTCCTCCACTTCACTATGATTAACTAATCCTCCTTGTAGTCGATCTTGATGATCCGAGGTTCGAGTTATCTAGTTATGATGCTTTGAATTAACCTTTTCTTTTTAGGGTTTTAGACCTTGGATTACTCTTGATTAACCTTTGCTTGGAGATATATCATCGATATATATTTTCCATCTTAGCTTTTATTCTTGGCTAGCCAAGAGGCCGAAAGTTTTAAGTGAGCATTCAAGAGTAAAGAGAGTTGTACGCACCCCTTGAGAGAGGCAGACATCCAAATCTCCTGGATTGGAGTAAAATTCAATAGTGGGGTTCACCGCGTAAAGCGAGCTTTAGGCCTCCGATTTAGACGAGAGTTGGTCGGACCTTCCAAAACTCAGTTGGGCACGACTTCGAGAGAAGCGTGTTTAAGCATTAAGAACCTCCACGGTCAAGGAACTTTACCCTATTAAGCTTAGGTATATTTATTGTGTTTTTAATCGACTTCAGCCGAGGTGATTCTCGATCGAGTTCATTTCCATTTCATCGTTTTAATCCTTTATCATAATCGCTTCTTTTATGCTTTCTATTTAGCTACAATTAGTTCTGTTTTTATGCAATATTTTCTTTCTTTAGTGCGTTTAGATTTCTATTCAACCCTAAAGATTCTCGTCAATTAAATAATAGTTTTCGTGTGAGTTGGTTTACTCAACGGTTCCCGGATTTCAATACGACACTTGTGTCCCCTAGCTACAGTTCGATATTTATAGTTGACTAGTTGGATTGCTAGTTCGGCTCTCTTTTCTTAAGCATAAAGCGATCACCAAGTTTTTGGCGCCGTTGCCGGGGAGCAAATTTTGTTTATATATCGAAAACATGAAACTATTATTTTTATAATTTCTCTTTCTCATCCTCCTTCTAAAAATTAAAAATTAAAAAAAATTTATTACTGCTCTTAATAGAAACCCACTTCACAAATTTTCTAGGCCACCTAATTCTCTCGAAAAGGGCAATGTGGCTTTAAATGTCACTATCTTGTCTAGTACCTTGCAAACCCTTCATTGGGTAGCCCTTGGGAAGTTCAGGAGTTAAAACATAAAAAAAATCTATTTAAAAAATAAAAAAATTAGCTTCTCTTTTTCTAGTTTATTTATTTCTCCTTTTTTATCTTCTGTTCTTCTAGTGCATGACCCGCGGGAGTCCATCGGTTATTTTGAACTTGGACCACGAAATTGAGCGTACTCTTCGGAGAAGATCGCACTTTCAAAGACCTACTTTCCATATGCCGGTTGAGGACTCCAAGTCATTCTCTACTTTAAGAATGGAAGAACCCCACGTGGAGGAAGTGGTGCATAGGCCTATGTCCTATTATGCACCACCGAATCTAGTGGGAACATAATCTAGTATAACTCACCCTGCTATAGCTAATAATAATTTCGAACTAAAGCCTAGCATAATTCAAATGGTGTTGCAGTATGTGCAATATGACGGACTTCAAGATGAAGATCTGAATGCACATATAGCATGCTTTCTTGAGATTTGTGGCGCCTTCAAGATTAATGGTGTTACGAATGATGCTATTAGGCTAAGACTCTTCCCTTTTTCTCTTAGAACAAAGGCTAACCAGTGGCTAAACACTCTACCTAAAAGCAGCATCACAACCTGGGATCAATTAATTGAAAAAAATTTGGCGAAGCTTTTTCCGCAAGCTAAAATTGCAAAACTTAGGAACGACATTTCTGCTTTTGGACAAATAGACTCTGAAACCTTATATAAAACTTGGGAAAGATTTACAGAACTGTTAAGCCGATGCCCACATCACGCACTGCTTGTATGGTTATAACAACAGACGTTTTATAACGGGCTAAATCAAAACACAAAGCAAATGATAGATGCAACTTCTGGCGGTACTTTAAACCATAAGACCCCGGAAGTAGCTCTTGATCTTTTCGAGGACATGGTCATGAACACCTATCAGTGGAATGTGCCTAGGTCCCGCCCGAACAAACCTGCAGGTATCTTTGAAGTGGACAATGTCTCCTAGCTAGCTCTGCAAGTAGAAATATTAAGCAAAAAAATTACGGAGATGACTGCTGCCTCCGCCCCTCAGGTATGGGAATCTGCAACTCCTGCTCCCGAACAATTAGATTATGTTAATAATATGCCTAGAAATGTTTTTAATAATATTTCGGCTGCGAATTTCCCTGCGCCCGTTTTTTCTTTACAAAATAGTTATAATCCTGCTTTAAGAAATCACCCGAATTTTTCGTGGAGTACTCCCTCGAACGCAATGCGCCCGCCACCACAAAATGATTTTTCTAGACCACCGCCACTTCTTCAAAACTATCCAAAACCTCCAAGCTTGGAGGAGTTACTTTCTAGATATATAACCACAAATGACGCTACTATAAGAACCTTAACTGGAAGCTTTAAAAGTATAGAAAATCAAGTAGGAAAGCTCACAAACATAATTTCTAAGCGACCCGCAGGGTCTCTTCCTTCCAATATCGAGCCCAAATCGAGAGAGCAAGCAAAAGCTTTAAATCTTCAGAGTGGGAAGCAAGTTTCCTGTAGTGTTAGTGAAGAGCCCAAGCCAAGCTCCGCCCCCATTTTAAAAATTCCACCCTCTACTGAAGAAGTAATCACCCCCATTTTAGAAAAAGGCCTCACTCCACCACCCATCTTTAAAAATAATCCAACCCCGCCATACCCTTTCGAACTTAATAAGCAACATTAGGATGATCAGTACTCCCGCTTCTTAGAAATGTTCAAGCAAATCCACATAAATCTTCCCTTCCACGAAGCGATCTCCAAGATGCTGAAGTACGCTAAGTACCTTAAGGACCTCCTGACTAACAAAAAAAAGTTAGAGAACTTATCGCATGTCACACTAAATGTCGAGTGCTCTACGGTCTTGACAAACAGTTTACCAAAGAAAATCAGTGACCCTGGTAGTTTTTCTATTTCGTGTGTCTTTGGTGATCTTTTTGTCAAGAATGCATTGGCCGACTTAGGTGCGAGTATTAACCTAATGCCCCTCTCATTGTTTAAGAAGTTAGGAATTGGTAGCCTCAACCCCATATGCATAAGTATCCAACTCGCTGACAGATCCATCAAATACCTGTTAGGAATCGTGGAGGATGTCTTAGTTAAAGTCGACAAGTTCATCTTCCCGGTGGACTTCGTCATATTGGACATCGAAAAAGATGTCGAGGTTCCCCTGATCTTTGGCCGACCCTTCCTTGACACCTCTCGAGCTATCATTGACGTAAGCAATGGTAAACTCTTCCTTCGAGTAGGAGACAATGAAGTGACTTTCTCTATCACACCCTCGATTAAGAACACCCTAGCAAATGACGACTCCTGTTTTTTCGTAGATGCCCTAAGTGAAGAATCCTCCTATTGGCTCTCTAAATTTGATAAAGATTTTTCTGATTTTTTATCCTCCTCTACTCTTCCAATTGAATCGATGCACCTAAGTGAAGAATCCTCCTATCGCCTCTCTGAATTTGAAAAAGATTTTTCAATTTTTTGTTCCTCCTCTACTCTTCCAACTAAATCGCTGCAAGAAGCCGCCATGGCCGCTAGACTCACCTCTTTTAATTTTTCTTTTAAAAAAGTCTACGAGGACATAGTTTTTTAAAAAGAATGGATTTCTAAAACATCGTATGAAGACCCCCTACCCTAGAATTAAAGGAACTACCCAAACATCTTAGATATGCCTTCATAGAAAAAGATTCCAAGTTACCAGTAATAGTTTCGGCCTACCTCACGGATGCGCAAAATGATAAACTTCTTTTTGTTTTATGCAAACATCGTCGAACTATTGCCTTGCAAATTTCTGATATCAAGGGAATAAGCCAATCTTTCTGCACTCACAAAATCCTAATGGAAGATAATTCGCGTAATTCAATCCAACCTCAGCACCGTATAAACCCAAACATGAAAGAAGTAGTTAAGGTCGAGGTTATGAAACACTTAGACGTAGGAATTATCTATCCTATATCTGATAGTAAGTGGGTTATCCCTTTCCAGGTAGTACCGAAGAAGGGAGGGATATTAGTAGTTAGTAATGAGAATAATGAAGTCATCCTAACACAGACGGTGACCGGGTGGTGAATGTGTATAGATTATCGTAAGATAAATGATGCCACCCGCAAGGATCACATTCCCTTGCCGTTCATTGACAAAATTTTAGAACGATTATCCGACTATAGATTTTATTATTTTCTCGATGGCCTCTCGGGGTATTTTCAAATCCCCATCTCCCCCGAGGACTAGGAGAAAACTACGTTTACTTGTCCCATCGGCACTTTCACCTACCTAAGAATGTTGTTTGGATTGTGCAATGCGCCAGTTACATTCCAGCGATGTATGCTCGCTATCTTTGACAAGTACATAGAAAGCATTATGGAGGTATTCATGGATGATTTCTCCGTGTTCGGTGACGCTTTTGATAGTAGTTTAGAAAACCTCAAAAAGGTCTTAGAATGATGCGAAGAAACTAACCTTGCCCTGAATTATAAAAAATGTCATTTTATGGTGAGGGAAGGGTTAGTTTTGGGTCATAAAATTTCTGCGTGAGGAATTGAGGTATATATTGCTAAGATGGAAGTTATTGAGAAGCTGTCACTGCCTACGAACGTCAAAGCTATAAGAAGTTTCTTAGGACATGCTGGTTTCTACCGTCGTTTCATAAAGGACTTCTCCAAGATCACCAAACCTCTTACTCAACTCTTAGAAAAAGACGCCCCATTTATTTTTGATGGCCCTTGTCTATCTGTCTTCGAATTAATAAAATATAAATTAATTAATGCCCCCATTATGATAACTCCGGTGTGGGACCTTCCCTTTGAGATAATGTGCGATGCGAGTAGTTTCGCAGTACGAGCCGTATAAGGTCAACGCATATCTAAAAACTTCCACCACATCTATTATGCTAGTAAAACGCTTACATCTGCACAGGAAAATTACACCATAACTGAGAAGGAGCTCCTTGCTGTAGTATTCGCTTTTGATAAATTTCGTCCTTATTTTATGCTTTCAAAATTTATTATTTTACTAACCACTCGGCCCTCAAATATCTTCTCTCTAAATCTGATGCCAAGCTGCGCTTTATTCACTGGGTCTTACTCCTCCAGGAGTTTTACTTAGAGATCCGTGATAAGCGAGGAGTCGAGAATCTGGCTGCCAACCATCTCTCCTGATTAGATAACCCGCACATAGAAAAGTTAGACGAAAGATCTTTTAATGATTATTTTCCCAATGAGAAGCTGTTGTTAATAAACACATCGCCCACCCCTTAGTTTGCACAAATTGCAATATATTTAGTGGCCCGAGTGCTCCCAAAAGAGTTCTCCTCTCAGCAAAAGAAGAAATTCTTTTCTGTGTTGAAGAACTATTTTTGGGAGGACCCGCATTTTTTAAGAGTCTGTGTGGACCAGGTGATAAGGAGATGTGTTTCTTATGAAGAAGGTTTAGATATTATTAAACATTTGCATGAAGTACAGACAGGTGGGCACTATCAAGCTGCTCGCACCGCTCACAAAGTGCTAAGCGCGGGTTTTTACAGACCTAGCCTGTTTAAAGACGTGCAGGCCTTTGTGAGCAGGTGTGATAGTTGCCAACGGTCGGGCAATATTTCCAATAAAAATGAAATGCCGCAAATTATTTCCTTGAGTGCGAAGTCTTCGACCTTTGGGGAATTGATTTTGTTGGCCCCCTTCCTTCTAGCTTCGGGAATAAATATATTTTAGTTGCCGTGAATTATGATTCACGTTGGCTTAAAGCCCAAGCTCTTCCTACAAACGACGCCCAAGTCGTAGTTATGTTTTTAAAAAGATTATTTTCTCGATTCGGTACGCCGCGAGCCATCATTAGTGATAGGGGTTCCCATTTTTGTAACGCACAGTTTTCTAAAATCCTTACTAAATACGGCGTTACGCATAAACTTTCAACCGCCTACCACCCCCAAACTAGCGGACAAGTCGAAGTAGTGAATAGAGAAATTAAAAGAATTTTAGAGAAGACTGTTTCAACATCTAGAAAAGACTGGTCAGCCAAATTAGACGATACTCTATGCGTCTACCGAACTGCGTACAAAACTGCCCTCGGATTTATGTCGTACCAGTTTGTTTATGGAAAATCGTGACATTTACCCGTAGAACTAGAACACTGCGCTTTTTGGGCCTTAAGGTTTTTAAATTTCGATCCCCACTCTGTCGGTGGCCTTAGAAAATTTCAACTTAACGAACCCAACGAGTGGCTCTCTTACGCTTACATGAACAACAAATTTTATAAAGAGCGGATGAAACGTTTTCACGATAAACACTTAAGGCACCCAAAAACCATTAAACCAGGAGACCAAGTTCTTTTGAATAACTCTCGTTTACGTTTATTTCTGGGCAAGTTAAAGTCACGATGGTCTGGGGCGTTTTCTGTTTTAGAAGTTTTTCTCAAGGTGCTGTTTTAATTTCCAACCCTGATAAGGGTAATTTCAAAGTGAATATTCAGCGTCTAAAACTATATTTTTCTAGTGATGATGATGTTTGTCCAAACATTGTTAAGTTTCTTCTGCACGAACTTTAACTAACTTCGAACCGTTTTTTTTTTGTTAAAATCTTTAATTATTATTTTGGAGAAAATATTTTGGACATTATTATTTTTTGTTGCGTCGAGCTCAAACGATGCTTTAAACATAGGGCGCTCTTGGGAGGCAATCCAAGTTATCTCTTTTTGTTTTCTTTATTTTAAAATTTTTGCCCCGGACGGCTCCGAGAAGCTGAAGCTTCTGCGATCGCCTACTCCAACATTGCTGAATCCATCACGAAGTCCAAAGAAGACATTTCATGAAGATCCAAAGCGCAAGCACAGTGAGCGACATCACTCAACTTTCGCAGCAAATAAATCCGGGGAAGTACCAGTTTTTCAATTCGGTAATTTCATTTTCTCTCCTTCTCTAACCTCTTTTCTCCATTGAGGACAATGCCCATTTTAAGCTTGGGGAAGGACTTCCTCCTTCTTTATGCTATGTGTGAATATTTTTCAAAAAATAAATATCTTAAAAATCCAAAAAAATAGAAAATATTTAAAAAAATTTAAAAAAATATATGCTTTTTGTCATTACTTTAATAGTTTTGACATTTTTGTATTTCAATAGTACCCATTGTTTTTGTTTTTCTCAAAATCTCATATAAACAACTTAATTAATTATAATATTTCTAATCGCCCGTTTTAATTATGTTTCACAAGTAAAATGTTGGCCATGTTGTGCTTCTAATTCGCGGTAGCATGTTAACGTAAAACGTTTTCTCTAAAACTCGTATTTCCATGATGGTTTTTGTTCTTTATTTTCTTTACATTCTCAAAAATTCATCATCCACTATTTTCCTTTTCGTTTTGGATAATTTTTCGTAAGGTCAACTTTTGAATAGCAGAGTAGATGTGAACGATCCAAGTCACCTATTATTTCTATTTTCAAGATAATTTAATCAATCTTCTTTTATTATCTAGGACATGCTTTTTGGAATTATTCAAATCTATGTTTTAAATAAATTTAAAAGCATGAAAATGATTTAGGCCGTTTTTGTTTTCGTTTGAGCTTTCCTGCCAACCTAAAAACTTTCACCACTAGTCAGCCGCTTTGAGCCTTTTTTAAATTTCAATTGATAGCTCCTCTTTTCCTATAATTTTCACCAAAGCCAAAATTTCCAACCTACTTAATCACGCTAACCTTTCGAGTTTCATTTCAAAATTTTCATGATTATGATAGGTTATTTTGTGATATTTTTGGGAAACGGTTTTGAAAAAAGTGTGCTCAAAAGGATTGTTTGCTTTTTTTTGGCCAATTCAAAATGAAAATAAAAATATTTATGACCTTTGTTTTAAAAAAGAAAAAGAAAAAAAGAATGGAAAAGAAAAAAAAGAAAGAAAAATTTTTTGTTTATATTTTTGAAACTCTTTATTTTGGTTTAGTGTGATTTTAAGCCTCCCTGTTTATCTTTGAATTCCACTCCTAATCAAAATCCTAAACCAAACGTTTCGGTCCCATTAAGTCCTTTTGATTCATGCTTTTGAATTTCATTTAATAACTAAGAAAAGAAGAAAAGTAAATCCGTATTAGTTTTGGATTTAAACTTAGATTTTTGTTATTTAATTGATATAATTATAATGCGTTGCTTGGATCTAGTAACAATTCAAAGTGTTTTTCATTTTCGTTGCTTTGCTTAAATCTGTTTAAGAAATTCGTCAAAATTTTTGATGATTTATTTTCGTTAAGTAAAGTTTATAAAAGTTAAACCAAACCTAAATAATTGTTTTAGATTTACGTTTCACCTTCTCCGTACTTAGAATTTCGCATAGTACTTGTGTAGGCATAATTAGAACTTTTTGATTAGTCCTATTTTATTATTATCTAGATTTTATATTTTTGCATGGGGACAAGCAAAGCTTAAGCTTGGGGGAATTTGATAGTACGTTTTGTAGTTTAAACTATTAGGGTATTTTCTAGTTTTGAAGGCGTTAATCATGCCTTATAAGCTTAATTTTTATCATTCTTATGTAAATATTATTACCACTAACATTTTCTTGTCTTTTTGCAGGTTTCTAGAATTTTGGCCAAAAATGACCTGACACGCCCCCTGTCATGCCCTCCTTGGGCGTGTCACAGGGTGCGTTACCCGATCCCGAGGAAGCTTGCTGATAAAGACCAAATAACAGGAAAAACCGATGTCACGCCCCCTGACACGCCCTCCTTCTGCGTGTCTTATGGCATAACACGGGGCGTGTCGCCCTCTGCCCGAAGTCTGTCGTCGCATTAAATGTTTCTTCGTCTCAGCACGCTAACAGTGCTATCACGACCCTCTACATGGGCGCGACCTAGGGCGTGTTTGCCCCTTTTCCAAGACTGATGGATTTCTGACAAATAATTTTGACGTGACGTACATGTCACGCCCCCCTACACGGGCATGACCCAGGGCGTGTCAACCATCGTATAGAAGAAATCATCCTTCCCGCCAGAATCCAGAACCCGGGGTCAACCCCGTACGTGTCACATGTAACACCTCTACCCATCACGTAGGATATAATAGAGGGTCCGGTCGGGGCCCCACACCATATTCCACAAACAGGAGGAGATGTCACGAAATAATACCAAGAACCATCGCACCCTAACACAGAGCATTCTAGCGGAAGCTTCAGGGTTTAAAACTTGAACTCAATAATAACATAATTGTCCAGTTCTATTAAAAATAGGAATGTCTACAACCACAAACACAAGGTACACAACCTTATGGCTTTTACAGGTTTCTCTTAACATAAGGTGTGATTTACAAACATCGGCACGCAGGCCGATAACACATGAACAAGAGTAAGCAGAACAAGGCCTTCGAGTACAGCAGCACAGCTTGGGCTTTAGCCTGCTAAGTACCGCTTGGACCAGCACCACCTGTACCTGCAAGAAACAATCCACCAACTGGTGGCAAATAGGGCAATGGTCAGCATTCATCTTAGCAATTATAATGACCCTGCCATGGCACGAGGCAGTGGAATTCCTTCCCTACATAGCATTTTACATCACATACATATATATTCAGCCACCAAGGCAATACATATCACAAATGCCGGCATGACGGCCCGACATTCCGTTCACTCAGGGCATATTCTGGTGTACCGGAAACACCGGATTCCACCACCGTTCAGAGGTCCCAGACATGACGGTCAAACTTGAGCATTCCTAGTCTGATCAGCACACAAGCCATCGAATCTCGCTATGTGATCCTAACAGGTCCTTAAGCACCCAAGGTTAGACAACCATAATGCGGGTACGGATCCACCTTTCCCGTTGCTCAAAATCATCAGACTCAAGACTGGACTGACGCGGGTACAGCTTCACCTTGCCCGTTTGCCACCAAGGCATTTCCCCCAGTTGCAGCCCAACCGCTCAACCTCATACCACATGGCACTCACGGCCACAAGAGTTGAACCCAACTCTCACCATTTCCTGGACTTCCTCTAGTACTTCCTGCGGCACCAAGACACAGTCATCCACCACAGATTTCATGCACACTAGCAATAAACACGGAGTCTTCTCCAATGTGCAAACAAGCATCACCAATCCATACCAACATGTCAAGATGGGATTCACACAGCATGCCTAACCGTACTCACACTTCCGGTTCTAATGTAATACAACAAGGGATGAACCACCAACCCAAGGGAATCACTTCGCCATCCACCTTTTTGGTGGAGGATTCCTATGCACATACAGGAAAGAATGACTTCACTTGTCCAAGAAGCAAATCGTTACCCTTGGAAGAAGCTTCAGAGCCATGGGGAGAAAAGTAAACTGATGAACGTTCTCGCAATAGCCTTGCCTTTGCAAATTCGAACTGGGCTCACGATTTGAACCACCGTAGCACCACCGGTAGCCGGCTTCCTCTTCTTCTTCCTCCTCTTGCTATCCTCTCTATCTTAACTTAAGAAAGAGTGACACGACTCAAATGAGCTTTCTCCTCCTTAAGGACGGCCTTATCACCCTAGGGAAGAGCCTAGACCATTGGATCTTTGTCAAAGAAAATGAACGGATCAAATCAGCCATTAAACTGATTTCCTGGACTGAACACGGGTTGTGACATGCCATTATCACAGGCCATGTTCCTGAAGCGGCTACAGAACCGACTCACCCAGTCTAGAACACGGGCTTAGACACGCTCGTGTCAAACAATTGGCACGCCCATGTTAGAAAGCACACGGCCGTTTGACTGGCCATTTCACACTTTCAATACAGGAGCAGATCACCCGAAAACACGACTAAGGAACACGCCCGTGTCCTTAGACGTGTGTCAAACACGCCTCTGTGTCATGCCCGTGTCACAAGCCGTGCTCCACACTAAACGCCACTCCACTATACGCCACTCAACGCTACCCGGGTATTCACCCGAGCAGGACACGCCCTGGGACACGCCCGTGTCCCAGTCCGTGTCAGCTCTCGACGATCGTCGACCGTGCTATCTCGAGAACTCGAGTAGACGCCTACAGTAAAGGACACGGCCTGGGAAACGCCTGTGTCCCAGGCCGTGTGCACTGGACAGGCCCTGGGACACGCCCGTGGCCCAGGCCGTGTCACCCAGCCTGACCCATTTTGGAACATATGGATTTTTGGGGTGTTACATCACGCCCCCTGATACGCCCTCCCCGGGGGTGACCTAGGGAGTGACAAACCCGTGGAAAATTCTATAAATTTAGATGTACCCTAGTGTCCAAAAGAAGTTTGAGCTGAGAGGGGGAGGTGATGCCCCTTTGTTTCTTGTCTTTTTTAGTGTTCTTCCCTCCCTCTCTCTTTCTCATTTTAGTTTTTCTTAACCCTAGTTTAGTTTTAGCTTTTCTAATAGCTTTTGTTTAATCTTTGCACTTGCTCTAGTTGCTAATTGTAGGGCTAGAATAGGTTTTCATTTCCATGCAATTATAATTTCCATTTAAAGTGTAGCTCTCTTTAATATTAATAAAAGTGTTCTTTTCTTATATTTGTGTTCTTAATGCTTATCTACTCATCCCTCCTCCTCCACTTCACTATGATTAACTAATCCTCCTTGTACTCGATCTTGATGATCTGAGGTTTGAGTGATTAAGTTATGATGCTTTGAAATTACCCTTTCTTTTTAGGGTTTTAGACCTTGGATTACTCTTGATTAACCTTTGCTTGGAGATATATCATCGATATATATTTTCCATCTTAGATTTCATTCTTGGCTAGCTGAGAGGCCGATAGTTTGAAGTGAGGATTCAAGAGTAAAGAGAGTTGTACGCAGCCCTTGAGAGAGGCAGACGTCCAAATCTCCCTAATTGGAGTAAAATCTAATAGTGGGGTTCACCGCATAAAGCGATCTTTAGGACTCCGATTTAGATGAGAGTTTGTCAGACCTTCCTAAATTCAGTTGGGCACGACTTCGAGAGAAGCGTGTTTAAGCTTTAGGAACCTCCACGGTCAAGGACCTTTACCCTATTAAGATTAAGTTTATTTATCGTGTTTTTAATCGACTTTAGCCGAGGTGATTCTCGATCGAGTGCATTTCCATTTCATCGTTCTAAATTTTTATCGTAATCGCTTCTTTTATGCTTTTTATTTAGCTGCAATTAGTTCTCTTTTTATGCAATATTTCCTTTCTTTAGTGCGTCTAGATTTCTATTCAACCCTAAAGATTTCCGTCGATAAAATAATAGTTTTCGTGTGAGTAGGTTTACTCAACGGTTCCCAGGTTTCAATACGACACTTGTGTCCCCTAGCTACAGTTCGTTAGGTATACTTGCCGCGTTGGATTGCTAGTTCGGATCTCTTTTCTTAAGCGGAAAGAGATCACCAGGATTCAACATTCTAAAAGAGCCAGACCACGAGAGATAAGCCACCAGGTTGCCATGCCGTTTCACCACATTTGTTCGCTAGACTGCTTGGTCTCTATAGGTTCCAACACTCCCCTCAAGCTAGAGTATATATGTCAACCTTGTCCTGCTTGTCACAGACATCTAAAAAAGAGGACACTAGTTTGGTAAATACATCAGCAAGATCTTTGTTAGAGGTGGAGTGCAGATCTGATTTTTCAACAACTCTTATCTAAAAAAAGGGTTGTCTACTTCAATATACTTCATCCTCTCATGAAACACTGGATTCTTTTATATATTTATAGCTTCTTTATTGTCACAAAATATTGGCAGGGGATTATCATAGACTTCTTCGAAATCAAGCATTAGTGCATGTATCTACATCAGCTCACAGGTAGTCAAAGCCATGCTTCTATATTCGGCTTCAGCACTCGACCTAAAGACAACAATATAACATCCTGATTCGCGCTAGAACCCTCACACGTGTTTGAGTCAGGAGAGTTGACTCAGGCTCAGGGTGTACTGGTAACAGGCATCAAGTGATACTCGATTTACGGGGCAAAATCTATTTAGAATAGTTCTGGACCCAACAAGGCATTGAGTGATACTAAACGAATATGAAGAATTTTACTTAGAATAATTCTAGATTAGGAAAACGTTTAGTGCGTTGAGTTGTCTCAACGCCACTCGACAAAGCATCGACTGCGTTGAGTTGTCTTAACGCCACTCAACGAAGTGTCGACTGCGTTGAGTGGTCTCAACGCCAATCGACGAAGCGTCGAGTGATACTCGACGAAGTCAACGCTTTAACTTAGAAAATTATTCAGGATTCTATAAGCGTCGAGTGATCACGAAGAATCTCGACGATTTGTCGAGTGAGTATATTTATACTAGATGATTTTAACTTGAAATTATTCCGGACTTTGCAGGCATTGAGTGGTCTCGACGCCACTCGACGAAGGATCACGTGCGTTAAGTAAACTCAATGTCATTCGACGAATTGTCCAGTAATACTCGACAAATGACAAATTGACTTATTGAACTGTTCTGGACTTTATATGTGTCGAGTGGTCATGATGAATCTCGACGATTCATCGAGTGAGTGTATGTATACTTAATGATTTTAACTTAGGATATTTTTCGGCCCAAACTATTTTCTGATTCCTATACACGAGCTGAACCGGGTTTTCGGGAAACATTCCATATGACTTATTTGGACCCGGTCTTTTCAGCTAGACTTAATTTTAATAATATTGGGCAGCCTAATATTAGGGTGACACATGGTAGGCGGTCTAACCCTAATTCCTCTTATAAAAGGAGATTTACGGGAAAACCCAAGCCGTCACTTCATCCCCTTGCCGAGCCGTTACCTGTGCTGAAACTATCGTAAGTGAAGAAGTTGTCGGAGTCGATTTTCTAGAAGAAGAGCCGATCTACCTTCTAGGAAGAACAATACCAAAGAGGAGGAAGATTTTGAGAAGGATAACGAGATCCATGGCCAAAAACAAGGTGATCTTCCTACCCTCTCCGTTAGTGATAGATCTCTAGTTATTATTTTTAGGAGAGATGTCGACTCAAAGGAGTTTGATTTGTGAGAGAGAAGATCTCGTAGGAAGATTCCATGCTAGGACATGTCCTAGAGATCGATAGTCTTCAACCTCTTCTCTCTTTGGTGTGAAGTTGATGGCTTGGTTTCTTGAAGAGGAATGGTCTATTAAAGTGAATAAAGGCGGAGGAAAGTCTGAATATAGTCTTGAACAATTAGCTAGAGGAAGAAGATGAACCGATGTCGTTCATCTTTCTTTAAGATGCGTACATAAATCTGTTTTCTGTGCGCAGCAAACTTGGAGGCCGTTTTCGAGTGTGATACGACCAGATATGGGTTTTTGATTTAACATGAAAGTCGTAGTCTTTGGAAAGACCTTTTCAATAGATAATTTCACATTTTCATATAAGTCATGTAGCCTCGGGAAAGTTCAGCTGAAGTTGCTGCATAGTATCACTTAAGTGCACATTGTTTTCACGTTAGTGTATAATTGGATCTTGACATGATAGAAGGTAGTAACAAGAAGATGTTGAGGTTTTGGTGAACTTAGTTTATTTGTTATCATGATAAACAAATGGTTAATATGATTCGGTTGTTAGATCCATAAGTAAACAAATGATTTGTTGAAACTTGTTTGTATAAACGATTTGGAAGAGTTTAATAAACAAATGGTTAGGGAGTCTTAGTGAACAAAAGATTTGATAAGATTTGGTTGTACAAATGATGCACTCGTGAAATTCGGTAAGGATGTGCATGATTATGACCCGGAGAATGGAACAGGTTTTGAAAAAGGGAGTGATGCCGATAATTGAATGTGTAACTTATAGCTATGTTTTCATTCTTGATGATTATGAGAAATACCATTATATTTTTGTGATTATCATATGGAAGTATAGTTGTTTGTGAAGCCTTGATTTTAAGGAAGGGATCAGATGAGGTAAATCTCATGGCCATGGAATATGTGAAATGGTATTCTCAAGTGTTTGATGGTATAGTTTGTATACTCCACTACTTAGAGTTGTCTACTTATGGGTAGTAGTGTGGGATTGGTACGTTGTATGAGGTGGCTTGCCACCTATGTGGATGTTGAACCCCTGTGTGCTTGGGAGCAAAGAAATGAGAAAGGGCATAAGTGCATGAGTATTTGACTGGACTTGATTGGTAATGATGAAAAGGGACTCAATTGGAGCCCTTGGATGGTTAATGGCAAGGCCATGTGAATTTGCATGCGGTGTGAGTCAACACGCGACGTCATAATCCTGGGTTAGGGACAGTGTGGCATGTCTACGGGTTGCCAGTCGTCACACCAATGGGATTTCACGACCCACATTTTCTTAGTAACAAACTTTTATCAGAGTAAGAGAAAATATGTGTCGTGATGCCACGCAATTCAGGGGATAACTGCAGACGCTCAGTCAAGTCACCAAGCTAAACAAGTTAAACCGAAATCATAAGTTATTATGAAAAACATCTTTCAAATTAGATGGATGGTCGTATCCCTCAGCATAGTGGATCAACTAGTCCATAAGTAAAAATATATTTATACGTTGTGGAAAAATATCTTGGTTAAGGTGATTTGACATCCTACATGAGTGTAAATGTCCCCAAAGGACAACTCATGAAATGCAGGACTCTAAATTTAGTATCATATGAAATTAGTCTTTACGTTTCTTTGGAAAATAGTACTTTAGGTTTAGAAATATGACATGTATGAAGTACATATAGTAATGCTTTTACGAGTTAAAATACCTAACATGCATCCTAGCATAAATAAATCCCAGAGAATAAGTAAACAACCTTCAAATAGGCAAAAGTAGCAGTTTAAGTCAGATACTTAGCATCACAAGGAAAACCACCTGTGGGCGTCAACAACTTGACACGAACCCACCGGTGAGTAGTCATGTCTATACAGAAGGAAACAAGAAAAGATCTACCTCACAAACTGTGGAAGGGGAATCTGAACAGCCCAGGAGATCACTAGCAAGCCCCCAAAAGAAAACTACCCGCCCAACCAGCTACTACTCTGAACCTGAGGCATTCAAAGAAAGAATATCTCAGTAAAAAAATATAATCAAATAGAAATGGAGCATTAGGTCAAAAGCAATAAAAAGGAAGGGTTTACCATACCCTTACAGTAGAATGCTATCAAACTTAGCAAAAGGAAATAAACGACACAGCAAAAGTAAAACACTGTCCAAAGAATAAATAAAGTGCACCAAGTGCGAGAAATTTTCAACATGCCTTGCTAAAAACCTGCAGCAGCAACAAGGCAAACAAATGCCAAAATATAGCCATTTAGAAAAGGAAAGGAACTAACAGTCCTAACTTGTGAATTAATAGCAGTGGTAACACCTTGGGTCCAGGTTGGTAGCCAAAAGCACCCCTCTTCCAAACAACCAGACCCACAAATTCTCCAGGGTGAAAACAACTAGTGGCAGCTCCAGGGTCCACACACCAAACCAAACCAGCCAAACCGGGGACTAACAGGTGGTGGCCACAGCTCAGCACACACAAATCACCCCCTTATAGAGCCACCAGAAAAAAAACCACCTGCCATAATCCACGATTCGGCATCCAAAAACTAGCTGAAAGCACAACACCAGACCAAAATAAATCCCACACTAACCAACTCGGGACAAAAAAATCAGCCTAAGGAAAAAGCGTCGAGTCCACTCGACACCGCGTTGAGTGTGTACTACTATCTCAACGCCAAATGCTAAGCAGAGAAGGCGTCGAGTCCACTCGACGTCGCGTTGAGTGAGTACCATTCACTCAATGCCAAAATCTAACAAGGGAAGGTGTCGAGTCTACTCGACTCCGCGTTGAGTGAGCTCCACTCACTCAATGCCAAATGACTTAGCCGCAAAAACTCGCTGGATGACGGCATTGAGTGAGTTATGCCCACTCAACACTGTCAACGCTTACAGTCAAAGGCGTTGAGTGACTTCACCACACTCAACGCTTTTGACTTAGAAGAAAAATTATAGCCGGACTAGACGGCGTTGAGTGAGCTCAACTCACTCAATGCCAAACACAGACGGCATTGAGTAAGCTCAACTCACTCATCGCCAAAAGACAGACAGCATTGAGTGAGCTCAACTCACTCAATGGCAAAATACTTTGAAAAATTCCAAGGCTGACGGCGTTGAGTGAACTCAACTCACTCAATGCCAAAAGTCTTAGAAAAAGTCTTTGGCAAGACGGCGTTGAGTGAGCTCAACTCACTCAATGCCAAAAGCAGATGGCGTTGAGTGAGCTCAAATCACTCAATGCCAAAAGCAGATGGCGTTGAGTGAGCCCACCTCACTCAATGCTTCTGGACTTAGTCTCCAGACCAAACAGTTAGGTGTTGAGTGTGTCCACCACTCTCAATGCTTTTACACTTAGCCTACAAAATGACTTCTGCCCTAAGCTAACACTCAACGCCTACTATCCAGTGAACTAAAAAAAATTCTAATTTCCTCTCCCTACCCCTTCTACCCGACTACAGCTACCAACCAAGATGGGATAAAACTAGCAAACTAAAATCCTACCTCCATCCACTACCTGGACATAAATCAGTGAATAAGAAGAGAGAAAATAAATTAAAATTGGATAAAATTGAGCAGATCTAGCTAGGATGAAAACTGCAGCAACCCTAGCTTCTAGGAAAAAAAGGAATGAGCTACTAAAACAAGATAAGTGGAGTAAAAATCAAGGTTGGCAAGGGCAAATAGCGCCAAATTCCTCTATCTCCAGGAACAGCAGCTGTCCTACCAAAATCTTGCACTGGCGGCAAGATCGGCCACCTAAAAGGCAAACCTGAAGCTTTTAGAGGGAAGAAGAGCAAACCCGAAAAACCAAAGCTTACTAAGACAACTCTAGAGCAAGAAATACTTACCTAGGGAGGAAGATCCGGGTGAGAGCAGTCTAGATCTACCCTTACCCGTGAAAAACAAGCTCTAGATTGCAAGAAATCACCAGTCGGAGCTCCAGCACTTCCGTCGCCCGAAGCCTTCCGTTGGAAGCTTTCCGTCCTTTCTTTTTTGGGGGAAGATGAAGGGGACATAATAAAATAAGCTATAATATAATATATCCAGCCACTATAGCAAATACATATAATATAATATCAGGCACTAAGCTATTATAATACTATTATATATCAGCCACTAGTATATATATAACTAATATTATATATACTATACTATTATATCTGATAATATAATCTTATAATATAATCTTATATATGTACATCAATAAAACCGGCCAAGGAAAACTTGCCAGGCATATCATTATATCAGCTAAATAAATAACACGCCAAAACGCGTGAAAAAACAAACGATCTCGGAATTTGACGAGATTCATACCGTAGCTAAATACCCACGTTATGAATCTAGTGGCGAAGTAGGAATCGTCATCCGGGAAACAAAACTCGGGCTAACACTTCCTGAAGCCAAAACACAAGCATTCCCGGAGAGGCTCCACCGAGTCACCAAAACAGACTCCGGCTCGCTAGGGAACCTTGCAAATAGGCTACAAAATGTAAGAATCCCATTTTTTTTTCGACACCGGGGTCTTAGGCCCAGAACCGCCACCTTGCGGTGATACCTTCACACCCGGGAAGGTCGTCACTACAAGATGCCGATTCTGCCGGCCAAAATCGATCACAACTGTAGCAATAGAATAAAAGCAAGTCCACAGAAAATCACAGGTATAGAAAATAAGCTCCACGAAGGGAGTGTCTACAGATAGTACATATAATAAAAATCTAGGGCTTATGCCCGGTACATCAAGTCCTCACTACAAATCACTCATCGCGGAAGCAAACTTATACAACTACTAGTGTTCGGGACTCACAGTCCCTGTTGTCTGGACTCCAGTACTAGACTGTCCGATCTCCAAGCGTGCCGACCTCCGGGGCTGCTCCTCCATGCTGGGCTCCGAGGTCCCCTAAATGATGTGGTTCAAAAACCGTTAGTCTAAAAGACTAAGTCCTATCGTCCTCCGCCCCTTCCCCCATGGCTCCTAAGCACCGAGCAGGGAGAATGAAAGGAAAGGATATGAAGGTGGAGAATGTCAAATAGCAGATGGCAGCGGAACTAGACTAGCAGTTCTAAGTATGGTAATAATGATACAAAATTTGAATAAGTAACCTTAACTTATGCGAATACCCATAAGCTAAAGGATCTTTTGCAAGGCTCCTATCGTATAAAAAGTCTCATACCGATTTATACGATAGGGTGTCGGTTTTACTAGCAGGCTTATAATATTGAAAGAGAACCTTGACTTATAAGCACGCTCGCACGAACTTATAGGCCAAGGGGTCGTTTTGCAAGGCCTAATGTATACAGCGTCCCATACATCTTATACATTAGGTGTCAGGTTATATGCAATGGTTATGCAATGAAATACAATTATGCTATGATGTGAACATGCAAGTGCAACTCACCCACTCGACTCTGTGTACGCAGACCTTTAGTTCCCCCTTTCGGAGCCGTTACCTCCCAGGATACCTCCGTAGTGGCAGACGGAAGCGGTGGGTTGGGCCTCGCCTACCTCTAAACCAGTAAAGCACTACCGGTCAGACCTATCGTACGCCTCAACGCTTGGTGCACAAAGCAGACTCCTGCGTACTATTGCAGGCTGGCGCACCGGACTTCTGTTGGCGAAGTGCTAACCACACTTGCCGAGTCAACGTATTGGCGTCGGTGCATCCACCATCCAATACCGAAGACCCACCACCTTATACCTTCTATGCACATGCAATAGTTATGAGTCCAAACAACAACCGAACCAAATCTCCCCGGACTGCCCCGTCCGTCATAAATCAACAACCGAGCCGAAGCTCCCAGGACTATCCCGTCCGTCATAAATCAACAACCGAGCCGAAGCTCCCCGGACTATCCCGTCCATCATAATCAATAACCGAGCCGAAGCTCCCTGGACTATCCCGTCCGTCATAATCAACAACCGAGCCGAAGCTCCCCGGACTATCCCGTCCGTCATAATCAACAACCGAGCCGAAGCACCCCGGGCCACCATGCCCATCACCATAACCACTGGGCGTATTGCCCGAGTAACCCAAACTATCTCCCGGGACATTGGGGTGTGAGAGTGTGAAATCCTAAGTTTACTATTTACTCTTATGGCGATTTTATTCCTACGACTTAGGTTTTACCCAGGACTGCCCAAGGTATTCCCTGTGAAGGGCTCTCGAGGGCACTAGGAGCTATGATGGGCTGAATCTCAAAGCTCCCTTTCGCAAGGCACTTATTCTTGTTGGTTGGTAACTAATCCCATATCCATTACCCATTTCTTTTTCATATTACGGTAGACTAAACCTAAGGTGATTTTGACCTTTCACTCTTACGGGGGAAGACGATCTTTCGTCGACCCCAAGCACTACTCAACACTACCGACTCATATCTCACTACTTAACCTAAACTTCTAGGATGACTCATCCACATCTACAAAATCCAGCAAGATGGCTAACTCCAACTATGCCAAATCATTTCCTTTCAACAATTTACTAAATGCAAACCACAAGGTTAAATGTCATGTATAATGAGGAGTACATCAAATAATCTTCCAATACTCCTATAATAATTAATGGAGGGCCATTATGACCTTTAAGCCCTAAATCCAGAGATCCAAAATTTTACTTATTTATTTAATAAATTATTTAATTATTCTAGTGACTAAAATTTCCAATAATGAACATGAAGTACCATTTTCAGGCAAGATATCATTCCACTAATTTTATAGGATATTTAAAATAAGGATTTAACTCATCTTCCAAAATATCTCAATTTTTTAGTAAGGTTTTATCCCAAAATTCCTATTTCATTTTAACCCTTGAAAATTCATTTAAAGAAATATAAAAGACTATATTGCTTCCAAAAATTCAGAGAAAATTCTAGTATGATTCTAATGGCATATAAATGATTTGGGCCAAATTTCATAATTTATTTATCAGTAAATAATCTTAATTAAATTATTGAATAATTTCCTCATTTAACAAGCTTGTGAAGTAAGTACCTCAAATATGTATCCAAAAATTTTCATAAAATTTATATATGCATATAATGATTCAAAACTTCCTCTGCCAAACTTTCATGACCTCCCAAGGGTTAGAGGACCATAATGTTCAATTTATTAAATTGAGGTATCCCTTGTGTTACAAAAGAAGTACTATAACTATTGTCCCAAAATTCCCAATTAAATTACCAGAGGCTCATAATATCCTTATGACCAATCTACTAAAATTTCACCTTAGTCTTAGGAGTTTAACTAGCCCATTTCAACCCTAAAATATTTGTGCCCTAAACTAGGGTTAGGGTTTTGTGGGTCCCAAACTTTCCAAAACACCCTAAGATTTTAACCATAGGGTTATAGATACCCTAATACCCTCCCTACAAAATTTCATAGTCATACAAGGTGTTTTGGCCACATGCCCTTCACAAGGTACAAAAGCCCTTCCTTAGGGTTTGACCTAGGATCTTGGGGAAATTCAATTCCAAACCTCCCCATATTTCATTGGAAGGTGCACAAGTTCATGAAAAGTCAGTGTTCAAAATTTGGACCTCTTTTGAGGTGAATTGGACACTCTATGCAAAAATTACATTTTGGACCAAAATGCCCTTCTTAGGGCAAAATTAGGGTTTACATGATTTCCATTCAAATCACCTCCAAACTTAATGAAATTTTAACCAGAGGTCTATATTGACCTGATATACCTCCCATTAAAATTTGGATGAATACGGACTTCATTTGACCCATAAATTAATTTACCCTAGATAAATTAAATTATTTACAAAACTATAGAAACATTATCTCCAAAAATTTCCATTTTTTTGCAGGTTCTATATATTAGTTAGTATGACTCCCTACCAAAATTTCAACTCATTTGGGCTAAGTATGAAGTGTGGGCACTTAGATTAATGACTGCTTATTCATTTGTATAAACCCCACCAAAATGAGTTCCCTGGTCAAACCAGTCACCCAAATTGGTTCAAACCAATTTTGTTTGAAAGTAGACCAATATGGCGATAATTCATGTGTTGAGCATTTTCTCTGAAAAGGGCTCTAGGTATTTTTAATAATTAAATACATTAAATACCTAATCTGTGACAGAAAATGAAATAAATCAATACATATCCTATAGTATTTTATCATCATCAGCACGAATCTTTGCGCAAGATGGACGGAATCCCGTCATCTTCTTCCTCTGGCAGACGGCCAGAATTGCTTCTGCCTGGGCCGATTTCCAGCGGCTGCCGCCGGCGCTCCGGCCACCTCCCCGGCCGGCCACCGCCGCCAACACCTTCGTGGTGGTTGGGGCTATCTCCAGGCGGCGGCACGGCCGCCGGGAAGCCCTATTCCAGCGATCCCGATAGGTGAAAATTCTCGGAAAAAACATGAATTTTGAAACTTGGATCGGGCTCAATTGATCTCCAACCTTGGTTCTAATGATCCTTACGATCTACCCATGCAAGAAGGAGTGGAGGAGGACCTGTGCCATGCTGATCGCCGGATTGGCATGGTGGTGGCCGGTGGTGGTCGACTTGTTCAAAAATGCAGGAAATTGCTTGGCTCCTTCAGGTAAAGTGTGGGAAATGCTCCTTGAACCTCAGTGAAGCTTTTAAAGAGGGAGAGGAGGGGAGTTAGGTAGCTGAATACCTTGTGCCATTTTTGGCCATGGTCAACAATGGCGGCTTGGTTGGTAGGGGGTGGAGCTTTCTCTAACTAGTCCAAAATGGCTGCTGCACTCCCCCTTGTTCTTCTGAATTGAATGGGGAGGTTGGGGAGGGGGGAAGAGAAGCACAAAGTCCTCCTTCCTTCTTCTTCCTTCTCTTTCTCTCTCCTCCATGGGTGGCTTTCTCTCTCCTAGTCACCAAGCCTAAAATTTGGCTCCTCCCTATCCTATGGTAGCCCACAAGTCCATTTGGTCACTTAAGTCAAGGTTAGCCCAATTGCAATGGGCTTGAGCTTGAGTCAGCCCATTTGGGCTAACTTGACCCAAAGTTGGACTGGGCCCACCTAGGTCAAATTGGTCCTTGAGGTTTCTTCAATGGGTCCTTGGTGACCCATTAGCCTCCCCTAGGGTCAAGGTGGGGTTGGATTGGACCTTGGAGGTCACTTGACCCTTAACTAGGGCACTTTGACCATTTTAGGTCAAGGGTTGACTTTGGTCAACCTAGCCTTTATGATTGGTCCCAATGGGTCCTTGGTGACCTATTGGCCTCTCACTAGGTCTATGAGGGTACGGGTGGGGTCCACTTGGCTAAGGGACTGCAATTGACCCTTGTATAGGTCAGTTTGACCCAATTAGGGTTAGAGTTGACTTTGGTCAACTTAGCTCCCTTGACTACCCTCCATGGGTCCTTAGTGACCCACTGACCCCTCACTAGGGTTATGGAGGTATAGGGGTGGTCCATTTGGCTAAGAGACTGCAATTGACCCTTGTGTAGGTCAGTTTGACCCAATTTAAGTTAGAGTTGACTTTGGTCAACTCAGGTCCTTTGGCTGCCCTCCTTGGGTCCTTAGTGACCCATTGACCCCTTACTAGGGTTATAAAGGTATGGGTGGGGTCTTGGAGTCTTGGTGAAGCTTCATGATCACCTTAAACCAAGGTTTTGGAGTTTACTATTTGCAGACCATAGTGCCTCTATCCACACCACCAGGTCCACTTGACTCTTTCTTGGGCTTTCTAGGGTTTTGTCATGACAAAACCACTCTTAGGGGTCTAGATGGAAATGGGATGTTACAAATCCCAATAAACAAAACAAAGATTTCGTCCCCGAAATCAAGGTTAAGCCTACGGGGACTCCTATCGGGGAGCGAGAAACTTGTAACATCCCATGAGAATTGAAAGATTTACGTCACGACACCATGTTTGATTATGTGAGATTTAAAGGTGATAGTCAAATTTAAGACCAAATCGCCCAATTGGCAAAGTCTAGACCCCAATAAACAAAAGTTTAGCCCTTATTCTTGAAATTTCAGTCCTACTAGTTTAAAATAGGGAATTAAATTGAACATCTTGAGTGGTTGTGAGGTATACCTGACTGAAGAGTTCCGGGTATCTTTGTCGCATCAAGTCCTGGGGCTCCCATGTGTGCTCCTCTCTTTCGTGATTTCTCCAAAAGACCTTGACTAACGGAACCTTCTTGTGACGTAAGACTCGCACCCCCTTGTCGTCAATCCGGACCGGTTCTAGGTGAACTGACCGATCAGAGGCTATCGGTCCATCTGTGGTTGTAACTTATTGTTCCGGGCGTAGTAGAGCCCTCCTAAGAGAAGATATATGGAATACGTCGTGCAGACTTGCCAGCTCCGGTGGAAGCTCCAACCTGTATGCCAAGGGACCGATCCGCTCCTGGATCCTATAAGGCCCCATATATCTTGGACTGAGCTTCTTCCTCTGTCCGCATACCCGAGTAACTCCATACATTGGTCGGATCTTCAAGAACACCTGATCTCCCACCTGGAATTCCACCTGACGGTGCCGAGCGTCGTAATACTTAGCCTGCCGGCTCTGTGCTTCTAGCATCCTGTCCCGTATCAATCTCACCTGAGCCTCGGTGTCCTCGACAAATTCCGAATCCAATACCTTAGGGTCCTCGTCCTGTATCCATGACAGCAGAGTCCTGAACTTCCGTCCGTACAATGCCTCATAAGGAGCCATCTTTATACTAGACTGGTAGCTATTATTATACGAGAACTCGATCAGCGGTAACAACTTCTCCCAAGGTTCACCGCGATCTAATATGAAGAGTCATAGTAAATCCTCCAGAGTCCGGTTGGTGCGTTCCGTCTGTCCATCCGTCTGCTGATGAAAATTCGTACTGAATGTTAGTCGAGTGCCCAAGTAAGTCTGCACTGACCTCCACTCCCTGGACGTAAATCGTCCATCCCGGTCCGATACAATCGACTTGGGCACGCCGTGATAACAGACGAACTGCTCCACAAATATTGGACTAACACACCCACCGAGTCATCCTTCCTGATTGAAATAAACCTGGCTACCTTCGTCAGCCGGTCGATGATCACCCAGATCGAATCATTCCCTGTCCTTGATCGAGGAAGTCCGTGTATAAAGTCCATGGCGATATCATCGAACTTCCACTCTGGTACTGGGAGTGGCTGCAATAATCCTGCGGGGTTTCTGCACTCCGCTTTCACCAACTGGCATGCCTCGTAATGGGTCACGAAGTAGGTGATATCCTTCTTCATGCCGGGCCAGAACATAGTCTTCTTCAGATCTGCAGTCATCTTTGTAATCCCCGGGTGTACCGAATATCGACTGCAATGAGCCTCCATCATGATGTCCTCCCGGACCTGGCCTCCCTCTGGTATGTAGACCCGTCCTCTAAATCATACTAAGTCATCCCTCAGTGTGTAATCTCCCGCAGTGCCTGCTTCTAAGGCCCGGAATATCGGCTCTAGCTGGGTATCCTGCCTCTGTCCATCCTTGACCCTTTCTCGAATGTCATCAGTGGCGATTAATGATGAAAGATACTCTCAGTATAACTCAGGGTGATCCTCGGACACCAGGGATATTTGCATCTTATCTAACATCTGAACTAACTCCAAAGCCATCAACTGTGTTCCTACTCCGCCATTTGCGGTCTTTCGGCTCAGTGCATCTGCTACCACATTCGCCTTTCCCGGGTGGTAGTGCATCTCATACTGGTAGTCTGCCAAAAATTCCACCCATCATCTCTGTCTGATGTTCAGCTCTTTTTGCGTGTCCACATACCTCAAATTTTTATGGTCAGAGTATATGTCGCAGTGGACACCGTACAGATAGTGACGCCAGACTTTTAGTGCAAAGATGACAGCTCCCATCTCTTAGTCATGGACTGGGTAGTTTTGCTCGTGCTTCTTCAGCTGCCGAGAAGCGTAAGCTATTACATGGCCACTCTGCATAAGCACTGCACCCATGCCCTGGTAGGAGGCATCGGTGTAGACCTGGAATCCTTCTTTCCCTGAAGGGAGAGCAAGTATAGGAGCCGAAGTGAGTCGCCCCTTTAGCTCTTGAAAAGCCGCCTCACACTGTGGGGTCCAGATAAAGGGCACCTCCTTCCTTGTCAGAGATGTGAGTGGAAGGGCGATACGAGAGAATCCCTCTACGAACTTCCGGTAGTAACCGGTGAGTCCTAGGAAACTTCGTACATCTGTGGCCGTCTTCAACTGTGGCCAGTCCCGGACTGCTTGGATCTTGGCCAGGTCCATTGCCAACCCAGCACCACTGATGATATGGCCTAGGAAGGCCACCTCCTTCAACCAAAACTGACATTTGCTGATCTTCGCATAGAGCTTGTGCTCCCGTAGTCTCTCCAGAGTTAGCGTCAGATGCCGAGTGTGCTCCTCTTCCGTCCTAGAGTAGATCAGGATGTCGTCTATGAATACTATGACGAACACATCCAAGTAGGCCTCAAAAACCCGGTTCATGAGGCTCATGAATGCCGATGGAGCATTTGTGAGCCCGAAGGGCATCACGGTAAACTCATATAGCCCATATCTGCTACTGAAAGCAGTCTTTGGAATGTCCTCCTCCTAGATCCGTAACTGGTAGTAACCCGACCTTAAATCCAGCTTCGAGAAATAATGGGCTCCCTCTAGCAGGTCGAATAATTCGTCTATCCGTGGGAGCGGATAGGTATTCCGGATGGTCAGCCTGTTTAGTGCTCGATAATCGATGCACAGGCGAAGTGTCCCATCCTTCTTCTTGACAAATAAGACTGGGGCTCCCCATGGCGAGGAAGTCGGTCTAACAAATTCGGCTTCCCCAGTTCCTGGAGTTGGCTTCGAAATTCTGTCAGCTCTTTTGGGGCCATCCGGTAAGGGGCTCTAGCTGCCGGCTTAGCCCCCGGCACCAGCTGTATCCAGAAATCCTGCTCCCGGTGCGGGGGTAGCCCAGGAAGTTTCTCTGGGAATACGTTGGCAAAATCTCGCACCACCAGAATACCCGAGGTGGAGACCTTGGCCTCAGTCATTTCAAATATTACCTCATACACTTCTTCCCCCTGTAAGTGAGCCTTGACGGCCTGTACAGATGACATCATGAGAGGGGGAATAGATCTAGTACCTTCAATGACGAGGTAGGAATCTCCATGTCACACGATAACTCTCTTGGACGTGCAGTCAATTTGAGCATGATTCCAGTTCAACCACGTCATTCCTAGGATCAAATCAAAGATTGGCATCTTTATGATCATCGCTGGAGCTTCAAATATCCTTCCGCCGATCTCCGCCTCCATATTGCAGTGGGCAGAGGTGAACAACTCTAATCCGTCAGGTAATCGTATCCTCATCATCAGACCCGTGAATCGTTCCACGCCTTCCAACCCTTCTACGAAGGCTTCCGATACAAACTAGTGTGAAGCACCAGTATCAAATAGCGTATAAGCGGGTTTGCCGCTGATGAAAACTATTCCTGGTGGTGGGGAAAGTTAAATGTCTTAGAATCTAGCTATGGTTTTCTTCCCTAGATTATCACTTTTATATAAACTTAAAGGTCATGAGGAAATAAGTTTACAATTTTCTGACGTACCAGTGATTGCTTGCTCCGGGTTCCGGGGTTGAGCCAAATCCAGTGCATAATTTTGCTCCCTCTGCTGCATGTGATCTGCACCCTGGAAACCACGTCCTCGACCACGTCCTCGTCCTCCAAACTGTTGGGCATGCGGGGCATCCTGGGGTGTTGGTAAAGGTGCTCCCCTCATGGGGCAGTTTCTCCGAATGTGTCCTATCTGATGGCAGTTGTAGCACTCCGGTGGGGGAAATGGCATACCCCCGGGTCTTGGTGCCTCCCTCATCTGAAGAGGCTGAGGGGCCAATATCACCTGCTCCCTCGGCTCCTGCCTCACTTCCTGACGAGGCTGGTCCTCTGTCCTTCTCCCACCTGGTATAGCACCTTGCCGCTGATCATTTCTGGCTCTCCGGCCCTGATCCTCCGCTTGCCGCTTCCGACCCCGAGTGGTGTGCCAATCAGCCTCAATCCTCTTTGCCATCTCCAAAATCCGGGAGATAGGCCCGTCGGATACAAACAACAAAGCCTCCCTCAAGTCCTCCCTCAGACCCTTATAGAATATCTTGATGTATCCCGCTTCGTCCAGCTGGTAAGAATCTGCATATCGAGCCAAATGGTCAAACTCCCGATGGTACTCTACCACTGTCCGGGTGCCCTGCTTCAACTGTAAGAACCGCTCCTCCAACTCATCCCTGGCCGACGGTGGAACAAAATGCTCCAGCAGCGCTGTCCTGAACTCTTCCCAGGTAGCTTCCGCAACCTACCTATCAGCAAACATTGTGTCCAGCAGCGTCTTCCACCACCTCTTGGCGTGGGACTCCAGGCAGGAGACAACCAAAGCCACCCTCTCCTCCCAGGGACACCATATCCCAGTCAGCATTTCGTACATAATATCTAGCCATTCTTCTGTCAGTACAGCAGATTCTGTCCCCAAGTAAGATGGAGGGGAGAGTCCTCGAAAGATGCTCAGCCAATTGGCCCCCGGGTTTGGCTGCGGAGCCGGACCCTGCTGAGCCCTGAAAGCATCTAGAATGGTCATCAGCGTTTGACCCATCTCCGAGTGTAGGAATGGAGTGGGGACCAAGGGAGGTGGTGCAACAGTCAGAGTCTGTTGAACTCCGCCTTGTGGTGTTGGCTGCGCTGGGGGCTGCGTAATAGAAGCCAAATATAAGAAGTCTCACAGATTTAACTAAAAGTGGACAATTTTCATGTGATTTCCCATATGGGCCCACCACTGCTTCTGCTGCTTAGTTTGTCCCCAAACTAAACTCGAGCGGGGGTGTCCCAAGGTTAGTGGACTGCTACTTTTCTGATCGAGGTTTCCTCTGATACCACTTGTAAGACCACTATTTTTTTTTCAACACCGGGGTCTTAGGCCCAAAACCGCCACCTTGCGGTGATACCTTCGCACCCGGGAAGGTCGTCACTACAAGATGCCGATTCTGCCGGCCAAAATCGATCACAACTGTAGCAATAGAATAAAAGCAAGTCCACAGAAAATCACAGGTATAGAAAATAAGCTCCACGAAGGGAGTGTCCACAGATAGTACATATAATAAAAATCTCGGGCTTATGCCCGGTACATCAAGTCCTCACTACAAATCACTCATCGTGGAAGCAAACTAATACAACTACTAGTGTTCGGGACTCACATTCCCTACTGTCTGGACTCTAGTACTAGACTGTCCGATCTCCAAGCGTGCCGACCTCCGGGATGCTCCTCCATGCTGGGCTCCATGGTCCCCTAAATGATGTGGTTTGAAAATCGTTAGTCTAAAAGACTAAGTCCTATCGTCCTCCGCCCCTTCCCCCATGGCTCCTAAGCACCGAGCGGGGAGAAGGAAAGGAAGGGACATGAAGGTGGAGAATGTCAAATAGCAGATGGCAGCGGAACTAGACTAGTAGTTCTAAGTATGGTAATAATGATACAAAAATTGAATAAGTAACCTTAACTTATGCGAATACCCATAAGCTAAAGGATCTTTTGCAAGGCTCCTATCGTATAAAAAGTCTCATACCGATTTATACGATAGGGTGTCGGTTTTACTAGCAGGCTTATAATACTGAAAGAGAACCTTGACTTATAAGCACGCTCACACGAACTTATAGGCCAAGGGTCGTTTTGCAAGGCCTAATGTATAGAGCGTCCCATACCTCTTATACATTAGGTGTCAGGTTATATGCAATGGTTATGCTATGAAATACAATTATGTTATGATGTGAACATGCAAGTGCAACTCACCCACTCGACTCTGTGTACACAGACCTTTACTTCCCCCTTTCGGAGCCATTACCTCCCAGGATACCTCCGTAGTAGCAGACGGAAGCGGTGGGTTGGGCCTCGCCCACCTCTAAACCAGTAAAGCACTACCGGTCAGACCTATCGTACGCCTCAACGCTTGGTGCACAAAGCGGACTCCTGCGTACTCTTGCCGGCAGGCGCACCGGACTTCTGTTGGTGAAGTGCTAACCACACTTGCCGAGTCAACGTATTGTCATCGGTGCATCGACCCTCCAATACCGAAGACCCACCACCTTATACCTTCTATGCACATGCAATAGTTATGAGTCCAAACAACAACCGAACCAAATCTCCCCAGACTATCCCGTCCGTCATAAATCAACAACCGAGCCGAAGCTCCCCGGACTATCCCGTCCATCATAATCAACAACCAAGCCGAAGCTCCCCGGACTATCCCGTCCGTCATAATCAACTACCGAGCCGAAGCTCCCCGGACTATCCCGTCCATCATAATCAACAACCGAGCCGAAGCTCCCCAGGCCACCATGCCCATCACCATAACTACTGGGCTTATTGCCCGAGTAACCCAAACTATCTCCCCGGACATTGGGGTGTGAGAGTGTGAAATCCTAAGTTTACTATTTACTCTTGTGGCGATTTTATACCTACGACTTAGGTTTTACCCAGGACTGCCCAAGGTATTCCCTGTGAAGGGCTCTCGAGGGCACTAGGAGCTATGATGGGCTGAATCCCAAAGCTCCCTTTCGCAAGTAACTTATTCTTGTTGGTTGGTAACTAATCCTATATCCATTACCCATTTCTTTTTCATATTACGGTAGACTAAACCTAAGGTGATTTTGACCTTTCACTCTTACGGGGGAAGACGATCTTTCGTCGACCCCAAGCACTACTCAACACTACCGACTCATATCTCACTACTTAACCTAAACTTCTAGGATGACTCATCCACATCTACAAAATCCAGCAAGATGACTAACTCCAACTATGCCAAATCATTTCCTTTCAACAATTTACTAAATGCAGACCACAAGGTTAAATGTCATGTATAATGGGGAGTACATCAAATAATCTTCCAATACTCCTATAATAATTAATGGAGGGTCATTATGACCTTTAAGCCCTAAATCCAGAGACCCAAAATTTTCCTTATTTATTTAATAATTTATTTAATTATTCTAGTGACTAAAATTTCCAATAATGAACATGAAGTACCATTTTCAGGCAAGATATCATTCCACTAATTTTATAGGGTATTTAAAATAAGGATTTAACTCATCTTCCAAAATATCTCAATTTTTCAGTAAGGTTTTATCCCAAAATTCCTATTTCATTTTAACCCTTGAAAATTCATTTAAAGAAATATAAAAGACTATATTGCTTCCAAAAATTCAGAGAAAATTCTAGTATGATTCTAATGGCATATAAATGATTTGGGCCAAATTTCATAATTTATTTATCAGTAAATAATCTTAATTAAATTATTGAATAATTTCCTTATTTAACAAGCTTGTGAAGTAAGTACCTCAAATATGTATCCAAAATTTTTCATAAAATTTATATATGCATATAATGATTCAAAACTTCCTCTTCCAAACTTTTATGACCTTCCAAGGGTCAGAGGGACCATAATGTTCAATTTATTAAATTGAGGTATCCCTTTTGTTACAAAAGAAGTACTATAACTATTGTCCCAAAATTCCCAATTAAATTACCAGAGGCTCATAATATCCTTATGACCAATCTACTAAAATTTCACCTTAGTTTGAGGAGTTTAACTAGCCCATTTCAACCCTACAATATTTGTGCCCTAAAGTAGGGTTAGGGTTTTGTGGGTCCCAAACTTTCCAAAACACCCTAAGATTTTAACCAGAGGGTTATAGTTACCCTAATACCCTCCCTACAAAATTTCATAGTCATACAAGGTGTTTTGGCCACATGCCCTTCACAAGGTATAAAAGCCCTTCCTTAGGATTTGACCTAGGATCTTGGGGAAATTCAATTCCAAACCTCCCCATATTTCATTGGAACGTGCATAAGTTCATGACAAGTCAGTGTTCAAAATTTGGACCTCTGTTGAGGTGAATTGGACACTCTAAGCAAAAATTACATTTTGGACCAAAATGCCCTTCTTAGGGCAAAACTAGGGTTTGCCTGATTTCCATTCAAATCAGCTCCAAACTTAATGAAATTTTAACCAGAAGTCTATATTGACCTCATATACCTCCCACCAAAATTTGGATGAATTTGGACTTCATTTGACCCATAAATTAATTTACCCTAGATAAATTAAATTATTTACAAAACTATAGAAAATTATCTCCAAAAATTCCCATTTTTGGGCAAGTTCTAGATATTAGTTAGTATGACTCCCTGCCAAAATTTCAACTCATTTGGGCTAAGTATGAAGTGTGGGCACTTAGTTTAATGACTGCCTATTCATTTGTATAGACCCACCAAAATGAGTTCCCTGGTCAAACCAGTCAACCAAATTGGTTCAAACCAATTTTGTTTGAAAGTAGACCCATAGGGCTATATTTCAGGTGTTGACCATTTTCTCTAAAAAGGGCTCTAGGTATTTTTAATAATTAAATACATTAAATACCTAATCTGTGACAGAAAATGAAATAAATCAATACATATCCTATAGTATTTTATCATCACAGCACGAATCTTGGCCCAAGATGGACGAAATCCCATCATCTTCTTCCTCTGGCAGACGGCCAGGATTACTTCTGCCTGGGCCGATTTCCAGCGGCTGCCGCCGGCGCTCCGGCCACCTCCCCGGTCGGCCACCGCCGCCAAAACCTTCGTGGTGGTCGGGGCTATCTCCAGGCGGCGGCACGGCCGCCGGGAAGCCCTATTCCGGCGATCCCGATAGGTGAAAATTCTCGGAAAAACCATGAATTTTGAAACTTGGATCGGGCTCAATTGAGCTCCAACCTTGGTTCTAATGATCCCTACGATCAACCCATACAAGAAGGAGTGGAGGAGGACCTGTGGTGGCGGCTGTAGCCGTGCTGATCGCCGGATTGGCATGGTGGTGGCCGGTGGTGGTCGGCTTGTTCAAAAATGCAGGAAATTGCTTGGCTCCTTCAGGTAAAGTGTGGGAAATGCTCCTGGAACCTCAGTGAAGCTTTTAAAGAGGGAGAGGAGGGGAGTTAGGTAGCTGAATACCTTGTGCCATTTTTGGCCATGGTCAACAATGGCGGCTTGGTAGGTAGGGGGGTGGAGCTTGCTCTAACCAGTCCAAAATGGCTGCTGCACTCCCCCTTGTTCTTCTGAATTGAATGGGGAGGTTGGGGAGGGGGGAGGAGGAGCACAAAGTCCTCCTTCCTTCTTCTTCCTTCTCTTTCTCTCTCCTCCATAGGTGGATTTCTCACTCCTAGTCACCAAGCCTGAAATTTGGCTCCTCCCTATCCTATGGCAGCCCACAAGTCCATTTGGTCACTTAAGTCAAGGTTAGCCCAATTGCAATGGGCTTGAGCTTGAGTTAGCCCATTTGGGCTAACTTGACCCAAAGTTGGACTAAGGCCCACCTAGGTCAAATTGGTCCTTGAGGTTTCTTCAATGGGTCCTTGGTGACCCATTAGCCTCCCCTAGGGTCAAGGTGGGGTTGGATTTGCCCTTGGAGGTCACTTGACCCTTAACTAGGGCACTTTGACCATTTTAGGTCAAGGGTTGACTTTGGTCAACCTAGCCTTTATGATTGGTCCCAATGGGTCCTTGGTGACCTATTGGCCTCTCACTAGGTCTATGAGGGTAGGGGTTGGGTCCACTTGGCTAAGGGACTGCAATTGACCCTTGTGTAGGTCAGTTTGACCCAATTAGGGTTAGAGTTGACTTTGGTCAACATAGCTCCCTTGACTACCCTCCATGGGTCCTTAGTGACCCACTGACCCCTCACTAGGGTTATGGAGGTATAGGGGTGGTCCATTTGGCTAAGAGACTGCAATTGGCCCTTGTGTAGGTCAGTTTGACCCAATTTAGGTTAGAGTTGACTTTGGTCAACTCAGGTCCTTTGGCCGCCCTCCTTGGGTCCTTAGTGACCCATTGACCCCTTACTAGGGTTATAATGGAATGGGTGGGGTCTTGGAGTCTTGGTGAAGCTTCATGATCACCTTAAACCAAGGTTTTGGAGTTTACTATTTGTAGACCATAGTGCCTCTATCCACACCACCATGTCCACTTGACTCTTTCTTGGGCTTCCTAGGGTTTTGTCATGACAAAACCACTCTTAGGGGTCTAGTTGGAAATGAGATGTTACACAAAACAAGCCACTCAGAGAGCCTAAAGAGCTAAGACCACGCTCTAACAACGGCAAGGCCGAAAATGCGCCAACGTAACGCCAAACAAAGATTAAACAATCACAGAAAAATCGGGGGCGTTACAATCACTTCCCCTGAAATAAAGTTTCTCCCCGAACCTTTACGCACAACAATTCTTCCATAGAAGGGACATAACAAACAAAGAGTTAAAAAGAAGAATACATACCAAGCAAACTCAGGGAAACATATGAGGGTGAACTTCCCTCATAGCCAACTCCAACTCCTAAGACGCGCTTTCCACGCCTCGGTTTCTCCACAAAACTTTAACCATCAGAATGGTCCTCTTCCGCAATACATGATCTTTAGTATCCGAAAATGCGGACAGATATCTCAACATAAGAAAGATTAGGCTCTAACTGGGGAACATAATTAAAAACTTGCATGTAGCTTAGTACACACTTCCGCAATTGGCTCTCATGAAAAACATTGTGCACATCAGGGAAAATTGCGGGCAAATCCAGCCTGCAAGCTAACATACCAATCCAAACAATAACTTATAAATGACCCTACATAACTTGGATCCAACTTCCGGTTCTTACCGAACCTCTTAACTCCAACCATCGGGGAAACCTTAAGAAAATACCAAGTCCCCTACTGCAAACTCTAAATCAGATCTACACCGATTGGAGTTCTTCTCATAATGTTCCCGAGCTATCTGAAGCTTCTCTCGAATAAGCTTCACAACAAATTCCATTTCTTCAAGCGTATCTGGACCCAACAAAGATCTCTCGCCTACCTCAGTACAATATAAGGGAGTCCTGAAACGCCTCCCATACCAAGCTTCGAAAGGAGCCATTTGCAAGCTTTCTTGATAACTGTTATTATAAGCAAACTCCATAGGCCTCAAATGCTCATCCCACACTCCTTGGTGTTCTAAAATGTAGCATCTGATCATGTCCTCCACTATCTGATTAACTCGCTCTATCTGACCATTAGTCCGCGGGTGGTATGCGGTAGAATATCTCAAATCCGTACCCAAACCTTCTTGCAAACTCTTCTAGAAGTGAGATATAAACCGGGAGTCTTGGTCTGAAAAAATGCTGACTGGAACACCATGCAATCAGATGACTTCATTCAAATACAACTCAGCTATTTTCTTCATCGAATAGTCGATCTTATAAGTTACGAAGTGAGCATACTTCGTTAATCTGTCCACAATCACCCAAACTGAATCATACCCTCTAGGAGATCTCAGTAAACCCGCGATGAAATCAATCGAAATGCTCTCCCACTTCCAAGTCGGAATCTCCAATAGAGTCAACTTGTCACCAGGCCTTCCATGATCGGCCTTAACACGCTTGCAAGTATAACACTCAGAAACAAACCTGGCTATGTATCCCTTAATCCCATTACACCAGGATATTTCCTTTAAGTCATGATACATCTTGGTAGATCCTGGATGGTAGGCAACGCTAGAACCATGTGCTTCTCTGTACAACATAACTCGAATATCCAAAATGGCGGGGATACAAAATTTGTTATGGTACTTCAAAGTACCCGCATCACCAATCGAGAAATCTGGTAACTCCCCTTTCTTGGCTCTAAGATATAAATGCAACAGATCTGGATCATCTTTCTGATGTAACCTCGTAACCGCAATCCAAGAAGGCTCTGCTACTACAAAACTACTCTGCAAGTCACAGCTCCCCATAGAATATCCATCAAAAGAAATACTTCCACTAATCACTCGGCGGAGAGATTAAAAATCTTCCTGTCTTCCAACTTAGGGCATCGACCACCACATTAGCCTTGCCCGGATGATACTGGATCTTAACATCGTAGTTGGAAACATACTCCAACAATCGTCGCTGGCATAGATTTAATTTCTTTTTGGTGAATACGTACTTTAAACTCTTATGATCGATAAAAATCATGCATAGTGTGCCATAAAGCAGATGTCTCCACAACTTCAGCGCAAAAATCACGGCTGCAAACTCTAAATCATGTGTAGGGTAGTTCTTCTCATGTGTCTTCAGTTACCTTGACCGATACGCAATCACTTTCCCTTCTTGCATCAACACGCAACCAAGCCCAACATGCGATGCATCCACATAAACATCATAATCCATGCCCTCCGTAGGCAGAGTCAAAACGGGAGCAGTGCACAATCTGTTCTTGAGCTCTAGGAAGGCTTCCTCACACTTCTCGCTCCAAACAAAAGCCGTATTCTTCTGAGTCAATCTTGTCAAAGGTGCAGCCAGGGTAGAAAAACCCTCCACAAATCTCGTGTAGTAGCCGACCAACCCTAAAAAGCCCCTAATCTCTTTGGGTGTGCCAGTCCTACCCCATTCCATCACAGCAGCCATTTTCTCCAGGTCGACTGAAATCCCATTCCTATTAACCACATGTCCTAGAAACGAAACCTGAGGAAACCAAAACTCGTACATGCTCAACTTGGCGAACAACTTATGGTCCCTCAAAGCAGATAAAACTAATCAAAGATGCTGGTCATGCTCCCCAACATTGCGAGAATATACCAGAACGTCATCTATAAACACGACTACGAATTTGTCCTGAAAATCCTTGAACACACGGTTCATCATATCCATAAAAGCTGAGGGCGCGTTAGTCAAACCAAACGACATTACCAGAAATTCAAAATGATCATGCCTCGATCGAAAAGCAGTCCGTTGAATATCTGACTCACCGATCCTGAGCTGATGGTAGCTAGAACGAAGATCAATCTTCGAAAGCACCGCGCTACCGCGCAATTGTTCGAACAAATCATCAATCCTCAGCAGGGGATACCTGTTCTTAATGGTGACCTTATTTAGCTCTCTATAATCGATGCAAAGCCTCATCGATCCATATTTCTTCTTAACAAACAGAATAGGAGCACACCAAGGTGACGAACTCAGCCTTATAAAACCCTTCTCTAACAACTCATCCAGCTGGATACGCAACTCCTCAAGCTCTCGAGGGGCCATCCGGTACGGCTCCTTCGTAATAGGACGCGTGTCCGGCTCCAAATCAATCACAAACTCAACATCCCTATCAGGTGGAAGACCAGGAAGATTAGCTGGAAAGACAACCTCAAACTCGCGCACCATAGGGATCTCCTCTAAACGCGACAAACTAACCTTGGTGTCCAACACCGGAACCAATAACCAAAACATCCGCAATCTAAAAGCTTCCGAGCACATAGAGCAGAAATAATCGGGGAGACCTAGCGCGGATAATTCTACTCTCTATGGAATCGGCAAAAACTAGGAAGTCATATATAGTCTCGGACAATCTTAAATACTTTGGCACCACAATACCCAACCACCAAAGGAAAACTCGACACGAAGCGCGTTTCCATAAGATCGAGGGCCAAATGAGGGTCCTAGCCACAAATTAGTGGGTAGTACCAGAAATCTTCCTAAACAATCGTTCACGCATTCAAGGAAGCAAATACTAAAACTATAAATACCACTAATAATTAAGACTATAAGAGGACCTATCCTGATATTACTTGGGTAGAAATCTGAGCTTCTTCTGATGATAACACATTCAACTTTCCTTTTCCTTTGACCAACCGCAGTGGCAGTGGCAATGCCTGAAGTGGGACTGGCTGCCGAACGAGCTGGAGCTGCGGGCACTTAGACTTCATATGCCCTTCTTGTCCACATAGAAAACAGCTTCTTTGAAAGACTTTGTTTCAAGAGCCTAAACACCTAGAGGGGGGGGGGTGAATAGGTTCTAATCTTTTAAAGTCCTTTTTAGGCAAACAGTTAGATAATCATCCAACACAAATTAATCAAAATTGTAGAATATCAACACATCACAGTAAACACCAGATTTATAGTGGTTCCCCAAGATATGGGTACATCCACTTTCCCCCTCCGCCTATCCAGTAGATAATTGGATTCAGCCTAACTTCCTTCTACTGGCTCAGATCCCCAGATCTTACAAACTCAGAACAAAAATGGTTCCTACAGCTCAAACTTAGCAATTCCTATCTCAGATTCTTCCCCAGAATCCTACCTCAGGCCTCAGCCCTAACTCAGCCTTTATAACTAGGCTTACAACTCAGACTTTCCATAAGTCCTACACCTCAGGCTAACAACCCGACCTCAGCCTTTATAATTTAAGGCTTACAACTCAGATCTAATAATAGATCTTACAAGAAATTGAATGTAATAAGAAATAAACAAATTCACTAGCTAGATTCCTCTGTTGGTGAAGCCTTCTTGATCAGTTCTTGACTGAACTGATCCTTCTGATCCAACCTGACTTAGCTTCTCAAAGCTTCTTAATAGAACAAAATAAGGTGGATCTTCTTACTGTTGAAGTTGATTTTCAGTCAGCTTCTTCCTTGAATTCAGATTGGAATCTGAATCTTTCTTGCAGAACAATTCTGAATCTGTTTCTCTTCACAGATTTGCTTTTTTTCTCTTCAGGGTGTTTTTTGTAGTTTTCAATCTGTCACTTATATAGAGTTTGCTTCATGGTTACCGGGTGATCTGGTTTCTAACAAACTACTAACAAATCTAAAGAGGTGTCAAATCGATGGATATGACAGCTGTCAAGTCACCAGACATGTCAGTAGAGTCGTCAGAGTCATTTCATCACAGTACAAACCACTCAGCAAGCTGCTTCATATATGTCGACACATATTGGCCAAGTGTCCATACAAGTCTTCATGGTGTCGACACAATACTCCAAGTGTCGACACAGACATACTTCTGCTTCTCGATATATCTTCTATTGAATGTGTCGACACAAGTCCTGTATGTCGACACAAATGCTTCCGGTGTCGAAACAGCTGTTGCTGGCAGATGGCGTTGAGTAGGTGTCGACACAAATCTTGTTTGTCGACACAGCATCTTCTGGTCTCGACATAGCTATTGTCGACAGACGGCGTTGAATGAATGTCGATACTGTTGAAAGTATCCAGACGGCGTTGAGTGTGTGTCGACACAAGTCATGTGTATCGACACAATTACTTTTGGAGTCGACATAACTCCTGGCTCAGGTGTCAACACAATTCTGAGTGTCGACACAGCTTCTTCAGAAATGTTGACTTAGCTTGAATGTCGACACCACTTCTTCATAAGAGTCGTCACAACTTGAGTGTCGACACAATACCTTCATAAGTGTTGACACAACTTCAGAGTGTCGACACAAGTCTTCATAAGTGTCGACACAGCTTTTGGGTGTCGACACAGCTTCTTCACAAGTGTCGACACTTATACTTAGAAAATTTTCTTCAAATGCTTAAACCTTCACAATGTAACTCAAACATCTATTAAATACAAATTGATGCATATCATTGACTAAGATGAGGCTTCTCCAAATCTAGTACACATTTTCCAATGTACCCAACAATCTCCCCTATTTGGAGAAGTCATAACCCTTAGTCAAAGACATACATCTCTCATAATAAAACCGAAATAGAAATAGATGAACATTCAATTTACACCAGGTAAACACATAGTCATTGTAAACAACAAGGAAATAAAAACTGAACTGATTTCATTCAATTTTTTGAGAAAACGAAATATCATGTTTACAAAGATTCCTTTCTAGATAAGAACACAAAATGTTACATTATTTTAATACATAAGCCTATCTATCCTATTATTGACTAGGCTTCTTAATGACAATTCCTTTGCCAGTCTTGATCTTTGCCTGTACACAAGGTTAAGCATCTTCAGCAGGCTTCTTCCCTTTCAGGGCTTTCTTCTTTAGTTCTTCAGCCTTAATTTTATGCCTTTTAAAATAGTGGAATGGATTTGGGAAATACTTGCTTGGCTCCTGAGCATTACCAGGTAGCTTCCCAGCCTTAGCTCTTCTTCTATATTGAAGAATGGCTTCTTGTCTAGCTTGGTATTTATTCCATTCCTGTTCTAAATACCATTTACCCCTTTCATGGGTTTTATCCTTTACAGCTTTCCAGGAAGTAAGTATAATATTTCTAGAAGTTGGGCTCCACTGCTCAAAGTCTGGCTTCAGCTCAGCCTGCTCTCTGAATCTCTTATTGGATAGTTGAGCTTCCTTCTTAGCTTCTAAGGCAGCTTCTGACATTTCTACTTTTTCCAAAATTACATTTTGTGCCTCTTGTGGAGGACTATACATTTTTTGCACTTCTTCTTGAACTATTTCAAAGTCTGCTTGGGGTAGATCACCTGAGCAACTTCAGGCTGATCTCCTTCAAGATAGGAAGGTTGTATCCCAGATTCTGCTATATTATCATCATCACAAAGAGGATGATATCCAAGAGTGGCTCTGATACTATTGGAAATCCATTTAGCATGGTAAGAGCTAGCTTTGACTAGTAATCTCTCCCCCTTTATGACATCTCGTTCAATATGACTTCTCAAATCATCCTTTTGAAACCTGACTGAAGGATCAAGCGCATACCCAACTGCACCAAAAGCCCGGACTGTTGGAGAGGGCGCTACTTAATTTTTTATATAAGTAGCAGAGCGCCACGGGTCAAGTGAAGGAACGCCGGACCCAACAATCCCCCCTGGCGTCCAGCACAACTTGTTGGCTCAGAGGTGGGGTTACCACATGGCCCACACGGCTCAGTGGTGGGGTTACCACATTTCCACGGTTTCCTGACCCACCGGACCCACACAGGTAGAAGGGAAAAATAAGGATTTAATAGCGCCACCCGGTCTTGAACCCGTGACCTCCTCTGATACAAATTGAAGGATCAAGCGCATACCCAACTGTACCAAAAGCCAGGACTGTTTGAGAGGGCGCTACTTAATTTTTTATATAAGTAGCAGAGCGCCACAGGTCAATTGAAGGAATGCCGGACCCAACACTAACCTGATTAACAACATGGTCAGTTCCTTCCTTAAAGTAATCTCTGAATTTTGTCAAGAAATCAGATATATTATGGAAGCAATCTGTCATCTCCTTCTTATTTTGATTCACTTCAAATCTGATAGATTTGATTTCCTGGGCCAATTGAAACTGTAACTCTTTATGAGTTTCATCAACATATGTTTCTGAAGATTGTCTTTATTCATCCAATTTAATCTATATCTTGACCAGTAAAGAACTGAAGTCCAAGCTTGATGCAGATGGAGCTGTGCTTATTTACAATGACTTTTTATATCCAAAACTCTTTTTCTTCAAAGCAGTTAGTTTCCTTTTCTTAGCCATTTTGGCTTCTTCATCTTCAGAAGATTCAGTTGAACTTTCAATATCAAATGTATCCTTTTCAGCTGGGGCATCCTTAGACAACTCCCCCTCAGTCCTTAGAATATCTTTTTCTTGTGCAATCTGCTCCCCCTCAGTCCTTGCAGGAGGAAGATTAGAGAATACGTCATCCATGGTGAATTCGTGCTGTATTGGCTCATTTTGTTCATCTGTCTCAACAGTTTCTTGAGCTGCAATGTTGATTTCGGATACTATGTTCATGACAGTATCTATGGCCATGTCACTTTCTAAGACTGCATCATAAATGCCTCCCCTTTGGGCAGACAACTCAGTTGCTTGTTCTATTTGTTCTTGGGGCACACTGCCCTGCACTTGTTCTTGTGCATCCCTTTGTTGCTGGTCTTCATCAGAACTGAAGACCACTTCCTCCTCAGAATCACTGGAGGATTCAGCCTGTGGAACCACTTTCTTCTTTTTATTATCTTTCTTAGTTTGCTCTTGTGGAGCGGGAACTTCCTTGGTCAGAACTCTATCCCACCTTGATAGAATTTTTACATCCATCCTCCTCATATGATTTATTTTAGATCCAGCCACTTGTTTCAATATATCTTGTATTATAGCAGATAAGCATAAACTCGGAATTCTTTCCATGTTTGGTTTCTTAATTCCTTCATGAACTTTATCAAACACTACTACTGCCCAGTCAGTGTTTATCTTGAATATGATCCTTACCATAAGATTGAACATGTGGACAGAGATTCTATCATGTCCATCAGTTTTGCAAAGAATCACTTTGCCAACTACTTCAGATAGGAATTTTCCTTTGGAATTCATCCCTTTTCTGGTAATAAACGATCCAATCTTAATATTGGGGCTCAGCCCGCACCATCTTAAAGCTTCTGTAATCTGGGAAGGGGTTATTTCATCTGTATCCTTGACTGATGGAAGCTGAAGTGATTTCCTGATAGTTTTTAGTTTGAGTTTCACTGGGGAATTTTGAATAGTCCCTTTAATTTTCTTGCCTGCAGAATCCACTATAGCGGTTGAATAAAACTCCAGAACTTCCTTCTGCCATATCTTTGTTGGTTCAGAAACCAAGTACTCCAATCCATTTTCTTAAATTAGGGCAATAACACCCTGAATTTCATCTGAAGCTGTTGTGAACCCTTCACGAACCAGTTATATTCATTGACTTTTTATTCTTGATGAGGCGCCATTGATGTAAGAGTTGGAAGAGAAGAGAAAAAAAAAGCTTTGTCGACAAAAGGAGGAAAGTCAAGAATACTGAAAGCGTAGTCGACCAGATTTTGGTTTCACCTATTTATAGTATAAGTGTAAGGGCAGGTCAAAAGACATGCCAGTGTCGACAAGTTTTCTTATGTGTCGACAGAAATAACCTAGGTCTCGACAATACGTGTTTTAAGTCGACACGACTATGTGCCGACATACTAATGTCAGAGTCGACTACTTGTCTAAAGTCGACACATTTATGTGTTGACAAACTTGTGTCTGTGTCGACACACTTGTGTTTGTGTCGACACTTACTACTTAAGTCTTGACAGACTTGTGTCGACACAAGAATCCTCTCGATATAAGATCTCGACATAGTTATGTCGACATCAATTCTCCTGTCGATACAGATACTATTTCTGTGTCAGCACTTCTTTTTACTAAGTCGACACAACATATTGAGTGTGTCGACACAAACATTGTACTTAGACAAATTTCCAAAGAAATTTGATGCTTATATATTCTCTTTAGGGATTCTTATGCTAACCTATTCTAGGTTCAACATTCCTAATTCAAATTTAAAATAATTGAATTTAGTTTCATCCAGAGATTTTGTAAAAATATCAGCTATTTGATTATCAATTTTCACAAATTCTAGGCTAATATTTTCCTTCTCTACATGTTCTCTGATGAAATGAAACTTAATTTCTATATGCTTGGTCCTACTATGTGATACATGATTCTTAGTAATAGAAATAACACTTGTAGAATCACAAAATAGAGGAATTCTACTTACCTGGATGTCATAATCTTCTAGTTGATGCTTTATCCACATCAATTGTGCACAAAAGCTACCTGCAGCTATATACTCTGATTCAGTTGTTGATATAGCTACACTAGTTTGCTTCTTGCTGCTCCATGATACCAGCCTCCCACCAAGGAATTGACAAGTTCTGGTGGTACTCTTCCTATCTTCTTTGCATCCAGCAAAGTCTGCATCTGAGAAACCAGTTAGTAAGAAATCTCTATTCTTAAGATACCAAAGGCCTTAATTAGGTGTACCCTTAAGATATCTCAGAATTCTTTTAACTGTAGTATTATGAGATTCCTTAGGTCAAGCTTGATACCTAGCACAGACACATGTTGAATACATGATGTCAGGTCTACTTGCAGTCAAATAGAGTAGAGAGCCAATTATCCCTCTATACAAAGACTCATCAACAGGTTTCCCTGCCTCATCTTTGCATATAGGCATACTTGTTCCCATTGGAGTTTTCATGGTAGAAGCTGAGTCCAAACCATACTTCTTAATTAACTCCTTGGTGAACTTAGAATGGGAAATGGACAATCCATTCTCAGTCTGTCTAACTTGAAGTCCCAAGAAGAACTTCAGCTTACCCATACTGCTCATCTCAAACTTCCCTTGCATAAGTTTGGAAAACTTCCAACAAAAGTTGTTTTCAGTAGAACCAAAGATAATGTCATCCACATATATCTGGACTAGTATTATCTTGCCTTTTGATTCTCTATAGAATAGAGTTTTGTTTATCTTTCCTCTAGAGAATTTGTTCTCATTAAGGAAGGCAGACAAGGTTTCATACCTGTAAGACCCCCATTTTTTTTGGTTTTTCGACACCGGGGTCTTAGGCCCAGAACTGCCACCTTGCGGTGATACCTTCGCACCCGGGAAAGTCGTCACTACAAGATGCGGATTCTGCCGGCCAAAATCGATCACAACTGTAGCAATAAAATAAAAGCAAGTCCACAGAAAATCACATGTATAGAAAATAAGCTCCACGAAGGGAGTGTCCACAGATAGTACATATAATAAAAATCTCGGGCTTATGCCCGGTACATCAAGTCCTCACTACAAATCACTCATCGCGGAAGCAAACTAATACAACTACTAGTGTTCGGGACTCACAGTCCCTGCTGTCTGGACTCCAGTACTAGACTGTCCGATCTCCAAGCGTGCCGACCTCCGGGGCTGCTCCTCCATGCTGGGCTCCGTGGTCCCCTAAAATGATGTGGTTCGAAAACCATTAGTCTAAAAGACTAAGTCTTATCGTCCTCCGCCCCTTCCCCCATGGCTCCTAAGCACCGAGCGGGGAGAAGAAAAGGAAAGGACATGAAGGTGGAGAATGTCAAATAGCAGATGGCAGCGGAACTAGACTAGCAGTTCTAAGTATGATAATAATGATACAAAATTAGAATAAGTAACCTTAACTTATGTGAAAACACATAAGCTAAGGGATCTCTTGCAGGGCTCCTATCGTATAAAAAGTACCATACTGATTTATACGATAGGGTGTCGGTTTTACTAGCAGGCTTAAAATATATAATACTGAAAGAGAACCTTGACTTATAAGCACGCTCGCACGAACTTATAGGCCAAGGGGTCGTTTTGTAAGGCCTTATGTATAGAGCGTCACATACCGCTTATACAATAGGTGTCAGGTTATATGCAATGGTTATGCTATGAAATACAATTATGCTATGATGTGAACATGCAAGTGCAACTCACCCACTCGACTCTGTGTACACAGACCTTTTGTTCCCGCTTTCGGAGCCGTTACCTCCTAGGATACCTCCGTAGTAGCAGACGAAAGCGGTGGGTTGGGCCTCGCCCACCTCTAAACCAGTAAAGCACTACCGGTCAGACCTATCGTACGCCTCAATGCTTGGTGCACAAAGCGGACTCCTGCGTACTCTTGCCGGCTGGCGCACCGGACTTCTGTTGGCGAAGTGTTAACCACACTTGCCGAGTTAGTGTATTGGCGTCGGTGCATCGACCCTCCAATACCGAAGACCCACCACCTTATACCTTTTATGCACATGCAATAGTTATGAGTCCCAACAACCGAGCCAAATCTCCCTGGACTATCCCGTCCGTCATAATCAACAACCGAGCTGAAGCTCCCGGGACTATCCCGTCCATCATATTCTACAACCGAGCCGAAGCTCGCCGGGAAACCATGCCCATCACCATAACCACTGGGCTTATTGCCCGAGTAACCCAAACTATCTCCCGGGATATTGGGGTATGAGAGTATGAAATCCTAAGTTTACTATTTACTCTTGTGGCGATTTTATACCTACGACTTAGGTTTTACCCAGGACTGCCCAAGGTATTCCCTGTGAAGGGCTCTCGAGGGAACTAGGAGCTATGATGGGCTGAATCCCAAAGCTCCCTTTCGCAAGGCACTTATTCTTGTTGGTTGGTAACTAATCCCATATCCATTACCCATTTCTTTTTCATATTACGGTAGACTAAACCTAAGGTGATTTTGACCTTTCACTCTACGGAGGAAGACGATCTTTCGTCGACCCCAAGCACTACTAAACACTACCGACTCATATCTCACTACTTAACCTAAACTTCTAGGATGACTCATCCACATCTACAAAATCCATCAAGATGGCTAACTCCAACTATGCCAAATCATTTCCTTTCAACAGTTTACTAAATGCAGACCACAAGGTTAAATGCCATATAAAATGGGGAGTACATCAAATAATCATCCAATACTCCTATGATAATTAATGGAGGTCCATTATGACCTTTAAGCCCTAAATCAAGAGACCCAAAATTTTCCTTATTTATTTAATAATTTATTTAATTATTCTAGTGACTAAAATTTCCAATAATGAACATGAAGTACCATTTTCAGGCAAGATATCATTCCACTAATTTTTTATGATATTTAAAATAAGTATTTAACTCATCTTCCAAAATATTTAAATTTTTCAGCAAGGTTTTATCCCAAAATTCCTATTTCATTTTAACCCTTGAAAATTCATTTAAAGAAATATAAAAGACTATATTGCTTCCAAAAATTCAGAGAAAATTCCAGTATGATTCTAATGGCATATAAATGATTTGGACCAAATTTCATAATTTATTTATCAGTAAATAGTGTTAATTAAATTATTTAATTATATCCTCATTTAACAAGCTTGTGAAGTAAGTACCTCAAATATGTATACAAAAATTTTCATAAAATTTATATAAGCATATAATGATTGAAAATTTCCTCTGCCAAACTTTCATGACCTTCCAAGAGTCAGAGGGACCATAATTTTCAATTTATTAAATTGAGGCATCCCTTTTATTACAAATGAAGTACTATAACTATTGTCCCAAAATTCTCAATTAAATTACCAGAGGCTCATAATATCCATATGAACAATCTACCAAAATTTCATCTTAGTTTGAGGAGTTAAGCTAGCCCATTCCAACCCTACAATATTTGTGCCCTAAACTAGGGTTAGGGTTTTGTGGGTCCCAAACTTTCCAAAACACCCTAATATTTTAACCAGAGGGTTATAGTTACCATAATACCCTCCCTACAAAATTTCATAGTCATACAAGGTGTTTTGGCCACATGCCCTTCACAAGGTACAAAAGCCCTTCCTTAGGGTTTGACCTAGGATCTTGGGGCAAATCAATTCCAAACCTCCCCATATTTCATTGGAAGGTGCAAAAGTCCATGACAAGTCAGTGTTCCAAATTTGAACCTCTGTTGTGGTTAATTGGACAGTCTAAGCAAAAATTACCTTTTGGACCAAAATGCCCTTCTTAGGGCAAGGCTAGGGTTTGCATGACTTCCATTCAAATCACCTCCAAACTTAATGAAATTTTAACCAGAGGTCTATATTAACCTCATATATCTCCCACAAAAATTTGGATGAATTTGGACTTCCATTGACCCATAAATTAATTTACCCTAGATAAATTAAATTATTTACAAAACTATAAAAATATTATCTCCAAAAATTCCCATTTTTGGGCAGGGTCTACATATTAGTTAGGGTGACTGCCTGCCAAAATTTCAACTCAATTGGGCTAAGGATGAAGTGTGGGCACTCTGTTTAATGTCTGCCTAGACATATGTAAAGACCCCACCAAAATGGGTGCCCTGGTCAAATCAGTCACCCAAATTGGTCCAAACAAATTTTAAATGAAAGTAGACCCATAGGGCTACATTTTATGTGTTGACCAATTTTTCTGAAATGAAGCCTAAGTATTTTTAATAATTAAAAACATTAAATACAATTTGCTGTGACAGAATTGAAATAATAATAAACTTAAGCTA